>OX457042.1:8814933-8847433 GCA_949752735.1 Lumbricus terrestris | reverse complement strand
AAGCCGTAGTTGTGAGTGCACATTTATGGTCAGCAATGAGGCTGTCGTGGTTAAGAAATGACGTGTAGCCATAAAACATTTAATAACAATTCTTATAATAGCATACCATTTAATGATGCTAATTTCCCAACATTCACAATAACATATAATTTATTCCCAATATGAATTTGTGAAAATAAATTTCAGATCCCCAGAAATGAATCGTTCAGCTCGGATGGTAGAATTAGGGAGGAAGAAATTTGAAGACCAGAAAAATACGGCAATGAAGGACAAAGTTAGAAGATGGTTGAATTTTAATCAGAAAGTGTTCCCAGCTGCCGTCAACCCTTCGGAAGTTGTGCCAGCTGCCGCCAACCCTTTGGAAGTTTTGCCAGCAGCTGCTGCCGTCAACCCTTCGGAAGTTGTGCCAGCTGCCGTCAACCCTTCGGAAGTTGTGCCAGCTGCCGCCAACCCTTTGGAAGTTTTGCCAGCAGCTGCTGCCGTCAACCCTTCGGAAGTTGTGCCAGCTGCCGTCAACCCTTCGGAAGTTGTGCCAGCTGTCGTCAACTCTTCGAAAGTTATGTCAGCTGCCATCGATCATTTGCCATTTGCATCGTCAAGCAGTGAAACTCGAAATGTTCGAAAACGAAAAGTATGCACCTTGTATGTAAGAAAACATGGCGTTCAAGCACCTTGTCTAGCGGGCTGCAAACGAAATTGCACAGCCGAAATCAAAGAAATACATCGACAAAAGATTAATTCGGAAGTTTTGCCAGCTGCCGTCAACCCTTTGGAAGTTTTGCCACCTGCCGTCAACCCTTCTGAAGTTGTGCCAGCTGCCGTCAACCCTTTGGAAGTTTTGCCACCTGCCGTCAACCCTTCTGAAGTTGTGCCAGCTGCCGTCAACCCTTTGGAAGTTTTGCCACCTGCCGTCAACCCTTCTGAAGTTGTGCCAGCTGTCGTCAACCCTTTGGAAGTTTTGCCACCTGCCGTCAACCCTTCTGAAGTTGTGCCAGCTGTCGTCAACCCTTTGGAAGTTTTGCCACCTGCCGTCAACCCTTCTGAAGTTGTGCCAGCTGTCGTCAACCCTTCGGAAGTTTTGCCACCTGCCGTCAACCCTTCGGAAGTTGTGCCAGCTGTCGTCAACTCTTCGAAAGTTATGTCAGCTGCCATCGATCATTTGCCATTTGCATCGTCAAGCAGTGAAACTCGAAATGTTCGAAAACGAAAAGTATGCACCTTGTCACCTAAATCTCGGAAAAAGAATTGTGTTGCTGAAAATGTAAGAAAACATGGCGTTCAAGCACCTTGTCTAGCGGGCTGCAAACGAAATTGCACAGCCAAAATCAAAGAAATACATCGACAAAAGATTAATTCGGAATTCTGGCAGTTGAGTTGGTACGAACAGAGACTATTTATCGTCAGTGGTACAAAGCGTCAGTCTGTTGCACGCAAGACAACTGGTGATAATTCTAAGCGTTCGTTAACATTTCACTACTTTTTACAGACAGATGAGGGGAAAGAAGTCGCTGTGTGTAAAGTGTTTTATCTTGGAACTCTTGGATTTAACAAAAACAATGACACAGTTGTTCAGAAAGCATTGCATTCAGTTGACCCTTCATCTCTTCTGCCCAAACGAGACGGCCGTGGTTCGGGCAAGAGGTATAAAGTAGACCGCACTGTATTACGATGTCATGTGGAGTCCTTTGGTCCATCGGTGTCGCATTATCGACGAGAACATGCCCCAAATAGGCGCTACTTGCCTTCAGATGTGACCATTGACTTCATGCACAAGGATTTTTTGGTTAAGAACCCAAACATTGCATGTTCTTATGAGGTCTACCGGGGTGAGTTAAAGAACATGGGAATATCATTTGCCAAACTGGGTCATGAAGAGTGTGAGCTTTGTGAAAGCTTTTCACTGCATTCACCTGATCACAGTAAAGATAAGTTGAATCATGATTGTGAGATGTGTAAGAAGTGGAAAGTACATATTACAAAAGCAGATGAGAGTAGGCGTGAGTATCGCTCTGACCGAGACCGAGACCGTTTAAATGCAGTAGAAGAACATGTAATCTTTTCAGCAGATCTGCAGAAGGTCATTATGATTCCACGAATGGAAATGTTTAAGACGGTGCTTTTCACGCGACGAATCATAGCGTTCAACGAAAGCTTTGTTCCGCTGGGAGATACAACATCTGCAAAACCTGTTGCTGTGTTGTGGCACGAAGGTCTTGCGGGTCGCAAGAAAGAGGACATTGTCAGCACATTCCAAGCTTTTTTCTTAAAACAGCGTGATGCTAAGCGCATCACGGTTTGGCTGGACAACTGTTCTGGACAGAACAAAAATTGGACATTGTTTACTTACCTAGTTTATATTATCAACAGCAACGAAATTGCAGCTGAGGAGGTGCACTTGAAATTCTTTGAGCCTGGACACACATTCATGAGTGCAGATAGTTTTCACCATCAGGTCGAGAAAAGTCTGCAGAAGTGTGGCAAGGTGTACGATTTCAACGATTTTGTAGCATGTGTACAGAATGCTAATAACGGAAAAGTCGTGGTCCACGAAATGAGAATTGCAGATTGTTTCAACTGGATTGATCATTCTTCGACATATAAACTCAGTCGAACAGTTCCGAGACCATACTTGAGTGACATGGTTACAGTCAAAGCAGTTCGAGGTAATCGACAACTCCTGTATAAAACCGCATTCAATGGAGAAGATATGCAGTTAAATTTCTTGACTGCCACTGCTATGAAGAATGGCATTTCAAAGCCTCTGCCTCGAACAGAACACAGAGGAATTCCACAAGTGAAGAAGGATGATATCATTAGTAAACTTGGTGGTCTTATGCCACTAAACAGACTTAAATTTTGGCAGGACATTCCTACGGCAAATGTTGACGATTTGATTCAAAATGAATAACCTCAAAGTGTTTGCGAAAATATTTAGCAAACTGTCACAAAAGAAAAACATTATACATTCAGTATTCTTTCATGATTGTTTTGTCAGTAGTAAGCATACATTGCATTTTACTCTGTTATCAGTAAAAATCAGTTGAAGTAGTGCTGTGGAAATTGGTTGCATGTGTGCTAATTCACTTTGATATATTGTATAAAAAATTATTTGAAACACTGTTTTCTTTCACAAGGATAACCTACTATTTGTCTAACTTCTCCTAATTCAAGTCATATTGGTCTACCATCGCCTGAGACCATCGTATAAATGTAAATGTTTACAGCAGTGCGTTTGCAGGCGGGTTATTACAGAAGAATATTATATTAATATCATATTAAATGTAGATACAGTTTTATTGTCAAGGATGGCATAACACTGAATAATTTTAGTGCATAGCAAAAAGACTGTATCTGCATTTAAGAGTATTTAAATTCAAAAATCATAAAAATTATGCAAACCTATATGAAGGGTCATTTTTAAGTACTGTGATGATATAATAAGTTTCGAAACTTTATCAAGGTAACTGGTTGGCAGGATCAAATTTCTTTCTTGAAGAATATCTCAAGATAGGATTTTTGCAGTTACTGTCTATTTGATAAGGAGGGCAGAATTAAGGTTTGCTGAAAGGCCTTTGTTGACGGCGAAAGATCCACTGGATTGCGTAACGGGTAAATCGCATCGGGATGGGTAAGATTGGCTGCGTTCATATCATGAGGAATTGACGATTTCTGATCGAGGCAAGCACTTTGTGACTAGAAAATTTACTTAGCGGCTAGTAAGAGACCAACGCAAACAGATGACCTTAAATTAAGTATGATCTATTCATCTAATAGCCGTCGATCGAAGGAGTGATCGTCGAATGTGTAACCGTGCTTTTAGTGAAGGTGTTTACTGTTTAGTTAAGGTGTTTAGTGTTTCTTTCTTAATGTTGTTTTGTCTCATTATATCCTATGTCAAGACCACTCAATGGCAACCTAATGGCCATCATCATCATCATGGTATCTGCGCCCAGGGGGCCAGTGTTTAATCTAGACGTCTCTGGGGGGGAAAGTTCCCCCCCAGGATTGACATTTCCCTTCCAGAAAAAATTGATGAAATGATATTGGTTTTTAGTTACTGCTTTCGTCATTGTTTTAAATGAAGTGTTATAATATATCGTGATATTATTTATTATTATATGATTATAATGACATTATTTTACTACTATAATATATGATACTATCATGTTAAGATGACACCTTAAAATGCAGCCATTGCAATGTGGAAATTCAAAAGTTTCTAATAAGTCACTGAAAAAGTACAGCTATTTTGTTAAGATGACCCCTTAAAATGCTGCCATTGCAATGTGGAAATCCAAAAATTTTCTGATGGGTCACTGAAAAGTACAGCTACATGTATTTTGTTATGACGACACCTTAAAATGTTGCCATTGTAATGTGGAAATTCAAAAAAGTTTCTAATGGGTCACTGAAACAGTACAGCTATTTTGTTAAGATGACCCCTTAAAATGCTGCCATTGCAATGTGGAAATCAGAAAATTTTCTGGTGGGTCACTGAAAAAGTACAGCTATTTTGTTAAGACGATACCTTAAAATGCTGCCATTGCAATGTGGAAATCAAAATTTTTTCTAATGGGTCACAGAAAATGTACAGCTATTTTGTTAAGACGACACCTTAAAATGCTGCCATTGCAATGTGGAAATTCCAAAAGTTTCTGATGGGGAGGGGCGCATCCCCCTCTCTATACCCCTCCCCGTCTCGGTGCTACGTGCATCACGAGCGTCCTTCGGACATTCAAATGTCTCCCCCCCCAGAAACCCCAATTCCCCCCCAGAGGAGGGGGACTAGATTAAACACTGCCAGGGGGCCACCTAGCGGGGTTGCAAGATTCATTCCGAGTGCCCTTCAGTGCAACCAAATGGAATCTATTAGGTCTATAACGTCGTTACTTAAGCACTGCTTTATTTTTTTTTAAATGCTTCATTTTGATCTGATTTGTTGCTCTGATTGCGAATAAATGAATTGAATTGAAAATGGAGTTATACATTAGATTTAAAATGCCATAGATCTTCAATTCCTACTTCAAAAACAATGCATTAAGCAACTAGCTCTGATTTGACGCAGCGTACGCATAATATTATGAGCTGCAAGATGCCTGCGCTTGACTTTCGTGTGGCACCTTAGAGTTTTTAAGTTTAGAATTACGAGTAAACTAGAATAATCACATGTGGAAAGCTCAAGCACTCATTTGGAGCCAGCCGATTCAGTGACGTGGCCACCATAATAGGTAGCGGCTGGTCATTTGACGTACTACCTATTTTACGCTTGGCCAGCCTCATGACCAGCAAAAAATTCTCTGCATGTTTTAATATCTTCCTTGCATTTAATTTCTTCGAACAATCTAAATCCCATGATCCGGGCGTGACCTGCGAGAACTGCATATGACTGTGGCGCCGCCACTGAACCGATGCATGAATATCACGTGCCAACGGTCGACAGGTGGCCGCGATGTTCACGGTCTCTGATCGAAGTTGCAGTGGAGATAATGATGGTGTTAAATATAACGACTGTATAGAAATTGCTTAATCGCTAGAGGGCGATTGTTGACACAAGTAGTCGCTAGATGTCGTTTTGGAAGACTCTTTTGTGTGTACACATTTTGCTTTATCGTAATCGTAATCTCGAGACTTCTACAGCGCCCACAAAAGCCAAATCGCGGGAACCAGCTTATTCACAGGCGCTTAATCAAAACAAAATCGATAGGCAGCGGGTCAAGTCCGGAGAGTCAGGCAGGCATATAAATGGACGGCTAAGGTGGGGATGATGTTTAGAGTTGAAATGGCGAGGGATGTGAGGAGAAGTGGAGGAATCAGGATAGGATTTGTGAAAGAGCAATGTTTTCAGTTTTGAGTGAAAGACCTGTGGGGAGATAGATCTATTAATGGCGGACAAAATGTCGCGTCACATGTCTGAGACAAAGTTTCATTTAAGTTTAAAATATCGTTATTGAATACAAAGTGGAGAAGTCTATAGGCCTAGGGCCTACTGATCTCCAACCGTTGATTTTTTTTCTATCAGATGGAGCATCAAAGAATGACAGCTCTCGCAGCACGCGATGATACTCTGACCTGCAAGAACCACATTTTGAACAGTGTGTTTCTGACACCATACCACAAGCTGTGCAATTATCCTTTGTCTAGTGTACACTTGAAATGTCTGGAACACCAATATTTATATTTAGATGGTCTGGAAAGGGTGTACACTGTTCAGTATGAACTATGAAGAGCCTACAGTAGTGTCATCCGACGCAAAAGTGCATAGTTGACATTGCCCAGTGTGCCAAGTTCTTCTTTTAATGAATTTTAGAATGCACAACCCCTTTTCCCCTTCCCATCCTCCGCGGTAAATTATTCAAAATAGGATGATAAAAGAAAAAAATTGAATTTTTTCTTTAAATTTTTGACACAACAAATACGCTTTTATGGCTGCACAAATTCATGTAAACTACCATTTTTGTGTAGAACTACACACTAGGAAAGCTATGGAGTGAGCAGTCGCAAATGGCTTAATGATTGGAGTGTGCAGTGTGTAGGCATGCCGTCCGCACTGTCAACAAGGCTACAGGTGATTTCATTTTAATAGGATCTGAATTCTAATAGGCTTGAATTTTGTTTATTTACCATTTCCAGTGCAGATTGACAATATGATGAAGAGTGGACAGATGACCTCAGAATCTTAAGAACCCACATGTAGGCCTAGTTCCTAGGCCCTATAGACAAATTAATGAATTTGCTGAAATGGCAGACTTAATTTTAATCTAAATTAACTTTTAGCTTACTTGAGGCCATTTTCCCAAGATTGTCTGTGTGAAACCATTTTCAGAAACTTATATGATGATGATGATGATAATAGTGCCGACAATAACAACAGCAACAACAACACTCTAGTGAGGCGATATCACTTCTTACCATACCAGATGCATTTGTCTCTATCCGACGCGATGCAACATCTGCGCATTGACGACCAAACGCCTCTTAAATATCGCTTTTTCACGCAAGATATTACGACCGGGCGCTCCATAAAGGACCATAATGCAGCGGATCGGACGCCAGGAGCTGAATGACAATGATCCGGTGTTACGGCTTCGTCAAAAGAATCCCAATGTCACCAGACGGACATATTGCAAAAATATTAAATCGTCGCTGGCCTGCGGGACAACGCGCGTTCCCGCGAAGACAAGTCGTCTGCTGTCTGCTCTACTCAACGGCGGGAAACTACTGGCAAATCGCACCTAGTGGGGCAAGTAATTTTGTAGGCAGGAACCATTGTAATTGTAATCACAGTTATTTATATAGCGCCTCTCTGGGAAAATCATCGGAGCTGCTCCCAACCTGGCATAGCACAACCACGATGGAATAGAATGGTTTTAAAATGCTGTCGAAAATGGCGCAAAGAAAGGCGAGGAAGTTTGTGTCACCTGCATGCTAAAGCAAAACAGAGCTTAGGTATCATAACAAAAAATTGCATGTAGCCTAGAAAGTAAATTTTACCGCCCAGTTTAACGAGCTGACTCTTTGCTGATTAACAAATTAATAGCACTGCAAAGTTTAGACCCATACTACAGTGGCGTCTACCAATTCGGGTTGGAGAACATTCATAATTATTTACTCCCACATTTGTCAGACTGATAATATCTAACGCTTTGGAATAACTTGGGGTGTTGCTAATTGCTGTAGCCTTTATTAATAGTCCTTTGCTTTTTTTCCGACCACAAATGGCGCTAGTTGCTGCCTGTAAAATCTGATGACATTTTTTCATCTCTTTAATTGAATTCTAGAAACTTGCCCTTCATCCATATATTATTTTCACTGCACATGCCATTCTTTACATTTCGTTCTTACGTGGTAAATCGACTGCAGTTACCGTTTTCCAATGATTATCACTGCACAACATTGCTCTTACAACAGCACAAATTCATTTACAATTGCACATTTTGTGCAGAGTTGCAAGGCCCTGCCACAAGCCACGCCGAAAGGTTTAAGTGTGTATATATAGAGACCATGCATTTACAGGGCTACGCGATGTAACCAATTTATTCGTCACGCTCTTAGAAAGCTCTTACTACGTCGCTCGTTTCTAACGGCGGAAGTTGCTCGTCAGTCTGTGTCACGTGACAAGTCAGCGAAACGGAAGTGAAACGTCGTCAGCTGTTAGAGCAGAGAATGACGTCAATGTGACTCTGGAGTCTAAAGTACTGTGACGTACAAATTGTGACGTAAAGAGCAAAGTCGACGACAATGGTCTTCGCATCCCCAAAATGCCACAATTAAGCACTGATGTATTACGTGATCTTGTTGCATACCTTTAAACAGTTTGCAACCGATGCTATATTTATCAACTTCGTCCAAGCATTCAGCACATAGCAGGAGCACTAGGATCTGAAAAACCTGAGCCGACGAAAACGGACAGAGACACGGACCGAACCGTAGTGAATAAACACTACACCACTCGTTGCAATTGGCAGTGCCAGTGCCAAGAATGGATAAAGGAGGAGGGCGACGCTAATGGTCTTTGATGATCACACCGTGCCGTTAAACTGAACAAATCAACCAACCATCGAAGCTGATAATATGCTTATATAGTCCATAGTGTAATTGATATTCAGGATATTCAGGTGTCGATTAATAATGCCAAATAATTTCTGACCATGCATGCACGGCAGCGCCCTGGTTGTCTTGAACGGATCCGTCCGTCCGTCCGTCCGTCCGTCCGTCCATTTAAGTTGACTTGACAACTCCGCCACTGTCAGCGCCAGTCCCCATTTGGATGAAGAGGGAGGGTGCCGCTAATGACATTCGCAAACTCACCGTGTCGTTAAAGGAAACTACGTTATACACCTTGGTTGATAAGAAAATACTATTATTAGGCCTACGTGTTAATAGCCTGATTTGTAATTTTACGGTCTGTAATATGCCAAAGAAATTTCTGTCGATGGCAAGACTGTTTGTTGATATATGCGTAGGCCTATATATAATTATGTATGTATACATGTGCGTGTGTGTGCGTGTTTGTGTGATTGTGTTATATATATATATTTATATATACATATCCTTCGTTAAAATATGGGTCGGTTTAAATAATTCATTGTTTTGGACAATTGATGTGGCAAAATGTTGCTTAGTTTGCGTAAAATTATTTTCCGCTAAAAAATGTATAGTCTATAACCGATTGGGAGGGTTAGATCAGGCCCGGATCTAGAGTTTTGGGGGCCCTGTGCTGATCGAATGACGGGGCCCCTTACAATTTTAAGAAACAAGGCAGACATTATGACATACAATCACCCGAAACATAAATCGTTATACTTTACGGCACATAAGAAGTAGATAGGAAAATTGTTACGACCTCACGACTCACGCACTGAAATGGAAAGAACTTAGTTTGTCAAACAACAACATTCTGTATAAATCATTGCTATCTTACTGTGCCACAGTGCTAGAGTAGCATGTTACGAACGAGGAAGTGCTGACGATGGTAGAAGAGAAAAGAACTCTGCTAGATGCAATAAAGACAAGACGAAAGAATTGGGTAGGACATTTGCTGCGAGGAAACTCACTGCAGAAAGAAATAATTGAAGGAAGATTGGAGGGGAAAGGTGCAGAGGAAGACCTAGGCAAAAACTGCTGGGTGGGATGATGGAGAAGGGTTACAGAGAACTTAAGGACATGGCACAACAGCGTGAAAGATAAAGACATCGGACGTTTGGACCTGCCACTTGGCAGAGAACCTAAAGAAGAAGTGCTAGAGTGTATAGACTACAATAAATGTATCATAGGCTACTACGTAGGCCTACTCACGTTCGTTTCCTACAAGTCTATTCTGCGAGTTTTTTGTTTGGCGAAGTCGTTTATTATGTGGTCAAAGTCAACACTTTGCAGGACTTCCTATTCGATGCACATAAGCGACAGAGCTTGAAGTCTCAGCTGGGTCATTGCTGTGCGCAGATGATTCTTCACTCTGGAAAACGCCGAGAATAATCTCTCGCCCTCACAATTAGTTAGGCCTACTGGAATAGTGCGTAGGCTATATCTTCAGCGCGATCCCCGCATTAGGGAAAGTAGCCTGCAATAAACCTCCGTCCGCCTTCAGCATCTCGCTCATGTGAACTACTCTTTGGTCTTTCTCTGTCATAATGAGAAACGTAAATTGCACAAACTCGTCCACAAATAAGGGCTCAAGATCGGCAGGATATGATGCCACTAGGTTAGTAGCACGAGCTCGCAACTCATCTGCAGGTAGAGACTTGATGTCCTTTATAGCCAAACACTTCGTGAAGGTTTGAATACGCAGTCAGTGTTGCGCAATTCAGCAACAAGACGATCGATTATGCAGTTGAACGTTTCTATCTTGAATTTGTCCCTATGATTATGCACAGTGTCGGGAGCGTTGCTTTCATCGAAGAATCTCTTACGCTTTACTACACGACGTTCGGCTTACTTATATTGGTGATTGTCCACGTAATCCTGGGCCTTCTTCTCTATATCATCGGAAGTCCCTCGCATTTCATCCACAAAAGTTATCAGTGACTTGTACAGTTTCAGAACAGTGAGTAGGTTGATCAATTTCGACTTTCTGAAGACTTGCCCTTGTGGCATTAAATCTATCCAATGTGGTGTACCAGATAACAGTCATAACAGCTGTTTCAAATTGCCCTATCTTCCTGGGCAAAACCATCGGTTTCTGATCTTGTGTCAATGTTGTGGCGATTATCTGTAGATATGTCTATTAGCGCACTCCTGATGTCTTTGTAATGCACGAACAGACACTTATTAGCATCAGTTCTGGTACTCCAGCGAGTAGCAGATTTTTTATACTATGACATTATTTTGTTATATATTTAGTCATAGCTACATGATTGCTATGAATAATGCATTGCAGTTCAATTTGCACTGTTTCTTTCCTGAATCCTCACTTAATGTTTTTAACCTTTACTACTTGGGGGCCCCACCAAAACTTGGGGCCCTGTGCTGCAGCACAATCGGCACTGTGGTTAATCCGGCCCTGGGTTAGATACTTTATTCTATGTTGGCGATCAATGAATATAATTAGCAACATTGTAAGGATTTGTTATGACACCTTTAAATGGAATCTTTTGACGCTATAAGTCTGTTTTCAATTTAAATCACTTGAATTATACTGGTTCGCTTTAGAAATACATGTAGCATAGCGATGACCATCCTAGGCATCGCCACCATAAGACGCATTTAAGCATTGGAATAAAAAAAATAAATCATTACTAGAATATAGTTCGATAGCTGCGCTACCGATCGAACATTGGTAATGCCAGTCCCCATCCTGGAGAAAAGAGGAGAGCAACGCTTTATTCATATTTGTTGAGACGTGGTGACGTTAAAGCTGACCATCAGAATTAAATGTTTACATCGTAATCGTAATCGTAATCTCGAGACTTCTACAGCGCCCACAAAAGCCAAGTCGCGGGAACCAGCTTATTCATCCGTCCGTCCGTCCGTCTGTCCATTCATTCATTCATTCATTCATTCATTCATTCATTTATTCATTCATTCATTCATTCATTCGTTCATTTATCCGTCCATTCATCCATTCATTCGTTCATTTATCCGTCCATTCATCCATTCATTCGTTCATTTATCCGTCCATTCATCCATTCAACCATCCGTCCGTCCGTCTGTCCATTCATTCATTCATTCATTCATTCATTTATTCATTCATTCATTCATTCATTCATTTATCCGTCCATTCATCCATTCATTCGTTCATTTATCCGTCCATTCATCCATTCAACCATCCATCAATCCATCCATCCATCTATCCATTTGATTTAATGAACATGTATACATTGAAAACCGTAACCGATTTCTTTTCCTTCGAAACCCTTAGCTATCCCTAGGATCTATCACAGTCTTCGTTTGATTAACCACATTAACCATCACTGAAGAATTTGGACCATTATTGCTGATGGGATAGACGTAACGTGTCAGCCAATCAGAGATCGTCTTTCTGATCGGTCTATTTTTAGAATCGCCTACATCCGGGTACTCACGAGACCAGTAATCTGAACAGAGCAGAACCAAGCGCATCATTCTCGACGTTGCTTTTAGTCATTTACATTTAATTTAAGTTTATATTGCAAGTTCTTTTCATCGAATTAAATCGTTTTCCATTCGAAAGAGTACGGCTATCGACAACAAGACAAAGGATGCTAAACTTATTTGACTTGCAAAGTCATGGGCGTCCGCAGCACAGAGGCGAGCCTGAGGGGCACACCTTTATTATGTAAATATCAGCCTATATAACATAACGTCGTGAAGGCCAATATAAACTAAAATCCAATTGGTACACAGGAATGCCACTCATAGCTTTTATCCACCTAGATTGTCTAGGTTTCTAGGTTTTTTTTGTTAGGATCTTGCTTTTTTCTCAAGGCGGTTTTTCCGACTTTTTTAACATATAAATTGATTATTTTTAGGTGAAAATGCACAAAAGACGTGAAAAAGTCAACATTTTTGTGAATTTGAACCAAACATTGTAAATTTTGGAGCGAAAGACTAAAAATAATCATCTGAAAATTTTATCGGAAAGGAAAGGAGAGCAAATTTTAATAATCGGATGACTGGAAAAGGTCATCAGAAATTTCAAGCCAGAAAATGGAAAAATTCATGTATTTTCCATTGAAATTGTCAATCTAGCCTCTTCTAGCCTTTTTTCTACCGAATCTGACCTTTTTCTAAAATTCAGAGTGGCATCCCTGTTTGTATTGCCGTGGATGGGTTGGTAGCGCCTCTGAGTAGATTTCTTGATGGAGCGCTTTGCACATTTTAAAATTAATGAATAAAAGAAAAAATTATATCTATGCATCCCATATATATATATATATATATATATATATATAAATATATATTCATTCATTCATTCATTCATTCATTCATTCATTAAATGCATTTATATAGCGCTTCTTAAAGGGGCTACTCAAAGGCGCTCCAACCTTAGCGCGGCCAAATAAGTTCGAACAAAAGTGGCTGAGAGCAGACTTTGTTCAGTCGAACGAAGGGAGCGGGAATGGCGAGAACTAAGAGTAGGCTGCAGAGCTTACAAAGGTAGGTAGGCCTAGCATGCAGCGCCAAATTATAGATATATAATATATATAATATATATATAATATATATATATAATATATTATATATATAATATCAACAATATAATGTATAATATATATATAATGATTTTTTTATATTTGATTGTCATTTTCGGTTGACGTGAGTCTGTCCACCTCTGTATATATATATATACATAGATTGAGTATTCGCATATTACGAATATTAAGATTTTCAAATATTCACGAATATTAACGAATATTAAAACTCCCAACGAATATTATATTCGTAAAATATTAGCCTATGTTCTTTCAGGAAATTCTTTATTCTTAATTTTTATTTTGTTCTTTATAAAAATGTTTAACTTTTACTGAATGAATTGTACAAAATTGAATTAGCCTACGCATAGACCTATATCAGTTACAATAGCCTAACTTTAATAGATTTATTGTTAAAAACTTCAAGGTCTCTGCTGGGTCTGGCCAATGTGGCCATGCGGCATTCATATTACATTCGATACTTAATGTTAGTCAAATTTGTCTGACTTCTGACCATCCTCCCCAACGGAAAATAGATAGAGTCACCGATGGCAGTTGGCAAGTAGCAGCAATAGTAGGCTAAATTAGAAATAAACTTTAGCTGCCTATAATAATAACTGCAAATTGATAAAGTAGGCCCTACGTAGTTTTATATCAGTGTTGCAGGATGAGTAAATATAAATGCCAACGCAGGAAATAATAGTGCCAGATTACAAGCAAAACTATTATCCCGTTCTCGACATAATAGGCGCATTGCAGATTTTATTTCAGCCCTGCCTTGAATGCGATTGAATGTCATGGAGACATACAGAAACTTAAACTGCTTTACCGGGTAACATTGCGGTTTCGATGCTTCACTTTAATCCGTTAACGAATATTTACGAATATTTACGAATATTAAAAAATCTTAATATTCACGAATATTTACGAATATTAAACCCAAAAGTCACGAATACTCAATCTATGTGTATATATATATATATATATATATATATATACATTATACATACATATACCGCAATGTTTCGATTTCTTTGTCTCCCTCATTTCCTCCTTCTGTCCTCTTAATATCTTCGTCGCTATTCTACACAATGCCGAACTGGAAATTAAATTCCCACCGACCGCGTCCTTAGATGGATCCGTCCGGATGCTTCTTCCACGTCTCTTTCCACGTCCACCTGTTCTTATCCGTCAATCCCTCTTCCCCTATACCTTCCTTCACCACCCCCTTCACAACATACGAAGGTTAATTGGGTTGCGCACTTGGCCTATATTCCAACGATTGAAGGTTCGAGTCTGCTGGGGGTAGGCTACTTTGTGCGATGCCCGTATGGACACGGATCTTGCTTACTCGCCGCACGTGTCGTTGCCACCAAACGGAAGAATTTGGAACTGGTGGCGTAAACATGCATGGAAGTAAACAACAAGACTGTGATGTAATGCGAGCCAAAGGCTGGGAATGAACGATACCTTTGCACGTGACTGCGGACCATGCGTGGAGCTTTACCTCCTTTTACCTTTGGCTTATCGTTACATTGTCATCAACTCATATTTATCTGTTTCATTCTACTTCTTTTTCTTTTGCCTTTATCTTCTACGCACATTTTAGCTTTCGTCTTCCTTTATTTTCTCATTGCCTTTACCTTCTCGTTACCTTAATCTTCAATTTGTCTTTACGGACTTTACCTTATTCTTTTCCATTCACATACCTCGTATTCACCTAAGCCTTCTCGTAGCTTCAATCTTCTCATTTTCATTATTCTCCCTCTTTTCTCTATTGTGTTGCCACGAATTCTCTTGCAGCAACAGAAGTGTCTGTTCGGATTAGACATTAACCATATAGCCGTATTATAGTTAGTGTCTTCCGCCGTCGTAGTTAATCCTGTTTCACGCGGATGAGACTTTTCATTGACTGGAGCGCAGCACGCACTGGTTAATTCCCGCGCTTTGTGACGTATGCAGCGCAACTGTAGACGCCAGCATCAGCCATCCAGGGCTAATCTCATCAACGCGCGTTTTAGTGGTAATAAAAAAGACAGGACAGACGCTGGATTCGGAGAAGCAGGTGATCAAGAAGGTCGCCAGTATGACGTAACCCGAAGGAGGAAGAGAAGGAGGAGAAGCAGGAGGAGGAGGAGGAGAAGGAGGAGAAGGAGAAGGCGGAGGTGGAGGAGTAGGAAGAGGAAAAGGAGGACGAGCACGAGGAGAAGAAGGAGGAGGAGGAAGAGGAGGAAGAAGAGGAGTAGAAGGAGGAGGAGGAGGAGGAGGAAGAGGAGTAGAAGGAAGAGGAGGAAGAAGAGGAGTAGAAGGAAGAGGAGTAGAAGGAAGAGGGGTAGAAGGAGGAGGAGGAGGAGAAGGAGGAGGAGGACGAGGAGAAGGAGGAGGAGGAAGAGGAGAAGTAGGAGGAGGAGGAGGAGGAAGATGAAGAAGAGGAGGAGTAGAAGGTGGAGGTGGAGGACGAGGAGAAGGAGGAGGAGAATAGGAGGAAGAAGAGGACTGGACAGAAAGAGGAGGAAGAGCACGATCAGTGTTAAATCATGTATACATTCGTCCGTCCGTCCATCCATCCATTTATCCGTCATCATCATCATCATCATCGTCGTCGTCGTCATCATCAACAACAGCAGCAACAACCTCAACTAAAACAACAGCAACTACATGTAGGCCTAAGTCATCATAATCCTCTGATTGGTGGCAATGCTAGAGTCGCTATCTAAGTTCACGGATGCAGTACGATACAAAACAATACAAATTATACAATGCAATACATACAATACAAGGCAAAGACCTCTTTTCCTTCTACTTTGTACTTGCTACTTTCTCGTTATTGTAAGATATTATGATTAAATTGCGAATTCACATAGCGCAAAGTGAAAAGAAGGTCAACAGTTGTCAACCATGTCGCAAAAAATTAAGTGAGTAGGCCCTATGTATTTTATTGAATCACCCGCGAACGCGCTGCCTGAAAATAGAATGAATCGTCTAAAAGTGTGTAGCCACAAAACGGATTATGGTAATTTCATGTAATAAAGCATAACAAATAGGGATAAAGTCACTTTAAAAACAGGTGTCTACTGAGCTATGGTAAATGTGAGGCTAAAAGAATGGGCAAGAGGAGAATGAATAGAGAAAAAGTCGTTTTAATATCATTCGTGTTATAATGCCACACAAGGTCAACGCGTCAACAAGCGGGATATTATCTCACGGTTGTGTGAAGAAGGATGGAGTGAGTCTATAGGTAGCATTGCTTAGGAGGTATGGTAAGTAACCGAAGACATGGCTGGGACCAGGGTGAGAATTGGCAGGTCTATTATTTGTTTAGGGCTGCAAAATGCAGAAGACAACAGAGAGGAATCAGCATGAACACAGACGTCATCGACAGTTCGACACCCAACACGTTCTTTTTGAAGCAGCATTTACTTATAGCAAATTAAGAGTGCTAAAGAAAGGTTAGCTGAATGCACACGACTTTGAGAAGCCGTTTAACACATGTAAAGCCAGCGTTAGTATTAGACACCTTTAAAACGCTTTCATTCAGTGCTACATCAACATCAACCGGATTTGCGTTTGTGGCTCTTCCAGACTTTTGGATGCTTGAATGAATTTAAATTTAGACGTGATCCGACCAGGCTGACATCATCGGCCCACAAGAGATGTAGAAAGTCAATGTGTCGTAAAACACCTTTAAACCGTTTCCATCCGCTGCTACATCAACATGAACCGGACTTCCGTTCATAATTTTTCTACACGCTCCTCTTTTCTCCCTATTATAATGGGTCTCATTCGGTTTACAAAAACGGCCAGTGTAGGCAGCCGTGAGATGTGGAAAATGCCAATATATATATATATATATATATATATATATATATATATATATATATATATATATATATATATATATATATATATATATATATATATATATATACACCGTGTCTAAAAAAAAACTGTGCAGATTTGTTTTTGTCAGAACTTCGCCAAATTTCCACCAATCTTAATAACTTTTGGCAGGTAGACGGAAAAATGGCTGAAATTTTATGCTATATATAAATTTTTCACCTCACCTGACTCATATTACCGCACTACCTTGTTAAACCCAGATTACCAATTTTTCACATAACGGCGCCTCGAAGCTTGACTGCACTGAAATCCATTGCATCGAGCCGGATGTCAAAGTGAATGGCGCATAGGCCTACTATCGCGACAACCTTCTTGCACAGAAGATACCGTCAGACATACGCCGGGTATCCCAGGGCGAGCTTATTGTCTTTCAACAGGATGGCGCATCAAGCGCGCGTCACTGTCTCTTTCCTGGAGCGAGAGACGCACGACTTCATCCCTCCAACACTGTGGCCACCGAATTCACTGGATCTTAACCCAGTAGACTATAGCACATGGAGTGTACTGCAGAAGAAGGTTTACCGGTCCAGAATAGCCAACGTCGACGAACTCAAAACGTTCCTGCTTGATGAATGAGCTCACTTTGACCAGTCAATCGTTGATGCTGCTATCGGCCACTAGCGTGGCCGTCTAAGTGCTTGTGTTCGTGTATTCGGGGCACATTTCGAGCACCAATTCTAACACTTTTAAGCAGATCTGTCATAGCAATCAAAAAACTCTGCTAAGTAAACCATATTTCACTTTATTGCGCGTTAACTCAGCCGTCAGATAATTTGTTGCAGGTAATAAAATTTAAGCGTTATATGAAAAATTGGTACATCTGTGTTTAACAAGGTAGTGCGGCAAAATGAGTCAGGCGAGGTGGAAAATTTATATATAGCATAAAATTTCAGCCATTTTCTCGTCTACCTACCAAAATTTATTAAAATTGGTGGAAATTTGACGAAGTTCTGACAAAAACAATTCTGCACAGTTTTTTTGAGACACGGTGTATATATATATATATATTAGACACCTTTAAAACGGCTCCACGGCTCATAAGTGCTGTAGTACGCCGAGCAAATTTCTGTCCAGGGTAACGGCCTCTGTTGTCATAGACCCTGGTCAAATCGGATCCATCCAACGGCTCCACCTGTCGTTACATTAACATCAACCAGACTTTGGTTTATTACTGTCAAGACCCTAATTGTACGGTACGGTTGACATCAACGGCCCAGTGCAGACAGCCATGATCAGCAGTGATAAGCTCCTTGGCTTTTTTCCCAAGATCTTGGCTTTTTCAATCGTAACTTGGGATATTGGCTTTTTTTTAAAAGGACCTTGGCTTTTTACTTGGCTTTTTTCTGCCCATTAAATAACAATAATTTTAGCAATAATCCACTAAATAACAATAATCTTGGCAATAACCTGACTATGGCCCCATCTACTGACTAGTATATATCCGACTTATTATTCTCTGAACTGTTTGCTCTCTGCATATTAGTTATTTGTGATGTCACATGCAATTTCGCGAGATTCCGCGCAAAATCGCAAATAACTTGAAAAAGATAAATGATAAGTTGATCACAGATCTACTTATATTCATAACAATAGACATTAATCTTAGAAATGCAAACAAGTCAGCTTTAATGGCACACAAAAGCAAAAAAATTTGAACTCAGACAACAACAACTAAAGCGAAGCTGACGTTTATTTCCCAAAACTAGCGCATTATGTCCAAAATGTTGTTCGTATGTTGGAAAATCAGCGAACGGAACCAATTATTCACAATTAAACATACATTAATTTCAAGATCAATTATGAAATGAATGAATATACGTAATTTCATAAACATCACAATTTATCGGATAAAATAGCTTCTCTTGAAATAAAAGAGGTGACATAGTCCAAAATTATTAACTTGGCTTTTCTTGGCTTTTTCTAAGACCCCATCTTGGCTTTTCTTAAATTTTGGAGCGGTATCACTGATGATCAGTGAAATGTCTAATGTATTTTTGTCACCCTGTCATATTGTGCCGTCGATTCTTTGAACGTTAGCGACCGCCATGATCAACCTTCTCCACGTAATTACGATCTTCCGTCGCGTTTCTCAGTTCCTCCAAGTTCATCTTCGTTCTCTCGTGTATTTTTTACCTAATTGACCTAATGTATGTTTAGACACCTTTAAAACACTTTCATCTGGTACTACATCACTGTAAACCGGGCTTGGGTTTTAATTTTCAGTTGCCCTTAGCTAAATTGAGACATAGTCCGATCAGGTCGGCATGAACTATCCAGTCCACGCAGCCGTAAGATATCTGTAAACTATAAGCTGAACATTGAAATTCAAATTCCATCATGAGAGAGGGCAAGCAAACTTCGTTCTTTTCTCAGGCTCGGCAAATTATGCGAGTTCTTCGTCATTTCACCATTCCACAGACGGAATACGGTGATCGGTGTGTACTCATTGCAACCGAATTCTCTATGGCGGGGCACAGATATCAGTGGAATATCTGATGTATTTTTAGACACCTTTAAAACACTTTCATTTGGTACTATATGTGTGTCAACGGACTCCAGTTTCGACTCAGGTATGTCAAAACTTACTTTTCATGTACATACACAACTGTCCGAAGCGGCCAAATTTTGCTGTCTATTATATTAATTGGCGTCAGAAAACCTCCATTTTGACTCAATTTGTTCATCGCTGGACGTATACAGTCATGTCAAGCTTTATGAGGGCTGATGAGGCATTCATTCAAGTTTTTCATTCTTTTACTTATTTATATAGCACTCTTCAATGAAATTGCACATAACTTGCAGGGCTTAAAGTGTGCCTGAACGGTAATGGACGGCGTCCATGCACTTATTTTAAAATTTGAACGCCGTCCTGCCACTTATTGGCCAGCACTGACTGGAAAGGTAAGGGGCGTCCAGGCACTTCTTTTGGAAAGGTAAGGGGCGTCCAGGTACTTATTTTTCCACACTTTTTAGCACTGCACATAAGTACTCCCGACATCAGCAAGGTGATGATGGTTGACCAGGGTGGTGGTGATGGTGGTGGTGGTGGTAGTGGCAGTGGCAGTGGCAGTAGCAGTAGCAGTAGTAGTAGTAGTAGCAGCAGTAGCAGCAGCAGCAGAAGCAGCATTGGTTTCAGTTTAACGAGACTATGTGATAACAAAGATAGCGTCACTCTCCCTCACTCCGTCAGTTCTTGCATGCTTTGGGACTCGTACTGACAGAGCGTTTACGCGAACAGTTGCGGAGTTAGGGTTATAACTAATGCGATGTAATTTGGCCACCGGGTGACATGCCATCAGAAAATTGATGTCGACGCGCGTTATCGCCACGTTACTGTCTCCCTTCAACGGACCATATAAGTATAAAAAAGATCATCGGAATTAACTTCCGCGGTATGGCAGGGTGTTACAATGGCTGAATGAAAAATGTCAGAAGTCAACGACACTAACCCCGAATTAAGTCAGTCCCACAACTGCTGGATCATCTGGTCACATTCGAATATACATAATATTATATGCAGAACAGACACACGCATATATAACACGGTCATTCAGCCATGCATGCCTGCAAAAAACTCTGATTATAACAGACACTTGCATTGTTAACTGAACGCCGGTGAGTTTCCTTGATTGCTAAAAATTTCAAGTACAACACAGTTCGTGAATTTGTCACTTACAATTCATTTTGTTCATTGCATTTTATAAGTTTCGTTTTCATCGTATATAATATTATTATGCGCATAGTCTACAGTAGGCCCTCTACTCTCCTCAAGCAACATTAATGTCTGGGTTTTCCAGCCATCACTTGTGAACGGAGAGCTACATGATTTCTCTTTCATGATTGCCGCCAAACCCTAATCGCAGGCGTTTGATGTTGCCGCCGGGTCGGAGTCCTTAGAAGGAAGAAGAAGAGGAGGAGGAGTAGCGATGGAAAAGAAAATTGGATAAAGAGGAATGGGAAGAAGAGTGATATTACTTGGATGAGACAGGGATGGATAAGAGCAAGCGCACAGAGGAAAACCATTCCAGATAACGGCCAAGCACCCTGGAGAGGTAGGCCTATATACAAATATATATATATACATAATTTTGCACATACATATGCATATACATTATACATACGCATATATATAATATAATATATAAAGGTATAGACATTGCAAGGTGACAGAAGATATTCATGAGCGCTGCCAGAGGTTTTTCAAAATTCAAACATGACATATATATATATATATATTCATTTTTAATAACTATATAGTCTATTATATTATACTTAGTACTTTCTTCTGTTATTTTCTGAGAATTCATAAAGCGCCTCTTCAAGATGTATCTGTTCTTTTTTCTCTGTCTCTGTTTCTCCATCTCTCTCTCTCTCTCTCTGTCTCTCTCTCTCCGTATGTCTCTCTGCCTGTCCTTCACTCTTCATCTCTTTCTCTTTGCTTATCCCTGTCTCTCCCCTCTCTCCAATTCTGAACGAACCTATAATACGACGTTAAATTGTCATTACAACGAATAATTACACCAGCTATAGCAAAATTCATATATATGTATAATGCCTATATTACAAGTTTTATATATTTATAGGCTATATCATCATAATTATTGTCAGTATATATAATATTGCCGATACATATTGCAGTAATCTAGTCTAAAAGCAATCATACCTAGTGCCATAGTATGTCTCTGGTTCTAAGTAAAGCCGATTATATATATATATATATATATATATATATATCCATACATATAAATATGCCGCGTGGTCGTGGCACCCAATGCAGAATTTACGTTCCCGCCACCGTTTCTTCGACGCTTCCATTACATCGATTTTCCCCCTTTAGAAGTATCGGCGGCGCATCCCGGTGACCCCCTCTGCCGCCGCCGCAGACGAACGTTTGCCGCCGCCGCCGCCGCCGAGAAGAGATCAGCGTTACCGTCGTCAAGTCTCTCGACCCGCTAGATAACGCAGATTTATGGAAGTCGACAAATACGGTAAGCAGTTCCTCCTTCTCGACAACTGTGGAGCCGTAGCGGATCCCAGCGACGACGACGACGACGACGACGACGATGACGACGACGACGACGATGACGACGACGACGACGATGACACGGGGCTTGTTTCGACCTCGGACTGAGCATAGCCGCGCTGGGACTGTGCAAAATTGGATCCGTGTGAAGATATTGTATTGTTCGGTTGTTTCTGTTTAACGGCACTGTGTGATAGCAAGGATCATCATCGATGCCCTCCTCCTTTATTGAGTCTTGGGACTGGCACAATTATAAAGAGGGGAGCCAGAGTTTGACGATGGCTTATGACAACAAAGGCCGTTGCCGTCGACAGAACTTTGTGTGGCATATTGCAGCTCTTTACTATCCAGGCTTGGGACTGGCACTGGTAGAGTGTATCCAGTGGTGGAGTTAAATTATAACGAGTGGATGGATCCAGATTTGACTGGGGTCTATGACATATGACAACAAGAGGTCGTTGCCCTCGACAGAAATTTGTTTGGCATATTATTACAGTACTTTTTCTTAGCGAATAGTTCGACAGAAGTTATGAAGAGCAGTCCGGTTGAAAATTATATAGTACTGGGTTCAGGCGTTTTAAAGGTGTCTAACAGCTCATTGTGACAAGCAAGACCACTACCGTCGTCATTCACCTTTATCCAGGCCTGGGACTGGGGACTGTCAGAGTGTGTACAGCGCTCGTGAATAAGCTGGTTGAACTTCACCACCGTTAAATTAGCTTTGTTATCACTCAGTGTCGCTAACTTCAACTAACACTATATTAAATTGAGAGTGCCAAAATATATAAAACTCGCGGTACGCAGCTCTGAGAAGCCTTATAAGATGTCGTTGCACACTGGAGAAGTGCGTTGTTAGACACCTTTAAAACATTTTTACCCTGTATTATATCCACATCAACTGGACACCTCGTGATAAGTTATCTCCTTTACCTTCAAACTAGGTCAGGTCAGGTCAGGTTGACGTCAGCGACCCACAGGTTCAGCTAATCAACAGCTATAGCACCCAACATATCGCAAGACCCTTGTCGCTGTATAATCATAAGTAATAGTATCAGCTAGTTTAAGCAGTGCCCATCGTTTGAATGCATTATTCTTGAACACAATGCACGCAAGGTCGTTTGGTTGTTTCAACTTAACGTCACTGTGTGACAACAAAGATCATCAGCGTCGCCCTCCTCCTTTATCCATGCTTGGGACTGGCACTGCTAAAGTTCGAACAGTGGTGGAATTGAAGGTATTGTATTCATTCATTCAGTAACTTATATAGCGCACTCTTCAAGGAAACTACTCAGAGGCGTTCCCGACTCCAGCAAATCCAAAAAGAACAGAAAGTTTGATGAGGAAGGATCAGGGGCGTGTTTAAGGTTCTTCGAGTGTCGGTGCAAAGTGTCACAGCAGGGGCAAAGTGCCGTTCGGCAGTCTTACAAGATTAATCATTTGCAAAAATCCGCTGTTCAATATAGGCTAGGCCTACGTGGTTTGTCGGCTGTGGCGGGTCAGTAGGCAAGCACGCAAGTTGCAACGTCGGTGTACTTTAATGTTTTCTTACACTTACTGATTTTACAAAAGGTTTAAGTAACACTGGGACTCGCAAAGACATTTGGCCAATGGCAACAAAACTCTCGGCTCAGGGGCATTCGGTGCACAGCACCGAATGGACCTATGTTAAACACGGCCCTGGGAAGGATTCTGGCAGAATTTCTGCAGGGTGTACATGTAGACGTAGCTCTAAAGCAGTGGTTCCCAAACTTCAGCAGGCCGCGGACCGGTAATAATTTTTGGTGACGCTCACGGACCACTGACTTAGGCCTAAATGGCGATGGCAAACAAAAGCGACCTAAATTACAAAAAGACTAAAATATAAGGCTGTTTACAATTAGCCTACATTTACATGTCCTTGAAGCCTTTATTAATTTGTTTAAGTTTTATTATGAGTATTTTCGCTTGAACGGTCGGTTATTTTTCACCTTGGACGTATTAGCTTATCATCTTCGCTCTGAGTTTCTGAGCAATCACGTTTATTCGCTGTTTTTTATATTTAAAAAACCTGTCCAGATTTGTTTGCTTACGTTTGCTCATTTTTTATTCAAAGCCATTTGTTTATATTTAAACTAAAAGTTTTATAGCCTACTGTTATAAATTTTTAATTGTGGATCCGGCGTTCATCGTTCACCATAGATCAACACAAATTTGCTCGAAGCTGACTGAAGTCATCGATGTAGTAGCCCAAATTTAGAATAAATTTTAAAAATTTGAATTCGCCATCTGGCAAGTTAAAATAAGGCGCATTGATTTATTTCAAATCTTTAAACAGTAAGACAGAAATTTGAATAAATTTTATACAACAATTCGAATGATTTTACAATTTCAAACAAATAAACTAATAATATATTACAGTTTATTTTGTTTATTTTTAACTCTTCTCCGCGGACCGGCGAGCATACCTCCGCGGACCGGTGCCGGTCCGCGGACCACCACTTTGGGAACCACTGCTCTATTGTACTTACGAACTTGTGTGGAATGCAGAAGGGGCATCTATACCACCAATGAACCAAACAAAGTTCTGATCGGGTCAATATTCGGTGGACTGGTTCATGAAGACTAAGTCGAAGGACGACGCTATAGTGGTCTTGCTTATCGCAATGCGCTGTTAGACACCTTTAAAACGCTTAAATCCAGTACTATATAATTTTTAACCGGACTGCTCTTTATAACTTATATCGAAGTATTCGCTAAGAAAAGTGTTGTAATAATTATAATCTATTGGCAACTTTGAACTTAGCTTCATTATTAGCATGCGGTGAAAAAAACTGGTACTCGGATGGGACGGTTTCCTCCCCGATACAGAAATTTGTCACCACACCATGCAGCGCCGAATGTTCGCGAGCCACACTCATTAATTCTCATTATTTTCACGACATGTTATTGCCTGGCGCACTTCTGAGCGGCGGAATGATGCGATTAGGGGACTTGGCGGTTATGATTGATGTTGGCCAGGGGTACAAGGGGCGTCGGGGGAGGGGGGACAGCTACATGCCCGGACATGTCTGCTATGAGTGAAGGGCGCGTGGCTTTATGACGTAGCAGCAGTTGACGTCATAATCAGACGGTCGATCGACCAAGCGAAAGGCGAGGAGGGGCGAGATGGTAGAGGATGGAAGCAGGTGCATTCACGGATGTACACTGTACAGTAGTGAGTGAGTGAGTGAGTGAGTGAGTGAGGGAGGGAGGGAGGGAGGGAGGGAGGGAGGGAGGGAGGGAGGGAGGGAGGGAGGGAGGGAGGGAGGGAGGGAGGGAGGGAGGGAGGGAGGGAGGGAGGGAGGGAGGGGACCATTGGCGGCGCCACGATTTCAGTTTTGGGGTTGCTATATATAGGGGGTAAATCGTCAAAAAAAATTATTTTCGCATGGAAAAAAATGGATGGCCTTTTTTAGGTAGGGCTTAGCCCCCCCTATCCCCCCTAGCGCCGCCATTGGAGGGGGACAGGGAGGGAGGGAGGGAGACAACGAGTGAGATTGAAGGACACAATATGGCATATAGATGGAACGATTATAAAGATGGAACGACTATAATAGGATCCAGGGGCCGTACGCACGACGGCATATTAGCCTACGTACCGACTAAGCGCTACGCTGCAATTAGTCATTAAGTGTCTTAGAATTTGCGACAGTCGGAATACACGCCACACACTTAGGGGACCACATAGTAAGTCTGCAACTAAATCGTAGTTATAGTTGACGCACATGCGTATGAGATGCGAATATGCAGTCGTCCGCGCACGGAAATAAACAAGGATATAAAATAATAAGCTTACGATTGCATCGGCCGCGGAAAAGATTTCTCAGGCGGTACATAATGTGCCATCTAAATGCGTCTTGTCACACATTAATGGCATTTTGTGACGGCGAGAACGAAATTCATAAATAAACTCATCGTCCAACAGCTAGCGGAACTAACTATTATATGTGGTGCCTTCAAAATTATCTTTGATGTCTTAAACCTCGTCGAAGCGGACGAATCGCAATGTTTTTACCATCTTGCGCGACTGACGCTAGTGCATACCGATTCATCCGTTAGTGGCCAACAGTACTAGCCAGATTTAGTCAGCAACTGAGACTGATGATATTGTCATCCGTATACGACCCCAGAACATCAGTACCTAAGCAATGGGTAAGTTTTTTAGTTTGATAAGGTGAACAATATCCCCGGTGAGATATAGGATAGAAGGCAAAAGTAGTTAGTAGTAGGAGGAGAAGAGTTTTTGTTGTTTTTAAATAACGAAATGAGGTATAGGAGATTTATACGAATAATTTTAAAGATAAAAGAAAAGCAGGAATTAAATTTTTCAACTATTTCAATATTATCTAATAATTATTCTCAATAATGGGATCCGATCGTTCATCGTTCATCGTCATTGTAATTTGACGAACACTGTTTTCATCGGGTTAAGAAATAATATGCCTCCTTTCTACATGCAATGCTGCATCCTTTAGTATATTTACCAGGGTTTTTTAACGTGCAGTTGTACAAAAATGTGCAGTTCTAAATGGATTTGTACAGTTGTAGAAGCACTTCTGTACAGTTAAAACTAGTAAAAAGGTCGTTGTCCTCCGATTGGAAGAAATTTACCATGTATGATGGGAAAGGAAAGAAGGAGTTGTGCAGTTCTAAAAATTCCTTAAAAACAGCCTTGATATTTACAGAGAATCAACTTTCTCTATTGAACACAGAAACTCGTCTATTCGTCCATTCATTCATTCATCTATCCATTCACCGATTCACCCATTCATCCAACCACATCAATCCATCCGTTCATCCATCCATCCATCCATACATCCTTCCCTCAATCCACCCATCTATCCATTTATCCAATCGTCCCTCCATCCCTCAATCCTTCCATCCATCCATCCATCAATCCATACATCCATCCATTTCTCCATCCACCCATCCGCCCTTCCATTCATCCATCCATCCATCCCACCATCCCTCCATCCTGCAATTCCTCCATCCCTCCATCCCTCCATCCATCCATCCATCCATTCATCCATTCATCCATCAATCCACCTACCAATCTTCTCGTCTCTCCACAAAGCGCGCCCTCTCTCCATCTCTCCATAATCCTCTCCTAATTTCCATCGGCCTGCCTCCGTAGCATCGGCTCCGACGGCGGTCGCATCCTCTGGTCCTGCATCCGGCTTCATCCGATAACAGCATCGTCGTCGGCGAGCATCCATGCGACCATCACCAGCCTCAGTATCCCTGGCACCGGTGCCAGTACATCGTCCGCCGCATCGTCCATTAGATTCGCCGGCTCCTCCTCCTCGTCTTCACCACCCTCCAGCCATCACGTAGCGGCTGAATTGCAAACATCGCCGACAGCGTATACGGTAGAATACGATAGAATACGGTAAGTGTTTTCGTCGCCTGTCACTATCCAAGATGGCGACGCTTCCGGTTGATTTTGAAATCCAGAAGTTTGCGCGCGATCGAGAGCAGTGTCTACTATGCATGAGGAGATACTTGTGTGTGTTTGTGTGTGTGTGTGTGTGTGTGCGTGTGTGTGCGTGTGTGTGTGTGTGTGTGTGTGTGCGCGCGCGCGTGTGTTTGTTATTCTGCTATCAGGCATGATCTTGTGTGTTGAAACAAGAGCGTCACTGCTCGATGTCAAGGCATATAATGTATTGTCATTGGTGGGTGAAAAGCTCATTGTTATCGGTGTGAAAGTGCATTATCACTGGTGTCATTGCAAATTGCGTTTGGCGTCGAAACACATTATCACTGGTGTGAAAGGAAATGTTGACTTGTGTAAAAGCGTGTTGTCGCATATGTAAAAATGTATCATTACTGGTGACAAAGTATAATTAATAATTATCTTTGGTGTCAATGCTGTTTGCCTTTTTTCTTTCCATCTCTAAATATTATAAAATATGATAACTGAGAATTTTACTATTCAGTTGTGCATGATTACAACTGGGCTACATAATCACATGATCAATGATCATGTCATTGAATCGTAATGCATTAGAACCGAATTAGACAAATTTCTGCCAGATTTCTCCAACGGATTACGATCCTTGATTAAGGTGCCACTTAATGAGTTTATATAGCTCCAACGAGAAGTCTGTCTGTCTGTCTCTCTCGTCTTTCACCTTTTCCTCTCTCTCTCTCTCTCTCTCTCTCTCTCTCTCTCTCTCTCTCTCTCTCTCTCTCTCTCTCTCTCTCTCGCTCTGCTGTATCTGTCTCTGTCTGTCTGTCTGTCTGTTTGTCTGTCTGTCTGTCTGTCTGTCTGTCTGCCTGTCGAACTCCCTCTCTCTCTCTCTGACACACTGCCACAAAACACGCACGCGACTCTCCCTTTCTTACTCACTTAATCACTCTCTTTCTCGCTCTTTCTCCTCAATCCCTCCTTTCACCTTTCTCTCTGCTTTCCCTCTGTCTATGTTTCTGTTTCTGTCTCTGTCTCTGTTTCTGTCTCTGTCTCTGTCTGTCTGTCTCTCTCTCCTAGAAAATGAGTTATATAAATCCATGATTCCGACTGCAGATTACAACTGAATGATGTCTTAGGTTATAAACACATAAGTGACGGCTCCACCATAAGTTGCGGCTGATCATATTTTCACCTTTTTACTTTGCTCTTCACCTGCCTTATGAACTGACTAAAGACTTGACAATTGTTTATGCATTATTCCTCACAGTCAATTTCTTAAACCTGCAGGAATATCTCCCATGAACCCGACGCTATACCTGCTGAACTTGTACAGCTTGCGCCGACACTGGTTACTCTGTGATGTCGGATCTTTTGTGGCGTTTAGATTTCATTCTTTATCATCTTCTCACCAGATCTGAATTTTGATTATGAGAGGATGCAAACGTTTCATTTTGGCCACAGTACGTTTAAGACTGTCAAGGAGAAGCCGAATATTTCATGGTTCCAGGCATATGTCCAAGGGAACCAGAGTATTGGTTACAGATAGGCATTAAAGGGAACCAGATTATTGGTTCCGAGCAGATAATACACAAGGGAACCAGAGTATTGGTTCAGAAAAGATATTCAAGGGAACCAGAACATTAGTTTCAAACAAACAATAAAGGGAGCCAGAGTTTTGGCTCAGAAAGATATTCAAGGGAGCCAGAACTTTAGTTTCAGACAAATATTCAAGGGAACCAGAGCATCGGTTCCAGACATGACACTTGAGCCAACAATGAACCAGAATATTTTTTTATTTCTGGCTGACGGTTTAGAAACAGAAGTCCGCGAAAAAAGTTATAACAGAGTCGTTAAAAGGTCATATATAGGGTCATAAAAAGATAATAAAGAATCATGTCTGTAGAGAGGAGTTTAACGACGTGGGAGCGCATCAGGTTTCGAGAGGCAGGATGGGCGTTGTATAAATGACTAGATAAACATGTACATGAACACATGAACACATAGATGCACACATAGATGGACACATATACGCACACATAGATGCGCACATGGATACACTTACTCGGGATTCATACAGAGCCACACAAGTACACAATGCAAGGCATCCGTACATGCACCTTGGTTCAATAAAAAGTAAGCCAACCTGTTTTTCTTATATCTCTAATGCCTGATGATTAAGCATGCTAAAATTTTCCCAATATTTAGAAAACTGAACCAAGAATAGGGTTCCAAAATATCATGTCATAAATTTGAACTGTTAGAAAGATATGAATATTTCAACTTCATCTCCCGAAATTTAAGTTTTCATCAAGTCTGTTACGGTGTTCGTTACCGTTTTGACGCTTGATAGTTCCCAATTTTTGGTCTTCAGTGATCATGGAGTAAAAATTAACGGAGTATGTCATCGCAACGTTCTGCTGTCACAACATATTCCACCTGTTATCAGAAATCTATAGCACCCAGAAGGCTATTTTATTTTTCTACAGAACAGTGCTAGCCAACAGAACCAGATAAGCCATCGAAATGCTAATAAGAGAGACAACATGCTAAACTTCATATCTCCCGCATTATGGCATCCGAACAGTCAAGATTTAAATCCTGTCGTCTACAACATCTTCATCATGTAGATAATCAAACAATAACTCTTAAAGGTTCTTAACAAAAATATTAAGGACATTTTTCATGTTTGAAGTACTTTGTTACAAAACCCAAATGAAAATTGCTCGTAAACTGAAATTTCGGTAGATGAATTTGAAAGATTCGTATCTTTCTATCCGTTCAAATTTACGAAATGATATTTTGGAATCATATTCTTGGTTTAATTCTCTAAATATTGGGAAAATTTAGAATAATTAATAATCATGCGTTGGAGATATATAAAAAAACAGTTGGCTTACGTTTTTTGAACCACGGTGTAGATACTTATGCAATGCACTCATGCACAGATGCTTATATACCGCCTATATGCGTCATACACAATACATTGCAAACAGTATACGTGTGCAAGCTTGTATTTTTGCATATACGCGCACAATTATACACATGCAATGTAAGATAAGCTGTGACCATGCATGGCCTTGACGTTCGCTCATTGCTAGCTCTACGAAGGCCTTTGCATAGGAAATGAGAATCAACCCTTTTATATTCAATATTAGGACATCAAACAGACAAGTAATCATACAGATTCTGTCTATTTATATATAACCAAATACAACACGATGACCCGCTTCACCTCGAAAGACTACGGTAGTTTGAGATGCCGTCTTCACTTCGGAGGACTACGGTGTGACTGACGTTTAAGACGTGACATTCTTCACCCTGCACGAACAGCTTTCCACGGAAAGAAATCCTCTTGAATTCAAGACTTCTTCGCATAGACGAGATTTCCCTTAAAAAACACGACGACTTTTAATGAATATTGTGGAAACCGGATTCGGTCACGAGCCGATGTATGTGGAGCAAATAAAAGATACCGATACACACACAGCACGAAAACAAACTATATATAAATAACTACATGTATGTTATATGCTGTACTCGTGAAAAAAGCCGGTGATGCTTTGCTTTTTGCTTTAGAGCAGCGCTTCAGAAATTTGGATCCTAGATTACGATTACTATGTAATTGTACGGCTCTGTAATTTAACTGCTAATTCGTGTTGCGCCCATGCAGTGGCGGCGTCAGCTGTGCAATTTAATTAGGTTGCGTGTCAGTGTCATGCAGTTATTCAGCAGGTCAAAGAAGTCAAATGCAAAGAAGATATTGAAAATTCCACTGAATTGTTGGCAGGTCATAAGGCAGGTCCATAGCAAAACAGGCAGCTGTCAAATCACCTGTCACGACCCATGGCAGAGCCGCCACTATATATAATAGCGCCCTTAGAGGAAACAGATTACCGTACCAGGCGCTTGATGCCATAGAAAGTGTATCATCAATTGAAAATGCAAAAATGCAATAAAGTGACATAATATGTAAAATAGAAAATGCAATAATGTAATTTTGTATAAAAAAAGAAGCCAGAAACTGGTGGAACGTAAAAGCGTTGCATTGTGATGATCTATTCTTTCCACTTAGATATTCTCCCAGTTTCAGTCACCATGTGATATCGTTTTTATACAGCGCCACTTTATGGCGCATTCGCCACGGAGAGAAGAGCCAACGGAACATAAAAGTAGATAATAAACGCAACAAATTCAAGCATAGCTGCAAGCATAATAAATGCACACATACAAGGTACAGACATTCATGTATACTTGCATACATGCATACATACATACATACATACATACATACATACATACATACATACATACATACATACATACATACATACATACATACATACATACATACATACATACATACATACAAACATACATACAATACATACATACATACATACATACATACATACATACATACATACATACATACATACATACATACATACATACATACATACATACATACATACATACATACATACATACATACATACATAGTGATTACACACATGCAAACAAACATACATACGTGCATATACATTATACATGCATACACACCAGCATACATACATTATATGTAATTATGCATGCATCCATCCAAAGATATATGTGAGTATGCTTCGTGCGTACGTAACATATGAACAGATTCCCATAAAATTGTTTTAAGTCGGCGAAAATGGGGGGGTTGTTATACCACTCCAAGTGGGGGTGGGGGTTAGACGCCACTGCATACGTGCATATACATTATGCATGCATACATACCAGCATGCATATTTATGTAATTATGCATGCATCCATCCAAAGATATTCGGTGCAAATGAATCTAAACGTTGATCGTTTCTCTTCCGCTAATTCGATTCCGTTAAGAGAATCGTCGTTTAGAAAGTCATCTCATCTCATTGAAACATTGGTTCGCACCGTTTCATCCTCTCACCTTCTGACTCCACCAACACTCCTTCCGACGATGAATTAATGGCCATTGTTCTTCTGTCGGGTCGATTGCGGCTACACGTTGACCTCACGGGGCTTCCTCATCAA
>OX457042.1:8792433-8807433 GCA_949752735.1 Lumbricus terrestris | reverse complement strand
CATAATTCCTTCCCGCGGTGGTGAGGTCCGTCTCCATAAAAGTGTATTTCGATCGTGTATTAGTTCCGCTGTTCGTCGCCAGGCGGTAAATTCGGTCGGGTCAGAGGTCAGACGTCTGCTGCTGCAGTCGACTCTGTTGCTGCTGCTGCTGCTGCTGCTGCTGCTGTTGCTGTTGCTGCTGCTGCTGCTGCGTGTGGGATTGTCCGCGTCCAGACTCTATTTGTAGTCGACGTTGGCAGGGGGAGGGTGGATGGAAGGGAGGCAGGCAGGCAGGCAGGCAGGCAGGCAGGCAGGGAGACAAACAGGCAGGCATGCAGGCAGTAAGGCAGGCAGGCAGGAAGAAAGGCAGGAAGAAAGGCAGGAAGAAAGGCAGGCAGGTTCGCAGGGAGGAAGGCAGGAAGGCATGAAGGCAGGCAGGAAGGTAGACAAACAGACAGGCATGCAGGCAGGCATGAAGGAAGGAAGGAAGGAAGGCAGTCAGGAAGGAAGGAAGGCAGGCAGGCAGACAGACAAGGAGGCAGGCAAACAGGGAGGCAGGTAGGCAGGAAGGCAGGAAGGAAGACAGCCAGACAGTGAGTCAGTCAGGCAAGGACGAACGGAGGCGTGGTGGGACCTGTCCGCCCTCTCCATATTTTCGGTCTGTTGTGTCGTTTCATTGTCAAAATCAGGACCTCTTTCAAATTCTGTAATATTATAGGCAGCCTCCCTTTGAGTCCAGTCCAAGGACCGTCTGATGCTTGTGAAGGGCTGACTAAATTCTCGGGGAGGTTGGGGGGTCATAGGCAGAGCAGCCACAAGTCCCCAAAACAATCTTAAGGCCTAATGAAAAACACATTTTTTGGAAACAAATTGAAATGACAAAAATTCAGGTGCGACCTTCAATTTCATATATATGTATATATATGTATATATATGTATAGCTTTTGAGATTATTTTCGGCTGTTGACTTGAAGCTTAACAGTTACTGATTGAAGTTATTTTCTCTGCGATGCTATATTTAAAAAGCCATAAATCATACAATTTTCTATATTATATAGAGCCTATATATTACTACCTAACCAGCCCGGCTATATCTAAAGTGGCCTGGTTCTTGAACATTTTCCCTCTGCCCTTCCTCTCGGTGGCCATTGCCTTATGCATTGGACACCAGCATGATTGGAGTGGCTAATTAACAATAGAAATCAATTATTTTCATAGGCTTAACTTTGACAATATTTTTGCGGAGGTTAGATCCCACAAGGAAACCTTGGAGTGTCCAATCGCCTCAGTGAAAGCCCGGAAATTTCGAGAGTTTAGCGACATCTTCTGGCTGTTGTCGTAGTTGACGTCATTAAAAACGTCATTACTCATTTCGTCTTACAAATTGCAGATCTTGCGTTTCAGGACGCTCATTAGTTTGCATACTTATCTTTCAGAGGCTTCTATGTTCTGGATATAAATTTCTTGTTGACATTTAAAACATTTTGAAGCAAGGTGTGTGTGTGTGTGTGTGTGTGTGTGTGCGTGTGTGCGAGTGTGCGCCCACGCGTGTGCCGCGCGTGTGAGTGTGTGTATATGTATGTGTATTACGCCTATATACATGTATGCAAACAAACGCACAAACACAGGTTTGCATCTATCAAAGACAACTCCACCTTTGTCACGATATAAAGTTTAAACCGATACAAAGTCCCCCTTAAAAAAACATATACAAAGTCTCCCCTAAAGCAATTTTTTGCAAGAAATTTTCTTATGTGGAAGTATATATTTTCTTACTGAATATTTTTAGAAACGTAAATTAACGGTTTGACATGCGCATCTATAAATTCTATGCAACAGTAGCCCATTTCACTCTGAACGAGGGAGGCTTTATTTTGTCGACGGAGGAAACATTCTCTCCCCCGGATACTTTATTTCAGAATATACTCAAAGGTGGGCGAATTTATTCTGGAGCAGATCCGCCGGATGAGTAGAGAATTTGTTTCGAAATAAAGTCTCCGGGGAGACTTTATCAGAGTGGGGGGAGACTGTCACGCGACACCGGCTTTATGGCATGTCCTCCTGGCTTAAATCAACTTTGACGCATCTCTTTGCTCAGCCTTTAAATAGGCGGCCTCCTATCAATTCCTGTGTCCCTTTGCAGTTGTAATTGTAATTGAAATTGTAATTGAAACATTTATATAGCGCCGCTCACAGATTCAGTGGTGCAATTGGTCTCCGCATGATCACCCCATACCCAAATCTCACCAGTTCTGTTAGATTTCTTTTAGTTTAATTATTGTGAATGCGGCGATCGCTTAACGTGTCCTTTCAGATGATTATTGCATAGTAGCAGATTATGACGTCATTGGCTTATATTGTCTAGTTATTGACTCAACAACAACTGGTTCGAACATGATAATCGAAATTTTACACCGCTGTGTATAATCGCTGTTACCTTTGACGACGCATTGTGTGACGTCACGAACTTGTACCGGTTCGGTTTCGAGGGTAGAAACAACGACCAGAGCCGAACAGTATATTATTACGTCATCACTTTGTATTTATGATCTTTACAAGTTCTGACTTGATATGATTAACGATTTTCGTGTATATTTCTGATGACGTGCTGCTACCCGGGATAATTATGATTGGCAATTTTTGGCCGGTATGAAAGGAACGCGTGGTTGCTAATAGCAGCACATTATATGACGTCACAGAGAGATTGGAGCCAATTTTTATATGAGCGAATGAGTCGTTACCAAAGCAACTTTAACCAAGGCGAACGACTATGCATAATGGTCATTGCGTGCTAAATTGCAGATTATCAAAGGATTATAAAATGCCAGTATAGTTTGACAGAGCTGGGAAGAAGGACAGGAAAAGAGAGAAAGGGTTTTTCAGTCAGTCGTCAGAAAAGGCATTTGAGAACTTCATAGCATTATGCAGTAGAGTTCTCGGACGGTAGTTTGGTAAAATTACTTGTAATTACCACATATAGTGTTGTACGATTTTTTCCGAGTTCTGGTGAAGCAAAAAGGAGAGATTTTGATGTTGTGCTGATTCATTGCAGAAAAAGTAAGTTGGTTGTCGTTGAATATATGTGACTGTAGTCCACAGTTCTATGGATCCTCGTTCAAGGCTATATTTTTCCAAGATAATTTCTAACGACGTAAACTTGCCACACTATGTCGCTAAACTGTAGAGCATAGAGATGTCGTTAAAACCTGGATACTGGGTGATATTTTAGACACCTTTAAAACTGCTTTAACTGACACTATAATAGCTTTTTCTGCTTCAATGACCCTAGTCTTCTTGAAATATCTATATCTATAAGAAAGGATGTGCCTATATTTATTTATTTGGCCCCGATGCACGCTCAGAGTTTTGCAGCTACTGACCTGAAACATTGCATATAGATAAACATTCACCAAAACCATCAAAGTACGCTATTTTCAGCTTTTTATTCACTTTAGATTTCGAAAAATAGACATTAATTAAATTTCCCTGTGTTAATGTATGCGCTAGCGGCTATAGGCCTATATAGCCTACCGCTGCAAAGCCTGCAATTGCGTCGCCGTATTTCAATCGTTTTCAGTAACGGCCTGTTGCCGTTGACGTCATATTTTGACGTCATTTTTCGCAAAGCTTAATTAGCATGAATATCATACGCTGTCGTACAGCCCTGTGAAAAGATACATGCCATCGGTACCGCACGTTGTCATGCATATTTTAACACTTATATCTGAAACGTTGCAGCTAGACAGATGTTTACACGGGCCACCTCGCCTCCACACACCTCGAGGTGTGTGGAGGGCGTGGGGGGGTGGAGGGGGGGGTGGCGGGTGAGAAGAAAATTTCCCGCAAACTCAAATTTCACGGGTTGCGTACAAGTGGAGGTCAGAGTGTTGTGGAGTGCAGTGGGCTGGTTGTGGAGTGCAGTGGGTCGTGGCCGGGAGCGGGTCGAATCCTACATTTCCCGGACCACGCCGGGTACCCCAGCTAGTCCTCAATGATTATGTAGTTTGAAACTGGATATTGTGACATTTTAGAAACCTTTAAAATTTGTTTAGCGGATGCTATAATAATTTTTCCTAGGCTAAAGGTAATGCTACAGCATGAACATCAAACGAGGGATCGAGTCCTACTGCCTTCCCTCAGTCTTTCATGCACTGGATGGCTTTGGTAAGATGGACAGCAGGACGTGATAAGTTGCCAAACAGCAACATTCGACTCGTATTCTGTCTTGTGATTACCGTTCATAAATTAATTATCGTGTATTGTAAGCAAACTGCGTACGTGTAAGTAAGAAGCAAAAGGACACCACTGCGCACCACTAATTATCGGAAAACTTATTAAGCCAGCACATTATCTTGGAAAGGTGATGGGCGGACGTCCAGGCACTTCTTTGTTTACGCTTTAAGCACTGTGTGGAGTGAGAAGGCACTAGATATCCGTCTTACGCAGGACACAGTTATTGTTCGGTACGGCGAGGTAGATGCCGCAAAATCCTGTGGATCTGTCTATTTACGAGTCGCTTTTGCTAAATATACAAGTCTATTTTAATAAATTAATATGCTCACTTTTTCAAGAAGCTGTTTGTGAGCATAAGCTGAAATGATGGTAGAAGAGGAGTGAAAAAACGAAATATTCAGTTCTCTTAAATATAATTAGAACATGAGTTATTAATGATCAGATGCAGGATTGAATTGATTATTCAGACCAATGACCCCGCTGGATAGTCTTTGATGTCGAGTATTTTTATCCGATATCGAGCGAGCTGCAAGGCAAGTCGATGGAAATGGAGGAATATTTCACCACACTCATTTTGTAGAGTCAATAAAAGAGCGTTTAAGTACCCGTAGCCAATCTTAGATCTTCTGATTCTTTCTTTACATACTTTACACCGTCTTTAATTGCGAAAATTGCCAGCTGCGATTAAGGCTGTATCCCCGTAAAATTGTATTGATCTTCTCAGACTTTTATGAGAAATCATTACCCGTTCAGAAGCTATTAATGTTTTTATTCAGGTATAATAATACGGCTCTCATTTTTCTCTTTTGCATTAAGTGGCAATAATAAATTATGGCTAACAATCGATTCTCGTTGGCAATTGTATGTATAACCAGTGGTGATTTCTTTCATTTACCGAGGGGGAGGAGGGGGAGGAGCAATTGTCTAGGCGTGTCATTGTTCAGCCTTATCCGCTTGTTGTTACTTTGCTTTTGAAGGTAAACATGTTTTGTCTTCTGATTTCTTTTACTGTCTTATAACACACGAAACAATAAAATCTATGGTCATGTTTATCTAATCTTGAAGTCTAATGATCTCATCTCTGGCACTGTTATGCCTCCTAAAAATCCCATATAATATCCTATTTGGAAACGAGCTAATATGCATTCATGTGGGTATGCGTCGCATTAAGCTCGTCCATATACAAACGAAAAATGGCCATGGCGAAACATTAGTAAAATCGCGGCGAGACAGATGGGCCTATCATGAACGAAATTTCATTTATCGCTTTCGTTGGTGGAGCAAAGTGTTCTACAAATGTTCGGCAGAGTGAAGATTAGAGGCACCAGCAAACGGATTATTCCACAGTATGCGAAGACGTCGATTTCAAGTCATCGCTCATCATTGGTCCTCGAGCATAACGCGCGCCCGAGTATAAGTCGCATCCGAATATAGAACGCGCTCGAGTATAAGTCGCACCCGAATATAGGACGCGCCCGAATATAAGTCGCGCCTGAATATAAGTAGCGCCCAGATATAAGTCGCGGCCAAATATAAGTCGGTCGTCGCCGAAATCTACTGCGCGCCAAATCGAATCATTCGGCTCGTTTGTACGACGCGCCGGTTGGTGTGGTGCCAAATTTGTTTCTGACGTTGACAGTTCCAATACCGATCGCTTTTGGCTTAGAGTAAAACTTTGAGGCTATCTTTAGACGGATATCAAAGACTGCCTTTATGTAGTGGTATTTAAGATGTAACTTAATCTCAATGAAAGGAGCTCCAGAAACCGGTACGAACCTAAGAGTTCCATTTTAGAAATGAACCAATTACAGTATGGTCGGACTCGTTTTAGTACGTATCCGATTTGACTTCACACCAACCTGCCTGCTTGTGCGTGGTTCGACAGCCGGTAAGTGTCGCCGATGGGAAGCCCGTTGTGCCCGGCGTGCAATATTTTTAGTGCATCGACTCAGTGGACAATCGCATCGGATGCCGTAAGAAACAAATTTTTACAACAGTTTCAGTGTAGAGCTCTCCAGCAGCAATAGACGCTATGACAGGTTGTGGATTCTCTGGCAATGAGGTACAATTGCTGCGACATCTACAGTTTGATAAATGCAACAAATCGCTGGTGTTGTCATCGTGGTGTATTAAAACGACTCAACAGAAAAATCGTTATTAATAATGAGTGCGGCCATATTTGATTCCGTCATACGACGACGACCATCTTGTATAATGATGAGAAGGTAGCATCTGCAATAACAGTTCATTATGAGTAATATAAGTATGTAAATTACGATTCATTCATGCAATCAAGGAAACAGATGCGGCAACACGCGTGCACTTCAGCCGCTCCTTCTCCAGCATATATATATATATATATATATATATATGATATATATAAGATATATATATATGATATAATATATATATGATATATATAAGATATATATGATATATATGATATATATATGATATATATATATATATATGATACATATACACAGAAACTCATTGAAACGTTTGTTAATTTAAGGATGGTAAAAAGTTATGTAAATAATTTTGCAGCGTATGTAACTTTGATCCGGAAAGCAATTGCTTAACGCTCACGTGCGCATAATTATTCAACATAAGTAGCAATTAAACTATACGTGCATGGTCCCGTTCAAAGGAACATACAAACATGCACGCATGTTGATGAGATCACCATTTCCGTTACATGTATAATCTACCTTTCAGACTTGTATAAAATACATATAGACACTTGTGTCAACAATGCGCTTGAGTGGTTTCTAATCGTCGAGTGTAAAGCTGTGTCACTAGCTATAGGGTGTTTTTCTCCTGTTTCTCCTGCTTTGCCGATTTAAATGCGTTATTTATGCCAGGACCTCACGGCTACCATGTCCAGCAACAAAATGGCGATCATACCACCGTTTAGGACTTTAGGTGAACGGGGTCGCAGGACCTCTTTCGGAGTCTCTGTGCAAGGGAAAGTATAGCCATTGCATGCGTATGCGTACTGGCTTGGTACACTTTGTACATTCTTCTTGAGTATTTGCTAAATAAATAATTTTGATTTGATTTAGATAAACATGCGTATTCGCACTTTTGGGTGCATATAGATTATATTTTATACAATTATACATAATGCAAACTGCTGCAGATGCTGCATTGTGTTGTAGGCAAACACGCGGTCGGTTAGTCTGTCTGTCTGCTGCAGTACCTGCCTGTCTGCCAATCTATCTGTCTGTTTGTCTGCATCTGTCTGAGTCTGTCTGTGTCTGTCTATATGTCCTTCGGTCTGTCTGTCGATCGGTTATAAATGGAAGTGCCGAAGTCGGATTTCGATGTTGAGCTCTGGCTATATATGTATACATAGTCTGATGGGGATTGTCATCGACTGCATGGTACAAGCGATCATCATCGTCATCGGGGTGGGGTGGGGTGGGGCGGGGTAGAGTGGGGTAGGGTGGGGTGGGGTGAGGGTATGGGGTGGTGGTGGTGGTTGTATCGATGACAAATCGGTCTGACCGGAAATGCAAATGCCAGATCAGTCAAAGCAACATCGGTCGCAATAGACCCATCAGTGTCATCAAGATAAACCAAGAAACATTGAAACACTCAAACAGTACATCTGTATACATATACGCAGTTAGAATGTACAGTGTTGTGCGCACATGTAGTACATGTATTGTGTACTTACACGTACATAAGTAGAACAGGGGCAGATCCGGGTACAATCCGGCCATGGCTCCCTATCAGAAATGTGCATATATGTGTATGTCGTGGCCACCCCACCCTCCCCCATCAGGTTTCAACAAGTTTTCTATCAATGCAGCGGGGAAAAGTAGGATTTTAAAAGCTAATTATTTAGCATTGGCTTGGAAAAATGGTACATATTAAAGAGATTTCGTCGATTAAATGACTAAAATAAAGGTCGTCAGCTATATTTCGGCAGGAAAATTCGGTTATATTTTCAAGACATTTTGACCAGATGACTAAAAAAGGTCATCAAATTTTTCGGTCAAAGTTTTTCCTCGACCGAAGGTAGATTTTTTTGGCCCCCCTTCGAAAATTTCTGTTTCCGCCCCTGAAGTAGAATATATATATATATATATATATATATATACGGATACACACATGTACACGTATATATATATATATGTGTGTGCACATGCGTATATATATTATATGTATTGTATATACATTTATGTATATTTTAACATGGTGATTCATGGGAGGCCTATTTATCACATGTGACCTGCGTTTTCTCCCACGAGACTTCGCTGATTCAGTGATTCTTTTGTTTAGAACGAAGACCTTTTTGACCCGGGGGTCTTGGTCGAGAGTGCCTCTGAGTAGTTATCTTGAAGGGACGCTACATAAATTCCATAGACGGATGGATATTTATTTTTTTGAACTTATCTATGTATGCATGAAAATAAACGAGGACGATTTAAAGAATAAAAATGGCAGACTGAATTATATTCATATGTTTTGTACGCATGGATGTGTGTATATATATATATATATATATATATATATATATATATATACTTGAAGTGATGTGTCTTCATATAGTTGTGCTGCAAATTTAGAGAAACTCGAGACATGTTAGATTAAATCTCTGTTTACCTTGACGTATAAATAATTAATTATAGGCTACAATGTAAAGTAAACAGACACGTCATGTGCAATAGCCTTGTGCTGCAGCTGTTAAATTGCATGTGCAGAGTTTACTTGAGTATTACAATCGTATTACAGCTATTATTAGACTCAAGTGACGGGACTCTGATTATTATAGACGCATGCACACACACGCACGCACGCACAGACACACCACACACAAACACGCACACACGCGCACGCACACGCACACACGCATACACATACAGTGTTACACGCACACCCACCCCCACACACACGCACACACACAAGCATACCCACACACATGGGCCTACTAACGTATAGGATGGGAAATGGAAAGGAGGAAGAAGGAATAAATGAATGAACAAGCGAACGATGGAGAGAGGACGATATAAATCTTGTGAAGACGAATGACCAAAGGCAGAATGAAGTTACGAACGAACCACAAGACGCGACGGAAGGAAAGGAAGACAAATTCTTTATTAAGCGAATAATAAACCTCGGAATAAGAGCAACGTTGTAGGGTTGAACGAAAGAGTGAATGAACTGTAGCTATACGCGCGTTCACATTATACGCCGAAGTCGTGTGAAGACGATGCCAATGTCTTGCACATATAGCGACGGTGCCGAAGTCTTGGAGGGAGATGGTGCCAAAGTCTTGGAGGGAGATGGTGCCAAAGTCTTGGAGGGAGATGGTGCCAAAGTCTTGGATGGAGATGGTGCCAAAGTCTTGGAGGGAGACGGTGCCAAAGTCTTGGAGGGAGACGGTGCCAAAGTCTTGTAGGGAGATGGTGCCAAAGTCTTGGAGGGAGATGGTGCCAAAGTCTTGTAGAGAGACGGTGCCAAAGTCTTCCCGCATGCAGAGCCAATAATGGTCTTCGACAGGTAATCAGTTCCGGTTTGTCGATCGCCGCCCTGAACGCATCGCAAAGACCCCGCTCATAGTTAGCATCCTGTCAGCCTGCATGGCACACACACTGTTGCTCGAAGGAGGTTCAACGTCAGACCATCTAAGACGGGTAGGCACGCACCAGCAAGACGGACCAGCCGCCGCCGTCTCATTTGAGCAGGCCGGCCGATCGGCGTGAAGCGGCAGCGCGTCCCGTAGTAAGAGCGCCGAGTCTGCAGACCCCCGCGGAGACGCTCGCCTGATGAATTGCTCTCGGAGAGCGTCCGACTCAGTTGATTACAGCGCCCGTTATAATTCCGGCCGAGTTCCATCTTGCGAGTAGTTCTCCGGGGCATCGCTACCACCACCGCCACCACCACCACCACCACCACCGCCACCGCCGCCGCCGCTGCTCGACGCATTCGACTCGCGATGCGCCGAGCGGAAAACTTCATGAAAAGCAATTACACGTGTCCGCCATTCGTTGATGAAGGGAATGACGACGGCGTGGCCACGTCGTCGTCGTTGTCGTCGCATTGATGGCCGCTTCGACGCTTAAAAACGTCCCCGAGTGACCGCCGAACCCGCCGCAAGATGGCGCGCTCGACATGGACACTTCGTACGCATGCGCACAGATGTTTCGCGCCGTCTTGACTGTCGCCGGGCATGTGTGTGGCAATTACTTAGCGCCATTAATTCGTTCATCAATCAGCAATTCGCTCGTTCTGTCCGTCAGTCGGTCGGTCGGTCGGTCGGTCGATCTATTCTCCCTGTCGATGAATCCTTTTGTCATTGACCGAGTGAGTGAGTGAGTGAGTGAGTGAGTGAGTGAGTGAGTGAGTGAGTAAGGATGAAAGGAAATAGGTTAACGAGACCTTCGGTCAGCCAGACTGCAGTCGTTATCCATTCATTATGTATCTCATTGGTTCGTTCATTTGTTCATTCATTCGTTAATTGGTTCGTTGGTTCATTCGTTCATTCGTTCATCTGTTCGTTAATACAATCGTTCATTCGTTCATTAGCTCATTGGTTCATTGGTTCATTCGTTCATTCGTTCATTAATCCATTCGTTCGTTCGTTCAATCGTTCATTCGTTCATCCATTCATTCGTTCATCCGTTCAGTCGTTCGTCCAATTCATTTTTCAATCGTTCGTTCATTCGATCATACACCAATCAAACAGTCAACCAGTCAGTGTAGCCGTCCGTTCGTCCTTCAGTGAGTCAGAAATTCAGTCAATCAGTCAATTAGTCAGCCAGTCAGTCAGTCAGTCAGTCAGTCAGTTGATCGGTCATTCTGTGAACTTCTGTCCCATATTTATTGGATCCCAAACGTTTTCTGAGCATTAGTCTGGGATTTTAGGATTTTCTGAATTTCCTTCCAAAAATTATTTCCCCCAAAATCTCACAGATCTCGTAAATTAGCCAGAATCGGGTCGAATCCAATTCCAAGGTCAAACTTCGTTTCCAGATCGCTTCGTATATCTGCGGCTTCGAGGTCGGAACAAGACTTGAGCCACAAGGGAAACCTTAGTCACGATTCATCGGTGCTGGAAGAGATAGCAGACATGGACGCAAATTAGGAGGAAGGAGAAGGATGAGCACAGAGGAGATGGTGGAGGAGGAGAAGGAGAAAAGGGAGAATGATGATGGTGAAATAGGAGAGGAAAGAGGTAGGATGAAGAGAAGAATGATGAAGAACAGGATGAGGAAGAAGTGGAGGAGAAGAAGGAAGAGGAGGAGAAGGAGAAGAAGGAAGATAAATATGAGAAGAAGGAAGAGGAGGAGAAGGAGAAGAAGGAAGATAAATATGAGAAGAAGGAAGAGGAGGAGAAGGAGAAGAAGGAAGATAAATATGAGAAGAAGGAAGAGGAGGAGGAGGAGGCGAGGGAGGGGTAAAAGGAGGAGGAGAAGGAGGAGGGGAGGGAGGAAGAGGAGGAGAAGGAGGACGAGGAGGAGGAGGAGGGGAAGAAGGAGGAAGAAGAGAAGGAGAAGAAGGAAGATAAATATGAGAAGAAGGAAGAGGAGGAGGAGGAGGCGAGGGAGGGGTAAAAGGAGGAGAAGGAGGAGGGGAGGGAGAAAGAGGAGGAGAAGGAGGACGAGGAGGGTAAGAAGGAGGAAGAAGAGAAGGAGAAGAAGAAAGAGGAGGAGGAGGAGGAGGAGGAGGAGGAGGAGAAGAAGGAAGAGGTGGAGAAGATGAAAGATAGAAGTTGATATGGAGAAGTATCTATAGGATGAGGAGCAGGTGGAGAGAATCGTAAGGGAGGAGGAGGAGGAGGAGGAAGAAGAAGAAGAAGAAGAAGAAGAAGAAGAAGAAGAAGAAGAAGAAGAAGAAGAAGAAGAAGAAGAAGAGAAGGCGGAGAGAGAATGCAAATTGAGAAATGGAAGTTGAGAGGAGGAGGAAAATGAGAGAGAATAAGAGAAGGAATACGAGAAGGGAAGAATGAGAATATTTAAGAGAAGGATGTTGGAACTGAGAATACGATGAGAGAAGGAAGAGGAGATTGAGAGAGGAAAGAAGAAACTGAAAAATAAGACCAACATGAGGAGTATAGGCTAACATGATCTGGACGACAGTGAGGAAGAGAAGGGAAGGCTTAAAAACAAGAGCAGATAGTGGAGAAGGGAGGAGAAGGAGAAGGAGGAGAAGGGAGGAGAATGAAAGGAAGGAGAAGAAGGAAGAGGATTGGGAACGAAGAAGTGGAGGATTGTGATACCGTATTCCATTTGCCGTCTGCTTGGAATGTCGTCCGTCGTTGGTCACATATGCACACACACACACACATATATATATATATATATATATACATATACATATATATTATATGACTGTATATTTAAATGTATATATGTGTATATATATGTATATATGCATATATGTATATTTAAGTGTATGTATATATATATTATATATACAATTATACATATATAATATATTATATATATGTGTATATTAGGCTGATTGCAATTAATCCATCCGCTAATCTCGACCCTCGACTGCAGCTTAGACGCCACGGATACAGGCAACGACCGCCTCCGCCCACAACGCCGTTCCATGGCACAGACAGACAGACGGACAGACGGACAGACAGACAGACGGACAGACAGACAGTAAGACAGACAGACAGACAGATTTACGTACAGACAGACAGACGGACATACAGACAGTAAGACAGGCAGACATGTAGACAGGCAGGCAGGCAGACTGACTGACGGACGGACGGACAGGCAGACAGTAACAGTGACGTCTAACGGTCTAAGCATGCACCCGAACACTCAAACACACGGACAGAAAGGCAAACGGTCAGACAGAAATACAGACATAGACAGACAGATGGAGACACAGAGATAATTCTGCTGCTGCTGCTGCTGCTTCAGGTTGCCTTTGGTCGCAAATTAACGAAACGGTTGCCAAGCAACGGACCCTGAATTCGTGACGAGGCTCCCGCCAACCTGCACTGACCAATAACGAAAAATAGGAGACTCAATGAATGACGCACAGTGTAAACGCTAAAAGAACACACACACACACACACACACACACACACACACACACACACACACACACACACACACGCACACGCACACGCACACGCACACGCACACGCACACGCACACGCACACGCACACGCACACGCACACACACGCATACGGTCACAGACACACAAAAGCATCCCACATACACAATTCAACAGTTCGTAACCATTCTCTTGGTATCGTTGACTTTACTAAAGCCTTTGATAGGGTCCGACATGGTCTGCGATGGCCGAACAGTGACTATGCTAGAAATGGGTTTGTCCCACACCAACTGCTCCAAGTATAATTGGCCTACGAAAGACTCTATAATTAATTATGGACGAACAATTATTATTAGATGCGAAGACAGATGGCAGCCCTTACGCCTGGTTCAATGCAGCGGCCTTTTATTTTTATTATATACTTGTATAATATTAATAGATTATTTGGTTTAAGCGCTCAACTTCGACACCCTTGAAACGTAGTGAACTAGTGCTATGTATATTCAGGACAACGCATGCGAATTTGTTAATCAAGACATGAAACATTATGTATAGTTTTTAGCTACATGTATACTATTGTATAGACATAGCTTCCTATGTTGAGCTGCCCACTGTGCCAAGTGACGTTGAAGCAGCGGAGAAAGAGCTGGAAACAGGATTACATATTGGAGAATTTTCCAGAGAATCATTGAGAGAAGTTGTGGACTGCATGCGGAGCAATGTAAACATGCCACGTCATCAAAGCACATCATTCATGGTCATTAATTATTATTGTTGGTAAACCTTCTCTCAAGTCCCATGGGGGCTTCAGCAGAAACCAAGTGATCCAACCGACCTGATTCAAAGTTTAAACAGGAGTTCGCTAAAAACTTACTGATGCAGCTTCTACCCAATTCTTATATTTAACATTCTATAGCAGGACAAGAGATGCGAATGTCACTAACGGGGTTCGCCCTTGGCCGTGTGAGTTATTATTTCCTAAGTACCATCAAATACCTCAGATGTACGCTGATGAGATGGTTCTAAACCTATTGGTAAAATCACCTACAACAACAACAACAACAACAACAACAACAACAACAACAACAACAACAGCAACAACAACAACAACAACAACAACTTGTGAATTGCTTTGAAAGGTTTGTTACAGGATGTATGGCAAGCCATCTTATTCAACGTGGTAAAGATGAAAGTTATGACAAGCTATATGAATATTTGTATAGATATCAACTGCAAATAAATATCACTATAGCCCTGATGACTGAGGTTTAACTGCAAATTATACTCATTATAACAATTATGATAGCATCACATGCTATTATAGTAGCAAATAAATATCATTATAGCCATTGTGATTGATGATTTAAGCGCTAATCATGTAGGCTAATGGTAAATAATATCACGATAGGTTGCAACAGCTCATGCAAAAGTTTTTTAACATAAGCTAAGACAATTATTTCGTCATATTTTCTCTGGTGGGGAAGTGATTTCCGGAGGGGACAACGAGCAGTGACAGAGATACGTACGTTGCTTAAATACATAGATACATTGTAGCTCAAGAGAGTGACGGAGCTGTTACGCTGCACATGTCAGACGCCCATTGAACCGTTGTATGGCCATTGAACGCCATTTTGTTGCCCCTAGCTGCTCGACACCGTTCGTCTGCTTCACGCCTGGCCTCTCCGATCAGGGCGACCGGTTCATCAGAATATATATATATATATATATATATATATATATATATATATATATGTGGC
>OX457042.1:8512322-8792233 GCA_949752735.1 Lumbricus terrestris | reverse complement strand
GTACCAAGCCAGAAATTCTCAACCTATATCTATAATATATTTCTGAAAGTTTGTCCTTCCGTTTGTATGTATGGATGTCCGGATGTCAGGATGTCAGGATGTCCGGATGTATTTTGACACTTCGTCCCAGAAAATCAAAATTTCACGGGTGGCGTACCGGTGGAGGTCAGAGTTAGTGGTGGGTGTTGTGGGGAAGGGAGTGGGGTGGGTGGGGTTGGGAATGGTGGAAGGAGGGGTGGTGGGGGGGGGAGAAATTTGGGGGAAATGTTTTTTCACGAAAACCAAAATTTCACGGGTGGCGTACAGGTGGAGTTCAGAGTTAGTGGTGGCGTGTTGTGGGTGGTGAGGAGTGGGGTGGGGGAGGAGTGGAGTGGGGGTGTAAAGGTGGGGGGTGGATAGCGGGGGGGAGAAATTTGGGTGGAAATTTTTCCACCGAAAACTAAAATTTCACGGGTGGCGTACCGGTGGAGGTTAGAGTTAGTGGTGGCGTGTTGTGGAGGGGGTGGGGTACGGGGTGAGTGGAAATTTGGGGGGGAAATATTTTTCCTCGAAAACCAAAATTTCACGGGTGGCGTGCCGGTGGAGGTCAGAGTTAGTGGTGGCGTTTTATGGGGGTGGGGGGGTTGGTTGGTGGGGGGGAACTGGAGTGGGGGTGTAGGGGTGGTGGTGGTGGATGGTGGGGGGAGAAATTCGGGGGAATTTTTTTCCCCAGAAAACCTAAATTTCACGGGTGGCGTACCGGTGAAGGTCGGAGTTAGTGGTGGCGTGCTGTGGAGGGAGGTGAGGGGTGGGGTAGGGGGTGGTTGAAAATTTGGGAGAGAAATTTTTTCCCCCAAAACCAAAATTTCACGGGTGGCGTACCGGTGGAGGTCAGAGTTAGTGGTGGCGTGTTGTGGAGGGGTGGGGTAGAGGGTGGGTGGAAATTTGGGGGGGATTTTTTTCCGAAAACCAAAATTTCACGTGTGGCGTACCGGTGGAGGTCGGAGTTAGTGGTGGCGTGTTGTGGAGGGGTGGAGAGGGGTGTGGGGGAAATTTGGGGGTGAATTTTCCCCCCCGGAAACCAAAATTTCACGGGTGGCGTACCGGTGGAGGTTCGATTTAGTGGTGGCGTGTTGTCGAGGGGTTGGTGGAGGGAGGGTGGGAGTAAATTTGGGGAAATGTTTTCCCCGAAAACCTAAATTTCACGGGTGGCGTACCGGTGAAGGTTGGAGTTTGTGGTGGGGTGTTGTGGAGGGAGTGGGGAGGGATGGGGGGGATTTTGGGAGGGACATTTTTTCCCCGAAAACAAAAATTTCACGGGTGGCGTACCGGCGGAGGTCGGAGTAAGTGGTGGCGTGTTGTGGAGGTGGTGGCGGTGGGGGGAATTTGAGTGGAAAATTGACGGAACCCGGGCGAAGCCGGGTATAAATGCTAGTAAATTTATATATACAAGCTTTGTAGGATATTCACGATGGCGTGCCAGACATAATAAGTTAAGGACCAGCTGAAGCCAGACCAAGACCGATGACTGGAACAGAATAGGCTAGAGCATACTTCTGAATTAAAAAGTGCACATTATTAACCTAAGTAGTGTAAGTACTTTTTCTAGACAGTCTAAATTGCTGATTAATTTTGTTACTCATTTTGTATAATTATTTTCTTTGATGCATACTGCAATATCTGATGACATTGCATTTGGAATGATGGTCTGGTTTTACCTTGGTGGTGTTGGCAATAATAATAATAATAATAATATAAATAATAATACTAATAATTTAATAATAACATCTGGAAACCCACTCGAAACCACGCATCTTTTCCAACGCCTCTCAATTTGTACGTTATTTGCTAACTAGAGAACAAAGAACTTCTCGTGCTGTTTCTTGTAAAAAAATGTTCGTTTAATAAATTATTGATAATAAAAAAATATTTTAAAAGATAAATAATAATATTAATAACAGTTTTCAGTCTGCATCCAACGATTCAATACTGTTTCCTGCAGAGTCACAGCTATCAGATTGACTACTGATTTCATAGTCTTTATTATTATTATTTTATTAGTTAAAATATATTGCAGCCTGTCTGCTCTGCAGTTAGTACAGTTAAGATTTGTGTATTCTGTGATCTCCGTTCTTGTGAATTATTTAAACTGCATAATTGTGCATTGTAACCGGTTGCGGTGTATCAACCGGATTGCTAATAAAGAGATTATTATTATTATTATTATTATTATTATTATTATTATTATTATTATTATTATTATTATTATTATTATTATTAAACAGTTTTCAGTCTGCATCGAACGATTCAATGCTGTTTCCTGCAGAGGCACAGCTATCAGATTGATTACTGATTTCATAGTCTTTATTATTATTATTTTATTAGTTAAAATATATTGCAGGCTGTCTGCTCAGTTAGTATAGTTAAGATTGGTGTATTCTGTGCTCTCCGTTCTTGGGAATTGTTTAAACTGCATAATTGTACATTGTAACCGGTTGCGGTGTGTCAACCGGATTGTTAATAAAGAGAATATAATTATTATTATTATTAATAACAGTTTTCAGTCTGCATCCAACGATTCAATGTACCGTTTCAGTTGCTGTTTTGCAGAAAAATTGTTGGTACAACTCTGTTCCAGACCTCTACCTATTTCGTTCATTTTTTTGCAAAATGACAATTTTCTAAACAATAAACCAGACTTTGCATTTCTACACAATGTTTTCACGAGGCAAACTGATGGGTAAACCTGGTAATGGCGGTCCCAAATTATAGCAGGTTAGCTGATTGATGTATCGTTTCAGTTGTTGTTTTGAACTGTGACCTTGGCGCTGATGTAGACCTACTTGTGATTCCATCAGTATAGACCTAATCAATTAATGCCCAGTACCTCTTCTGAAGGCGCTACCGTTCTGAGGTTCAAAAACCAGGTTTTTATTACCTGAAGGTTCTGTCACTGTTTTTGTGATTTTTTAAAATTTCGGCTTCAGATGAATGGAGAGACGAATGGGATCCGTTACACTCCGACCGCCCAACAGATGATGACGCATGCCTGCTTCCGAGATGCAACAACAACGAGCACGACTACCACTGAGCACTCTGCCAATCCTCCTCCTCATGATGACGGGGGTCTGGTCGATGTAAAGTCTGAGCTGGCTGACCAACTCAATCTCTTCAGCATCACTCGGAGGTCAACGAAGAAACCACCGAGTACATATCTGTGCCATCTGTGCTTCCAGAAGGAACACTTCATCAAGGACTGCCCCATGGTAAGACATTTTGAGCGATGATGATGATGATGATGATGGTGGTGGTGGTGGTGGTGATGATGATGATGATGATGATGATGATGATGATGATGATGATGATGATGATGATGATGATGATGATGATGATGATGATGATGATGATGATGATGATGATGATATTTGATTCCAAACTTATAAGTGCACCCTCATAGTATGAACGGATGATGTAATACAAGTTCTACCCGAGTTGAATTTAATTTTCGCCGCAACACACCTTTTAGCTTTCACACCTTCCAGCAAAAGTCCTCTATAATATCTCAGTAGACTTACTAGCACTGATAGCGACGCGCAGCAAATGAAACTAATGGACCACTGACTGTCACAGTCTGTGGGACTTTCATTTCCTGACCAGTTCACATTTAAACATTTCGGGAGTGGACATATTATTGCAACATACGTGGACATAATCCCGATATCGAGAATGCCAGCTGACCCAAATTCCAATACACTACATGCAAGATTTGAAGAAAAGGAAAACACAGGCAACCAAGACTACTCTGGGTAGAGAATATAATCTAGGACGAGACATGACAAATTACCTCATTCGACAACGGAGAACATGTATTCGTTCCCACCGCTGCCAAATGGCTTGTCTATCAGAGCGACATGACTCCAAGTACATACATGTACATCTGTCTGATCAACCTCACTGATTTGCCTTTCCAGTAAATGCTTTTGATTAAACCATGGCTTTTTTAGTTGGTTTGTTTCATTTGAGCTAATGTTTGCTTAGGCTCGACCTCGGGATGATGGACTTACGCCCTATCAGGGCAAGAAGAGATGCTTCGGGGAGTACAAATGCCCCAAGTGCAAACGAAAGTGGTTGTCTGGCAACAGCTGGGCTAATATGGGGCAGGACTGCATCAAGTGCAAAGTCAACATCTATCCTCATAAACAGGTAAATACGTAGGAAACAGTAAATCACTGAATGAATTATCATCACCAATAACTTGAGTCTGAATAAATTAAATGATCATCACCAATAACTTCTCCAATTATATAAGCACCACCCACTCTGCTTACCTGTCTCTTGGAACTCTGATTCTAACCTGACCTAACATAAGGTGTTATGTATGTAGGCCTAGAAATGGAAATATTTTCACAAAGCACAACTAGCTTATCAACTGTTGTTGACTTTGTGCCTGCCATAAATTAGCTATTGTTCCATCCACATTGCAATCAAGTTGATATGTTGAATCTGTGGAAGATTCTTAGTTGCATTGTGTGTGTATATATATGTGTGTGTGTATTTATGTAGCGGCCTCTCGAGAAGAACGTCGACTTTGATCCTGGCGAGAAAAGCAAAGTCCATCCGCAGCATCTGTGTGAGAAGTGCAAGCAACTAGGCTTCTACTGCCGGCACATCAACTGAACAGCTAGGAGATGAGCAGCACAGTTGCATCGTCTCTCTCATGCGATCGATCGACTGTAGACTACATTGCGTTCGTTTCAAGTTAATCCTAAGTTTTAAACTACTATTTTGGAATTTCAATCTTCACGTTCGACAAATTGGCAGCTGTTTTTTTTATATGCTGATGTTTCAGAACTGTTTCAGGAAGTAGCTGGTACATTACCAGGCTTACGTTTACACGATTGCAGTTTCTGATATTCGACTGTTTTGAAGTTGATGACTTGAAGTGAGTCATACAGTGGTTACTGGTCTAATACTGAGTTAATCGTTGATTTTTTAAAATTAATCATCTGTTCTAGAAAAGCTTTATCTATTCCACTTTCATCTGCACACTCCAACCAACAGCATGCGACTGTCAAGCTGAAGTGTGTTACCTGTCTTCGATTTGTCCTTGAATGTACATTTTGTGCCGTGTCTCCACAGTTCATCTCGTAGGAAAAATATATGCATATTAATTTTTACAGGGCAGTTTACTGTTATCATTTTGCAGTTTGTTTTCCATTGTTTGCTCTGAATACATGAGGTATAGAATTAATAATTAGTTTGAATTTCATTTTACTGCGGTTTTGTCATTAATTGTTTTTGCATCTGATAAGTAACTGGATGCAGAAATATTTCACTGGTGTTGGATTGGCATATTAGGACAATGAATTGTAAATTTTGCTGCTAGTATCAGGATTTTGTCAGATTATTGAACTTGTATGTCCTATCTTCATGGCAGTTCAGATGCAAGTTAGTTTGCTTTCTGATTTGCAGGAAGAATCAATTATTTGGAGTGAGAACGAGCTATAGATCACTGGATTTTTTGCAGTTTGTTTTCCATTGTTTGCTCTGAATACATGAGGCATAGAATTAATTAGTTTGAATTTCATTTTACTGCGGCTTTGTCATTCATCTTTTAAGCATATACCATTCGTAAATATGAATATCAAGCTTTAGATGTCTAGGCATCTCATAGAAAAATACTTTGCATATTTTACAGGGCAGTTTTCTGCCTCGTTCCATTGTTTGCTCTGAATACGTGATGCATAGAATTAATTTGTTTGAATTTTATTTTACTGCGGCTTTGTCATAATTGTTTTTGCATCTGATAAGTTTCGTTGGTCAACGTTTGACATGCGCACAACTAGATACAGAAATATTTCACAGCTGTTGACTAGGCGATATTCTGTCATGAAATGTGTCTAGCTATATGGACAATGAATTGTTGCAAATGTTGACAGGAAAATAGAAAGTTTTGCAGTTATGATGCTGCATTGTCTTTAGTTAGGAATGGTATTGTTTGCTCCTGAAAGTGTTAGCTTTAGCTTGTCAAAGAATTAGGCGACAGAGACTCATTGCTAGGCTACAGTTCAGTCAAGCTGTATTTATTTGAAGCTTCTCAAAAGCCACAGTTTTGAATTATTTTAGATATAATGTGTTGAATAGAAAACGAGCGGATGGCACTCAAATTCCCACGTTCGACAAAATTGGCAGTTATTTTTGTTTATACTGATTGCGAGCAGGTGCGTTTCAGAACTGTTTCAGGAAGTTGCTGGTACATTGCCAGGCTTATGTTTACATGATTACAGTTTCTGATATTCTACTGTTTTGAAGTTGATGATTTGAAGTGAGTCATACATTGGTCTAATACTGAGTTAATCGTTGATTTTTTAAATCAATCACCTGTTCTAGAAAATATCTATTCCACTTTCATCTGCACACTCCAACCAACAGCATGCGACTGTCAAGCTGAAGTGCATGTGATACATGTTTCCGATTTGTCCTTGAATATACATTTTGTACCCTGTCTCCACAGTTCATCTCGTAGGAAAAAAAGAAAGCAGAGCTGGCAGGGTAAATAATCCTTCACATAATGTTGGAGATATGAGCTTCTTCCAAATGTAAATTTTTTTTGCTTGCATTACAGATGTGTTATGGTTGAAAATCCAGGATTTATAAGTTTTCTAAACTTGCTGTCGTTACCGGGTTTGGTCAAAAGTGCATCAACTTCAGGGTGATCACTGTGATGTCGATTTATTTAGATGTCTAGGCATCTGATAGAAAAATACTTTGCATATTTTACAGGGCAGTTTTCTATTATCGTTTGCAGTTTGTTTTCTGCCTCACTCCATTGTTTACTTTGAATACATGATGCATAGAATTAATTAGTTTGAATTTAATTTTACTGCGGCTTTGTCATTAATTGTTTTTGCATATGATAAGTAACTGGATGTAGAAATATTCACTGGTGCTGGATTGGTGCTATATGGACAATGAATTGTAAATTTTGCTGCTAGAATCAGGATTTTGTCAGATTATTGAGCTTGTATGTCAAATCTTCATGGCAGTTCTGTTGCAAGTTAGTTTGCTTTTTGATTTGCAGAAAGAACCAATTATTTGGAGTGAGAACGAGCTATAGATCACTGGGCATTCCTGTTTTAAAAATCACACTGCAGCTCATATTGAAACTTGTGTTTTAGTTCTTGTACTGAATAAATAATTGTTTTTGCATCTGATAAGTAACTGGATGTAGAAATATTTCACCAGGCCCTGCTAATTAAGAGTTTTTCTAGAAGGGATTGTCTTCATACCAAACATGACTTATAATGCAACAAGTTCTTATGGTCAATTGGTCTGTAATAAAAGATGTGAAACTGTGATTATACATTAATTTCAGTTAGAATTTAATTGCTATCTTTTTTGTGATTTTATACTACATAGCATTAGGACACTCATGGATGATTACTTCAAGTAAACTTGTAATTAAAGAGAAGTCAGATTAAAATCCGATATCTCAAAGAAGTCACTTAATTCTGAATCATTAGACAGGAGAGAGAAGGTCAGAAATGAAAAAAAAAACAAGAGAAAAAACTAGGAATCGATGAAACAATAATAGAAAAAATCAAGAAGAGAAGACTCAGGGATGAAAAGCAGAGGGAGACAGCGGTCGAAGACCTGGATGGATAACATCAAAGAGGACCTGAGAGAGAAGGGCACCAGGTTAGCCGAGATCGGAGAAACAATTAGGAGCAGAGAAGTTTGGAGAAATTTCATAAAGGCCTCAACGTCATATTGATGAAGGGAATATAGAAGAAGATACAGTAGATCTACCGGTGCGTTCTTGGGTATTAGGCCTACAGCTCTTCGCTACCTCTGTGATCTTATTAAGCGACCTGTCTCAACTACCACTGCCTCTCCGCTCTTTAGACCGTCATGACCTTCTTGTACCACGGTCTCGGACTGCTAAAGCCCAGCATCGTGCCTCTGCTTCTGTCGGTCCTTCGCTTTGGAATGCCCTCCCTACTATAATCCGTACTCAGATCTTATCTGGAAGCACTGCTGTTTGTGCGCGTTTCCTTAAAACTTTTCTTTTTCCAAGAGGATTTCGCACTGGGAGCGCCTCTGATTAGGTTGTACTGTGAGAGGCGCTTTATAAAAATCCAAAAATAGTATAGCATAGTACGTGTAAAGCACCCTTGCAATTAAACCCTTCCTTTCGATGAGCCGTGACGTCTCATTTCGATCCGTGACGTCACTACAGTGAGAAAGTGAAATTAGGCCTAAAGAGTATGAAATGTACATGTCTGGCATACCACTGTGCCCATCATACACTATGTCTTGCATACCGCTGTGTCCATCATAAACTGTACATGTCTTGCTAGGCATGGTGACAAACCTATAATGGACATATAATTCGGACCCTATAAAATGAAATTAGCGTGTATTTAACGTATACTATAGGCCGGACGTACGCTCGAGAATTTGTGCGCGATTTCTGTGAAAACTCGCGATGTCTGGCTAAACCACGTTGACGACGCGGTCTGGGTAAACGGCCTCGTATGGGTATATATATATATATATATATATATATATATATATATATAGTCGTTGATTTAGAAGCAACACCACGTGACGCCAGCTCGATTTCAAAATACATTACTATGCATAAGGTTAAACCTGGGAGTCTGGGACTAATGTCGAAAATGACGGCCGTCACCATCTGTCAAGTGTGCACCAACAATTTGGACTTGGAGAATGACTCAAAGACGAAGAATATGAAGGCAGTTGTTGTAGGGACCTTGGGCAAGTCCTTCACTCGCAATTGCCCAGCGCTTCGGCGTGCAACTCCAATGCAGTGTCCACGCTGTAGTCGGGAGCGCCTCTGAGTAGTAAGCTTTAAGGGGCGCTATAACAAGTGCACATACAAACAATTAAGCTACGTGCATGATCGCGTCGTGATGTAAGTTTTTGGGTCGCCGACTCGTTGTGGGGCCCCTGTTGCGCGAGGCTCTAGGCAAGTGCCTCGCGTGCCTAGACCTTAAAACGGGCACTTAGGCTTGTAAGCTTAAAGCTAGTCAAACACGATTTCATAAGTTCGCTTTTGAAATTTGGAAGTCACAGCGTAGACTAGAAGCAGATAGACCATGTCCAAAAAACCCGTGTCGCATTGGAAGAACCAATAACAGTGACATGAAGCTGATAATAAAAGTGGTCATAAAATTAACATTTCATCAATATTTATAATAATCTTATCCGAGCGCCTTCTCTTGTAATTTTTAATTAATTTTTTTAGCTGTGTTCAGAGGATTTAGTCGGTGAAAAGATGGCGCTCAATGTTGCCCTTTGCAATAATTATTATCTCTATGTTCTGCGCACCAAGTGAATGTTATGATTTCTCGATGTTGAATGGCGGACCAGATTTAACTTTGCTGCTAAAATAGCTTTGCGTTTGGCGTTATCGACTGCTGACTGTTGATGGTAAATTGCTGAATCTTTCCCCATAAATGTGGCCTTCAAAAATGTATATGACATTATTTTGTGTTTATGTTTAGTAGCCGTATTATCGTCAGTCACGTAGGGTGGTTGATATTAAGGTTAAAGTGGTCGTTCATGCTGCGGTCGTGCAGATAGGATGTACGTTTTTGCCGCTAGGCACGCACGCCTCATCAGCTAGATAAGTTTGAAGGGCCTACATAATTTTCCCGGATTGGTTGAGTCACTTTTGAGTTGGCTGATTCTGCGGCTAACGTGAGTTTTGCATTAGGAGTCCCACGTCCTTCACCAACCCTGTCACTGGTGCTTTTGTAAATCGTCATGCGTGCCTGTTAGTGACTTACGAAATGTCCAGCGTAAAATAATTCTGCTCGTATGCTGTGGAATATTATCTGATCTGATTACGGGAGCTGACCAATGACTGATCTCATTGTCCTTTGCGTGGAACCCAGAAATATGTCCAAATTACATGGCGTTGCATCACCGTGTGTGAACACACTGGCGGCTGTGCAGATTGCCTGAAAACGTGTACAGTGCATGTATATGTACGTTGTACGTGGGTGTATGCAGTTGTAAATATCCAGATCCACCATGTAAACAATAAGTCCGCCCCAGACTTCAGAATAATAGAGCGCTGCTTTCTGCAGGAGACCTACCAGAATGTAATTAGCATAAGTAAATGAGTAGTTGGCCACAAACACGCTATATTTGCAAAGGTGAAATGTTTACTTATATTTAGGTTGAGAATTATGACGTATGCAATAGTTACTTGGGTTAAAACGAACCTCTATGCTGAGTGTTTGATTAATTATTGATCGTGTTTGTCAGCTAATCGCTACTCTGCGAATTGCATTGTGGGAGTCACTGGCAGGTAGCATCGCTTCATTTGTCATTGTTGGAGCATTCATCATATTGTTTACATGGTGAGCTGTGGCATCTTGAAAAAGAATAAGCCATGAATATGAAGTGTTAGCGACTTTATTTTCTTAGCCTTGGCATATACGAGGGCTGGTCGTCAGTCCTCACCCTTGCCGTCTCACCTTCCCACCGACAGTGTGTGGTCAATGTATTCATTGAAGCCGAGTTGGCTATGGATGCTGCTGGAGCATAAATCTATATCGTCTTGACAACCACTGAAAACTGATTAAAATTTGTTTTTTGCCGTTTCAGCCACAGTTCAGTCTCTTCATAAACTGAGCCAATGAGCGCGGGACCAATCGTTTGCCGTGGTGTCATTCTGTGCACACGGCTCATCCGGAATGGACGCGTTTTTGTCTTCAAAACCAGCGCCAGTGGGAGACCAGCCGTAACATCTGTGCGCCATCTCGGTTAGTTTAGCGATGTCTATTAACTTTTATCTACTGAAAATTGCAGAAAACTATTTATCTATTCATATTTCTGACTGAGACAAGACATTGTAAGACAACAACAGCAACAAATTACCAACCTTGATTCAACTACTAAACAACTACTGATTTACATAGCTTCAATTCAAGATAAATTCTCACAGGCACTGCAGACCCAGGCATTGCCAAAGAGGAAAGTTTCCAGTAGTTTATAAAAAAAGAGTTAGACACGTACCCCGAATGAGAACGCAGGCCAAAGGGATGCTATTCCAAACAGTGGAGGACTGACAGGCGAGAAGGGTGTTTTTGTCTTGTTTGTAATGTCGATGTGTTTTAGACTTTAGTTAAATCTGGTTTGGATGTTAGGTCATCAGAAGGGTTCAAATCTGCGAGCCATTTCACTCTGGCTGCCATTCTGCCATGGAGAGAGGCAATGTGCCTGGAAAAGCATCCGTTGGTCATCATCGAGTGACCCCGATTCCACGAAGGGTAATTCTCCAAACGTCGAACCACCATCAGCTGGAAAACCAGAGCTTTCGGCCGCACCTCCGTCATCCGGGTCCTCCACGTCGAAGGAACCAGACAGAGAAATCATTGTCAAAGGTTCGATTGATGGCGCTACATTCCATAATTACCATTAATAATTAATTTCCATAATAATATGGTAACATTTAACACAGACAATGTACTGGGTAAGTAAGACACCGGTATGAACTGTTAATCATATCATGCACAAAAATATTATGCTTGAGCATTTAGGACTAAGCCGCAGTTTTTTAATTTTTCGTGTTTTTTGTATAGCTCCTCTACAAGTTTGCTCATCTTAGGTGCTCCCGGTCTGACTGCACAAGACAATCTTCAAAGACAATGGTCTTCAACAGCTGTTGTAAAGTGGCATCAAAAGCAGTCATGTTTACATTTGTATTAAGTTATATGGTTTAGGGAACAAATACCATTTCATGCATACACCAGAAGAATGAAATGTGAGAGAAGCAGTTAATTTTACAGGAGGGCGAAGAAAGACCCTTTGTTGTTTTACATCGCCATAAATGTCTGGTTTTAGGAACTGCTCCATCCAGCGCTGACGGTCGTACACGGTCAAAAGGTAGAACCGGTAATTTTTTACGGGAAAGCATTTCAACTTTAGCTCCGTGTTCTTTTGAATACGGAGGATCTTACGAGTAGGTACCTCGCTGGTCAGAGAAACAGGTATTTCCAGCGTCACATCGTTGTATGTTAGAATTGAATTTTCATCGCATGCAGAATGGCTTTTAGTTGGCAAGTCCATTGATTTGTTTAAATGTCTAAGTGATTTCTTGACTTGAAACTGTTTTCAGTTCAACCGACAAGCAAGACCAAACGACCAAAGACCGACTTCAGTCAGACCTACACCGCCAACATATACATACCAATGTCGCGTGCTATGAGCGAATATATGCTCGAGTCAAGGTTAGTAATTTGTTGTTGTTGTTGTTGTTGTTGTCTTGCAATGCCTTGTCTCAGTTTGAATCAACTGTTTCCGGCTATCTTGGATGATTTCAATTACATCAACATCCCTGCAGCAGTCATAAGAGGTCACTGCAAAGGATTAATTTAATGATCTTAGTAGATGCCCTTAATTTGGCTTTCTACGAAGATATATGTTCAAAGTTCAAAAGATGTTATTAAGCACTGAAATCCTGATATTGCCATATTATATGCTTGAGTCAAGGCTAGTAATTGTTTTCTATGAACTTATGTGGTTTTCGTACAAGCTGTTTTCGCTCTGATTTTGTCATGACTGTTCGTTCTTATTTCGCTCTTTCTCACCAGCCTTGGCTTGCTAAATCTTTCCTTTCCTTCAATCACTATTTTCATGACTGTTTAATCCCCCCAGCTGGAAACTTGGTGCTATATGCTTTTTAAGTGTGTTTATTTTAAAATTGTGTTTATCTTCTACAGTGAACTAGACAGCCTTCAGAGTTTTCCCCGTCGTAGTCCATACCCAGAGAAGGATAAGATAACTGTTTACCGAAGACGAGACCTGGAGCAGAGGTGAGCAGTATTAAGGAAGTTATGAAAGGTGTTGTACTAGACCAATAAGACTAATGCTGTAGTTTACATTAGATTAATGAGCACTATAGTTTACACTAGGTTAATGCTATTGTTTACATTAGATTAATGCTATTGTTTACATTAGATTAATGCTATTGTTTACATTCTGCCTAACATTTATTACTGCAATGAGTTTTACATTTGCTGTGTTGCGGAAATGTGAACCTGAAGTGTTGTTAGTCAGTCGCCAGTTGAAGAGCAGGTAAACAGATAATAATAGTAATAATAATAATAGTGATAATAATGATGATAGTAATGATGATAATAGTAATAGTAATAAAAATAGTAATCTAGTAATAATTACAATAATTCATATGGTGCCGAAACATAGCCATGCCGTTACAAGGGCACTTTATTTGATGTCTGTAAGCCAGTGAGAGATGTTATTGAAGGAAGAAAGAGTGCACCAGCATATGAAACACATCACCAACTCCTGAATTGATGATGTTCGTGGCACGGTAAAAATGGAGTAAAATTGTGGTAAATACAATCAATATGTTAATATCGGTCAATAATTAAACGAAGTGAAATAGACGTGTGAGATTTTCTGTATATATGTATTTTGACTTTTAGGGCGATATCGAAATGGGGAAGTTTGGAGAATCTTCAGCTGCAGAAGGATTTTAAAAAGGCTCGCGACCACCACAAGAGACAGAGTGAGTGTTTAGTATGCAATGCATACTGGACTTTTTTTACTGGCGATTAAAATAATGATTATATGGTATGCTTTGTAGTTGCAGTAGTTGTAGTTATTTGTAGTAAGATGTGTACCCGGTAGTTGCTGTCAGTATTTATGGTACACTGTATAAGCTGTCAGGTTTTATTGTACATCATTTACTGCTATCAGTATTGGTGGTACACTGTGTTGGTGGTCTGTATTTATTTTACACTTTTTTGCTGATGGACAATGTATGCTAGTTGTCAGTATGGCACACTGATGGTCAGTATTTATGGTACACTAATAATAATGAAATCTCAACCAAAGTAAAGTAAATCTTTGTAATTTCTTCGTGCCTACAAAGCCATGTTGGGAGATCAGCTTATTCACTAGCGCTATCTCAAATAATGTTAGCTACAGCCAGGTTGTTTTTGACCATTCTGGTGCCTGGTTTGGATGCAGTGATGGTTTGACTAAGCAGTTTTCCCATACAACTTATGGTAGAGTATTTTGAACAGTACTACCGGTACATTGAAATGTCTTGTTCATTTCATGTGTTTTGTGTGTATTATTTCCATTGCGAATCTGATGTTGCGTGGTTTGACCGCAATAATAATTATGTGTTTTAAATCTTCATTTTGCAGCGTATTTTTTGCTGAAAAACGAGCAGGAGGAATATATACGGGAGCACGCAAGAAGCACCAGCGAAAAACCGTTTATCTTTTCACCATCAACTCAGAAAGTGCCAGTATGTCTCGACAGTGTGGTATATAAACGTGATTATAATCGCATCCTGAAGTAAGTAAGTAAGTATATACTTTTTATTTATTCAACTGCATTATCTCTCGTTGACCGTGCATGGGTTGGGAGTGCCTCTGAATAGTTATCTTGAAGGGGTACTATGCAAATTCCATAGATAGGTAGATAGATTGAGAGCTAGATAGATATTAATTGTACCTTTTTACATGAAATTAAGCGTTGTGAATCATTCTTGCTGAAGGCGTTCCTCATTAAGTTGTCCTCCCATGGGACATTTCGGTCGTATGGTCTGAGATGCATGGAATAGGGGGGGTCGTTAAAAGAGGAATGAGTGAGTTTTCAGAACATGGCCCGGATCCGGCAAGGCAGCAGTGAGGAGAGCTTGTTTAAGCACTTTAACGAACATGCTACACTGGATTGCTTGTTGGTTTCAGTCCTACTAACACGGCCATTTAGCAAGTGGCCACTTCATGTATACACAATTTACACATCTGTGTTGGTGGATTTTAATGTATATTTATAGTTTTGTGAATATGTGATGTGCTTAGTTATGCGGGTCAGAAATTAAATAATCGGCAAAGCTCATTCTGATGAGTGGCTAAGTAATTTAAATTGATGTTTTACCAAGGTCTGTTTAATTTAATGGATATAAAATTTAATTGATGTATTTGTGTGTATCAGAATTTTGAAAGTTTATAATAATGAGAGTGGCTAATTTTATTTTAAATCGTTGATTCGACGAGATGTGACGTGTTTGGTCGGATTGTTTGTTTTTCCCTGACACAGAGTCCAGCGCAAACGATGTTCCAACATGGCTCCGGTCGAGTTGTGATGTACGCCATTTTTATGTAAGTCTATTATTTCTTCTTCTTGTAACAGTAACTGAATATTTATATAGTGCCATTAAAAAGCAAAAAGTTTTATCACACTGACAAGTATGCAGTAAGACCAATGGAGTCCCATTGACGGCTAGATGCTGGGCTTTTTTTGTTTCCTGTTGGCACGACAGGGCTGGATCAACATATGTGGGGGTCCTGTTTGGTAAAGCTGTGGGGGCTCCAACCTTGCATAAAGATGACAAAACAATGCATAAAATGTGTTGTAGGTCTATTCAATGAATCAACGAATTCGTCTATTGCTGTGTTTGATCTCAGTGGCCGTCTTTTAAGATCAACACTCCCTTAAATCCTTAAATCTCTTTAATACATTTATTTTTTACTTTCCATCTGGATTGTTTTCCTATATTAAATTCATAAGTCTTGATCGTGATCTTGTCAACATCATTATATATGGTGGTTGTTTTCAATTTTCATAATGTGAAGACTGATTTGGTGTTATTATGCCGTGATTGGTAATTAATGTTTGTGCGATGATTTTTTGTAGAAATGCTGCGAATTGTGGGATGAAGTTCGCTGCATGGCTCTATACCGGATCTCACAGCATGTTCTCTGAGTTCATCCATTCACTTGCGGACACGGCAAACCAGGTTTGAGCAATTCATCCCTGGACAGAAAAACATTTTTTATTAGGGCTGGTAACGATTACATTTTTTAATAGTTAACTAAGAATTAATGATTAATTAAATAGTTAATTGTGATTCGATGTATTCCCAAAATTAACTTTGTTTATGTTTTAATAGTAGATTCATTATTAATATCTTTATAAATCTATACATAGCAATACAATATTGAGTGCTGTGTTTGTGACAGTTGATATTGGCCGCTGGCATTCGACAGTCGCTGAAACAACCAGACATGGAGCATCCGTAAGTTATTGGTTAATTGTCTGACATGTGGATTTCATGCATGGATTTTTAAAGTGATTAATGTCTTTAAAAAAGTCCACTCAATCATCTGTTCGGCAGTTGGCATTGGTAAATTGAACAGTAGGATGTGATGAGCGCGCTGCATGGCTGTTGGCAGTTGAATTCGATTTTTGTAAAACTTATTACTGTCCATTCATACTATGAACTTTTATTCTACTGTGGTCATAGGTGCAACCACCATATGGGACCCACGGGGCGCATCCCCCAACTTTTGAGTGGTCCCCTAACTTTATTATTATGGTCCCCCCCAACTTTTAGGATGTGATTCATTTGGTCTCCCCCCAACTTTTAGGACGTGATTGCACCTATGACTGTGGTGTGTCAGTTTGAGAGTGAATGAAGTTTCTTTGAATGTAGATATGGCTGGGCGAACTTCCGAAATGTTTCGTCCCTCATCAGCGGTGTTGGCATCTTCTGCGTTGGGGCCGGGCTGTCAATATACCATGGAATCACTGGACTGTATCATCCGGTAGAAGTCGAGTCTCTGTTCTGGGTATGTTGCCATCGGAATCTTGATCCTACCTTGTTTTCTGATCTATGGCTAATAAAAGATTCATGATCGTAACATAGTAAATTTCTGGCATAAGTCATTAGTGTTTGCTAACTTGAATTGATAAGAGCGCTGACTTCTTGATTATTTTTTGACATGAGTTTATGCATTTTTCTTCTTCATTCTTTTTAGTAACGGATATGACCTTCTAGCTAGAGTGCTAGACCACATAACTTTTCATTACCTGTCATAATCGTCATAACTTCATTTCGCTTAATCTGTACAGGCACATTTGTTGGGATAATATAATTATTATCGATGTATTGTGACAGTCTGTGTAAGTGCCCTTTACAACATATGTCTGTCTAAGTTGAGTCTGTGTCAGCTTAGCACTTGTAATAAACGAATTCATTGTTTGATTGATTGATTGAATGATTGATTGAATGATTGATTGATTTATTGACATCTTTGGTGTCTTTGAGTGACCTGGTGTAGCATAGTGTGCTACTTGTAGCTAATCAGCATCAATGTAGCTGTGGCTGATTGTAACCTGATTCTTACAAGCTGATATTTTTGTGCGTTGTAGGCGTTGGCTGTACTTGGTGGGTCGTTTATGTCGGAAGGAGGTCAGCTTTTAATGCACTTAAATATTTTTGGTTGAAAGTTGGTTTTTATATTTTGCGTTCTCTTTTAATTCTTACACGTGTAATTACGGCTTCTCTGTTAATGTATCTTGAAAAGCTACTCTCTGTCCGTTGCATATTCTTTATTGGATGCAGTCAGATTTTTAAAAACAATTCCAATGACTGTGATGTAGAGGGGTTGTCATCTAGTTTTTATGATATTTTTATGTGGCAGAAGTGTGGCTCGAGATTTCTGTGCACCCCTAGTGAACTTGGCTATAAGAAGTACACTGACCACTCACTGTCAGTGTGAAGGTCAGATGGTGAGGGACAGGACTGGGCACCCATGCTTATACCCCGAGGCTAAGAAATTGAAGTCGCTAACACTACATACCTACGGCTATCTCTCGTGGTAGCAAGAGGAGATTTTTCTTCTTCTGCTTCTTGTTTGTAAGATCAACTGTAACGGTTGCCGCTTTTAATTGTTGAACTGCGGGAACTGACTTAAATTGAGTTTGTGCATTGTTTTGAATTTCAGCGACGTTGCTTGTCGCCATAAATGAAGTTAAACAAAGCTGTCGGCTGCAGAAAATGACTTTCTTCGAGTATGGTGAGCGCAACTTCCTGAAACATCGGACAATTCTATGCGTCCTGAAAATAGTACAATTGTAATCAGCAGATTCTGTAGATTAGAGGAGACAGTGCTTGTAAGTTTTGCTTACAGCAGTTGACTGGATTTTTGGGTTGCTTCTGTGTTGCGGTTTTGCAGTTTTGTTTGTTCCCATAATTTTATGGGTTTGTGTTGGTAGTGCATTGGTAACTCAATTTTGCCTTATATGCATTTGTGGTTATTTTGTCCACAGTAATGTTACTGTTGATATCCATATATCTGGTTTTCGATTTGGATGTTGTATAGTGTTTTGAGAACTGTATTACTGTGAAATGATCTATTCTGTTGGATTATGCTTTGAAAACTTTATGGTAATATGAGGCCAAGATGCAAGAAAACCCAGCTCCAAGCTAAAATGAATTTCTGGCAACTTTTTATTTTTATTGTGTTCTGTGTTGTGCTTGCTAAGCTCATGAAGCTTTCATTTTCGTAAACTCAATGTCAGTTCTTTGTAAACCTGAAGTTAGGTCGAGGAAACCAGGTCAAGTCATAGGTCAGGTCATAAGTCAATCACAGCTGCTCAGTGGAGAAAAGATCTCTAAGGGAGGGTTCAGTTGAAGCTCTTGTATTTGTTAAGAACGTGCTTAGTAGGGTGTCCCACGATTGCACAGGAAAAATATTTTTATTGAAATTTGAAATGCAGTCCCTCCAAAAAGTTTCCTTATGGTCCTATGATAATACCTGCCAAATTTCATGACATTTGAAAAATATTTAGAGGTCCCCCAAAGCTCATACAATTTGTGTAGGTTGTCACAAATTATACGTACGATGTCTCTGAGCTTCAAAATTTCGGAGGTTCATACTTTGATCCCAATAGCATGCTTATGTATTGCTTAATACCATTATATTGCTCTGAAATACTAAAAGCTACAAACATGCAACCCTATTGTGTTTGTGAATGAGGTTTTTCAAACATAAGGACGACAGTTAAGCTCTCGAGCAAACCAAGGATGTAAATCTGTCGTGCAATGGGAATGCAGGCTGCTACCTCTACAGTCTAGGCTACATGACAATTATAATCATCACTGGAGTGGATATGGATAAGGTTAACAGATTGTCAGTCTGATTCTTCTCTAGTTGATGGAAGTACTAGCATTTTGGTGTGCCAAATTTGACCTCTGGACCAGGACATGCATCAACGATTGCAGTTTGAATCTTTTGAAGTCATGGCAGTGTGATGCATTAATTATTGGCAAATGCTTTGAGACAACGGCCTTGAATAACTGCATATTAAATAGACCTTTCAGTGCCTTGCACCCTTCTACATCAGCCATCAGTTCGCAGTCTTGTTGACATCACAGAAATCTTTTAAGTCCTGTTGCCTGGTGGATTCTTTGTGTTCTTGATAAAGTTTGTCCATCAGTGGTCTGTATTTAAGCTCTTCAAGCCATTTAAAGATGAATGTTCCAATCTTGTTCACCGTCAACCAAACCCTCGACAAAATGTAATGCTACGCAGTCTGCATCTAACAAATAATAGGAATTCGTTACTGAACAGCTTCAGCGTGGCCATTCTCGAATTATGACATCAAGAATTTCCTCAGCTCTTGGTATCCATAGATGGATTGAGCAATTCGATAACAGTTCGCAAGCCTGATGCACATCACAGAGCTAGTTGGATGGGCAAGATATTATAGATCAAATTGCTTTATTATGTAAACGAATCAGACTACATTTGACGATCGTGAATTACAGGGCCCAACTCCAAAAATTCTCAGATTTGTGGTTGACATCTACAGTCAGGCGGTGTTCTCATGTAGTCGCTGCTCTCATTGAATTAATCGAAAGCTTTATAATTCTGACGATGCTGCTCTAGACGACAAGTCTGTAAATGATGCAATGTCATTCTGGTACCTAAGATATAAGAGATAGCAATTCTCTCTGTTCTTTCAGTTATTGTCTCGTCCAAGTGGAATAACGAGGTTTATCTCTTCCAGAAAGTTTTTCACTAACTATATATACTGCATTCAATGACAGTTTTCTCGATCTTTCAGTGAAAGAGCGGCGAGATAGCCAATCGTATAAGACCACGTCACACGTGTGATTTTTCATAACTTGGTCTGTGTGACTGACCGTGTTAAACGAACATGACGCAGCTCTGATACAAAATTTCAGTTCAACAATAACGAAGAACGGAGATCGGAGACAGTTTCTCGTACAAGTTGTCGAAAAACATAGGCACATGCTTGCTAACCGCAATCGTGACAATCTTGCTGACATGTAGGCTATAAATGTAGAACGTAGAACTGAAGAACAAGTTGAGATGTGTGCAGTGATGTAGAAAAGCAGATCAGTATGAGAATAGTGAAAAAATAACGGGCCATACGTTGATTTGTGTGTAGCTGCATGGGGTGTGCAATTAAGACTTCCCTGTGTGGTCCTAAGAAAAAATAGGGGATTGAACCCCTCACCCCCTCATAATTTCTTACCATGATGCAGATGAAGGTATGGAGGAGCTAAAACCATGACTTCTTACATCACCAAGTATTTGTAATGACTACTCCCAGTGATTAGTTGTTCGTACACTGATACTGTGAAAGTCCAAAAATCTCAAATTTTTCTCGATTTTTGCATTTTTTGAGCATAAGACTATGCCCAAAATATCTATTGTATCCAATAAAGTCAGATACCTGTAAATTCTACCATTTAGGATCTTTCCGATGGTATTAAATTTGTTATAATAGGATCAAGGGTTGGGATCTAAAGGCATCTAGAAGTTGGACACATCAGGCGCAAGTTATGTCAATATGGGTAAAATTTGGGTGGCTTGGGGGACCCCTAAATATTTTTGCAGTGTCATAAAATTTTACAGGTGTTATTATGGAACCATATGGAAACTTTTTAGGGGGACTGCATAGAAGATTTCGGAAAAATTATTTTTTGGGACACCCTAGTGCTTAGCTTGTTGCTATGGAAATGGCGTCTCCCTTTGCCATTTCCATATTTTACCAGGAATTTAAAATCATTCCATTTGAACGTCGTCTTTTAGTTTCCGGATGAGGTTGTCTTTTAATTTTTGCTAAGGGTGCTATATAAATTACATAAGTGAACTATACAATTGCAATAATACATCTTCTTTGCATGCTTCCATTCTGTTTAAATCTGTCCTTAATTCTCTGTTTTTTCTCAAAATCTTTTTCTTCTCTCGATGTATATACACTCACACTGGAAGCAGGTTGTGCTCTTAGCGGCGCTATGTAAATTTAAGATAATGTTACATTACAAACTTACTATCTGCTGTGTTCAATAGTCTTTCGTGGCCGCGACCCAAGTGTCAACGTTGTCCTGCTTGAGGATGCCGCTGCCGTCCTTGGTCTCACCATCGCAGCATCCTGCATCAGTCTTTCACACTACACTGGTAGCTCGCTTCCAGATGCAGTCGGCTCGCTTCTCATCGGAACTCTCCTCGGCGGGGTCGCTTCATTCATCATCTACACGAACACACTGGCACTCGTTGGAAAGTAAGTTTGCTTCTGGTGTATGTGGTAATTTAATTTCTTAATTTAACGTGGAGAGGCTGTGCTAAGTAAGTAAGTGTATGTGGTATTCTTTAAAAAGCTATATGTGTAGTTTAATCTTGCAGTATGATTTTTACATGGCTTCAAGCAAGGGAATCAGACATTTGGTAGTTGGGCGAGTTTCTGGAAATAAGGTTTGTCCTGATGACAGTCGAGCTAAGTAACGAACTCTTATGTGAACAAGTCTCTGCATCTATTTTGTCAACTTGACTTAAAGGAATATTAATGATTAATTTAAGCTTACGACTAAATGTATCACAATTTAGACCAAGCAGCCTTGCTTTTCAAGACTTTAATTGATATAGCGGCCGTGTATTGGTTAGTCTCCGTGAAGTAACTTGGTGTGGCACTCAGAAATTTACATTGGTCACAAAATTGCGCAGTTAGCAAACTCAGCAAATTTCTTGCTGACCTCAGCGTAGAGGGTGGTTGCATGAAGATCCAGCATTTGTTGCTTCCGGACACCAGCCGTGATTGTTCCTGCCGCAAAGTTGGTAGCGTAGTTCAGTGACTTTTGAACATTAACAGCAGTACTTCACATGGCCAGACAAGTCGACTTTGGACCGTGTATAGCAGTGGTTCCCAACCTTTTTGACTTTAGGGCCACTTTTTCTAAGTTGGAGGACACGAGGGCCACTTTTTCTTAGTTGAAAGACATTAGGGGGCCACAAGGCTAAAATTTAATTAACTAATGGCATATAAAATTGTTATATTTAAATCAAAATATAATGTTTTAATTAACTAAAGGCATATAAAATTGTTACATTTAAATCAAAATAGAATGTTTTATGTTATTTACAGACGTCAAAATAAAATAATTTTGTAATAGATAATAATTGTGTGTTCTATCCTGTCCAAATTGTCGATGTCTTCATATATTTTTACTAACTCTTAGAGAGATGAGGTGGTGTATAGAATATACACTGGTGTATAGAATATAAATAATGTGTAATGCATTCGTGTGACCTGTGATCTGCATTTCTGTTCGACGACATTTGTGGCGTTGCTCCGTCTGATTTCTCCGATGTTTGTAGATCGATTCCGTCTGAACGGAAAATCGAGTTGATGAGGGAGCTGGAGAGCGATCGGATGATTCGGTGAGTTACATCGGATGAGTCATGGAAAACAATGGCTAATGTTTTTTAATAATTATCATCAGTCTCAGCAGTTTTTACCTCATGATATAGCTGTTAAACTCCTCTTCATTTCTCGTTATGTTAATAATTATGCTGTATCTGTCCCTGCAAAAAACTAGAGCGGGTGATCGCGCCTTTCGGGTCGCTGGCCCACGCGCCTGGAACAGTCTTCCAGCATCAATTCAAGAAATAAAAACTCGATCTGGTTTTAGAAAACAATTAAAGCTGCATCTGCTCTGAGCTGTTTGCATTCATGCTGAACTTTGACAATTTTGTATTATGACATCGTGTGTAAAGCATCCTAGAAGTAGCTTGCTACTGACGATGCTATATAAATTGTCTTGATTACAATTACAATTTGACAATAATTTGAATTCATGTCATATCGTGGACACAATGCTGGCTGGAATGCCAACACACTAGCAAGTTATAAATGTTTTAGTGTTAGTTGTTATTTGCAGGGCTTTGCACGACGTCAAAGCAACTGATGTGGGCGGACGGCATGTTCGATTTAAGGCTGAGGTCGACTTTGACGGAAAGGAGATCACACGCTATTATCTCGAACAACAAGACCTGGAGAAGATGCTTGCTGTAAGCTCAATAGTTTGTAATGTACTGTAATATCAGGCTTAATGCGACATTAGTTTGTAAAGTACTGTGTAATCTTAAGAGTTAAATTTCATTATAATCAGGACAGTTGAGAAAAAGTACACTGTAGGATTGAGAAATAGAAGGTGGGTTGAAATGTGAATGGCAAATAATAGATTATATGATCCTTAATTATAAGTGTTAATATTATTAAGGATTATTTTTGAGATTTTTCTGCTGTCCTGAATTTCAGCATGGTCTCGTTTTCAGTGAGTCAGGTAAAAGCTTAAATGCTTATTGCATGGTCACCTCACCTGGTGCCGTCAGCTCTTGGAGCTCTGGCGACAGTCATGATGTATCCTCTCCATTGTCTCCTGTTTGCATGGACTGTCCGCTAATAAAGTGGTCAAACACTTTTGTCTGATGGAATCCTAAAAGGCTGCCATCTTGCTACTAGACACTTTGTGCTGCATTGTAACACAATTTAAGAGCAGACTGTTGACATCGAAGTGAGATGTTGCTTCATATTTTATTGATGTTTTTTCTCGCTTCCTATTACAGTGATTTTAGCTAACGGCACGTACTGCAACGTTTTAATTGTGTTGCCATTCGGTATTTAATGGGACGAGTATATTTTGTTTGATACTTTTTCTCAGGAGATGCAGGCAATGAAAACGATTGATGAGGGCGAGGCGTTCATGCTAAAGCACGGCGAAAACATCATTGACACGCTGGGCAGCGAGGTCGACCGGATAGAGAGAAATCTCAAGGTGGGTTTAGTTTGATTTTGCTGCTGTTTTTTTATGATGTAACTTTTACGATTGACATTGTGCTCCTTCCTGGCAGCTTTTTTAATGTAATGCCATCCTTGCAGACCTGCAAAGGTTCTGGTTGCATCAGCTTCATTCAGTCTGTTTTCAGTAAAGTGGGTTGTGGCTAGCATGCTAGAATACTGAATTTTTGCCAATATTTTTTTAATATATTGTGTGAAACACTACGCTGGCATCATGCTCCGAAGCAGAATTCATTCTACACTTGGCAGACTGTGTTCCAAACAGCTTTGTGAAATACCTGGTTTTGTAAAAAATGGTTACAGACTACACACTGCACAGAATGAGATTTGTAGAGAAATAACTGTTGGTGGTTGGACTATGATTCATGTCGAGTTTAAGTGTGCAAGGAACTTTACTGGTTGACCAACCCCCAAACCACCCAACCCCCGGCAATTCTCACCGTGAGATTACCGCCTCAGTTTTAGTGTGATGTGGAAAATGCTGAGAATTATTTCAGTTATATGGAGTTTAATGTTTACTGTTACCATGATTTTTGCTGCTTTTCTCAACATTAACTTTGCATTGTTTCGCTCCAGTTTTGGAGGGTCCAGTGGCGCATTGGATAACACACTGGCATGGAGATCAGTGGAATCGAGTTCGATTCCCAAAGCCCCCACAGGAGATACGTGTATTGCAGGCTATCTGTTCTGCTAGTAGTTAAGATTCATCATCATCATTATTATTATTATAATAAATGAAAACCATCACTAATATTTACAATTCAATCTGTTCAACACCAACTGGCTGTACATGTACTTAACCCCTTTCGTGTGCGGAACGTAATATTACGTTTGCGCCAAACCGGACGTCATTGTGGGGAACGTAATATTACGTTTTCATTAGCCTTTGACTTCCACGCACTGTGATGGCCGTAATATTACGTTCTAACATTGTTTTTGCGTTTTGATTCGGTAGATGACAGCAGTGGTTAGTAAAATTTCGACAAACAACAGCAGCTTTTGGAGTATTTACTCTTCAACATCGTCGGACACACTTCCGAATTTTGTTGTGGACTTCGGGCGAATATCTATTCATATTACTGTTTTATTATACAACAATCTGACTTTTTTAGTGACAGTTATGTCTAATACGGAGACTTTGAATAAAAAAAGAAAGCTCAGCGCCGCTGAACTAGCTGCTGCTTTGCAACATAATTATTACAAATTCTGACGAGGAAGATCTTATAGATTCTGATGATGACGAAAGTTCCGAAGATGAGTTAGAAGGTGACGATGAAGACAGTGACAACACTGTTGATTACGATGTGGGTGTGGATGATGACTGACAAGATCACGACTGAATAACTGGACGGACACTAATTCGGGTGAGATAAAGGTGCTTCTGGCACTAATTCTCTATCAAGGTATAGTCCAGAAACCGGAAAGTGCAATGCATTGGAGTACCAAACCTGGTAGAAATAATTCCACAAGGACGGCGGGTTTAGAAAAATTTAATTCCACACGAAAGGGGTTAATGAACAGTGAATGACTGGCAAAACACTAACATAAAATAAATTAATGTTCTAATTGTTTCTCCCACAATTGCACATTATTTTTTTTAACTGTATACTGTGACTTTGTAACTTTACACAAGTAAAATTACTATCTCTTTTGACTTCTTGGCTTTCCAGAACAAGCATCCCGAGATACGTCATTGTGATCTGGAGCAGCTGTAGAAGACAAGATAGATCGCTCGTCTTTCAACGAATTGAATCGTCTGTGAATGTGTAAAGATCAGCTGTACTTAGAAGTCAAATCTCAACTGTGTATCTGTGTTGTACAGTGAATCTAGTATTCTGCGGCAGGTTTTTAGAATTCTTAATTTGTCTCCTAATTACCGTAATTATCTTCTTTGTAGGATTCTGTGAATAAATCTGAGCTAAGTTCCCTGAACTTGATTTCCAATGTTTTTATTGGCTGTAAAGATGTTTGACTTTGTAGTTATTGAAACGCCTTAGTGGCATGTTCTAGTCATGTGTGGAACATGTTGAACTGAGTCTCAGGGCTGTTTTTAAGGGAATTCTAGAACGGCACAACTTCTTCTTTCCCTTCCATCCTCCATGTGAAATTACTTCCAATCAGAGGGCAATGGCCTTTTTTGCTAGTTTTCACTGTACATAAGTGCTTCTACAACTGCACAAATACATTTAGAACTGCACATTTTGTGTACAACTGCACTTTAAAAAAAGCCCTGCTGAGTCTGCTAGTTCTCAGAGGGCTTTGAATTTAGTCAGCCAATGGTGTGAGTAACAGCTGTCAGGAAATCGGCTCTTAGTTGATCGTGAACTGTTTTGTTGTTGTGATTAGTGGAAGATTTCTTTTTTTGTCTTGTGAAAAACTTCTAATAATTTGTGGGTAATAAATCAATCAGATTTTGATTTTTCATCATTGCTGACATACATACATACATACATACATACATACATACATACATACATGCATGCATGCATGCATACATACATACATACATACATACATACATACATACATACGGTTTTATTATTTGGGGCAGGCGGAATTTTTCCATTCAAGCTCAGTCAATATAACAATGGCAACAGTTTCCAAGCAAAATGTTATAAATAACGTTTATGATGTTCTTTTACATGTCACTCAGACCGAGTTCATTTAAAACATTATATGTCTGAATTCCTGAACAGAAACTCGAAGCCGGAATTTATTAGGCATAGTCAAAGCAGGCAGTTGCCTAGGGCGCCACAATCTAGTGGGGTGTGCCATTTGAGAAAACTGTTTTGACACATGTTTTTCATGCTCTTAGCTATTTTCAAAATATTGAATATTATCTAAACTTGACTGTACTATTAAAATTAGTGATAAGTAACTCAGTTGATTTAAAATGCTCTGACTGGTTCAACATTAAGTTGTGACGTAGGGTGAAGAATTTAGTCAGTATCAGAGGTCGTAAAATTCATGTTTTGCGTGGGGTGCCATTTGGGCTAGGGATGACCCTGCAGAAACTTGCTTAGCTCTCTACTTACAAAAACGTTGATGCGGTTTATCATGATCGCAAGTCTGACCGCTATTCAATTAATCATTATTCACTACAAAGATTTATATAGCACCCTTCAAGGCCACTACTCAGGAGCACTCCCGACCCAACTTCAGCTAGAGAGGACAGTTTTAAGATTGTGATAGAGCGTGTCAGAGGGGAACCTTGGCAGCATTCTTAGCTTGACAGCAGGCGCAGTTATGGAGGTATAAACCATTGCAGACCACATACAGGTGACATAAAACTGTCTTGGGGGAAAAAATTGCTCCTGGGACGGTTGCGTCTCCTCCAAATCTGGTGTGGTTGTGTGTGTGTGCAGTGCTTAAAGTGTGAAAAAATAAGTGCCTGGACGCCCCTTACCTTTCCAAAAGAAGTGCCTGGACGCCCCTTACGTTTCCAGTCAGTGCTGGCCAATAAGTGACAGGACGGCGCTCATATTTAAAAATAAGGGCATGGACGCCGTCCATGACCGTCCAGGCACACTTTAAGCCCTGTGTGTGTGTGTCGTTTTGGAATAAGTGACCTCGGCTCTTCGTTGCATGCCCTCTATGGTCTTTGGCATTATTTTGACAGTTTAATTTTCACCCAGTAAAACACAATATATTATTTAATTATTTCAAAGCAGCTTGCTTCCAAATATAAAGGTGTGCATTACGAGAGGGACTCAATTGGGATGTACGCCTCTCCTGCATGGTGGGGTCTTGCAAGTTGCAAGTGGATTGGACAAAATCCGCTTTGAGGGTCTCGTGAACAAACTTAGACGAGCCGGTGTACCCGGCTACCTACATCCTGATACACTTACAGCAGAAACTTTAATGCAAAAGGCTGACACGGTGCTATTCAAAGCTGTTCAGGGAAGCGAACTTCATAAATTATCCTTCGTGACCTCTTCCCACTACAGCGTGATCAATTATAATATTATACCTAGAGAAAGGATCACCATTTCATCCTCCCCAATAAAGACTCGTTAAACTTTATCTCAAGAAGGTTATTCAAAACATGTACTAACTATCTTGACTATAAGTTTTAAGCAACCATAATTATTACTGTCAATTGTGCTAATGTAAACGTATACGGCGTTCTGTCTGTTCATTGAATTAAACGAATAATTTATACATTGCCAGTCAACGTCAGAGTTGAGTCAACGTTAATTAGTTTATCTTCGATAATTTTATTATCAACGTCCTTGCACACCTTTTAAAAACTTGTCAAGATTTCTATATTAAACCTCAACCTACAAGTTCATTATTAATACTGCCTATACCATTCCTTCACTCATTTCGAATTTCGATGATTTATATAACGCCTCTTCGGATTACTTTTTTTTAAATTTTTTTTCCTCAACCAAAACAACAAACATGATACAATTATGGCATTGAATAATACATCAACATTATTTGGTGAAGAATGGGGAGACCCAAAAGGGATAGAAAATCCCGCTGATAGGGCCACCCATAATTCATGTAAAATATAACAGAAAAATATGACAGAACATTCAATTGTAGGAATAAAAAAATGATGAGGGAGAGAGAAAAAAAAAAATTTAGCAATCGAAATTGTTGTATATAACGAGAAAAAAAAACCAACTCTTAACTAATGACTTAACTAAAGACTTAACTAAGGGCTTGGCGAAACCACTGAGCAGAAACCATAACCGTTAAATATCAGGAAGTGTGTTAAGTAGATAAAGGCGAAGTTTATGCTTAAATAATCTTGTGTTAGGTAGGGAGTGAAGATATGTAGGGAGAGAGTTCCAATCAACGACCTCATATATATTACTAGACAGAGCTTCCTCTGTTTAGCTGCCCAGTGACGTTGAAACAGAAGAAAAAAGAGCAGGAAATAAGAATACCGGGTAGAGGTGGTCTATTTTTAGCTCAACCAATCACACGCCATGAAAGAACCACCAATCCCAGAAGATAATTCATGTTATTTACGTTCACCAGTGGGAAATATAAATTTTTTGTTTACTTAATCACGACTTTCCAGTTATTTACACCATTAATACTTAATTGAGAATGTCACTTAACGCGCCCAAGTTACATTACATGTCCATAGGGTGTACTGTCTATTGATGTATAGATAGATATTCGTTTTATTGACAAAATAACCGATCGACATAACGCGATAGTTAACAAGCATAAAGGAGCAGCGGATAAAGCCTAGTAAATGTTTTTATACAGCATCCGTGTTATGAAGTTTTTATTGTTTTTATTGGTTAGTTCGAATGGATGTAGCCTAGGGCGTAGATTGTATTTTCCAGGGAGTCTATCGGAGAAAAATTTGCGAAGAACATGATTGTCGTCTATAATAATAGCTGCAAAGAGTGTAGCATCAGCAGACTTATCCATGACTGCTTTGGGGGAGTCGGACAGTGTTTAATCTAGACGTCTCTGGGGGGGAACTTTCCCCCCCCAGGATTGACATTTCCCCCCCCAGAAAAATTTCACAAAATGTTATTGGTTTTTAGTAACTTTTTCATCGTTGTTTTACTTGAAGTGTTATACATGTAATATACCGTGATATTATTTACTATTATATGATTATAATGACATTATTTACTACTATTATATGCGATACTATCATGTTGCAATGAATATAACTTACTGTATATATTTAGATAAACACTATTTTTTTTCTAACTAAAAACAAAGATAACATCTCCTCCAGAAAAATTTGTCAAAATGGTAATAGTATTTAGTTGCTGTTTAGTGTTTACATCATTGCATTACATGAACTGTTATAATAATATAACCGTAATATTATTTACTGCTACATGGTTGTAGTAATTATTTACTGTTATATTGTATGACAAAATCCAGCAAAAATGAGTATAATTTACTATTAATATTTGTACAAATACTATTTTAGTACAACTGAATGGCTATCAAGTGCTATTCTTCACAGTTTAAACTGTCAAATTTCAAAATGTTTTGGTCCTATTATCTGAACACCTGGTAAAGTGTTTAGTGTTTACATCATTGCATTACATGAACTGTTATAATAATATAACCGTAATATTATTTACTGCTACATGGTTGTAGTAATTATTTACTGTTATATTGTATGACAAAATCCAGCAAAAATGAGTATAATTTACTATTAATATTTGTACAAATACTATTTTAGTACAACTGAATGGCTATCAAGTGCTATTCTTCACAGTTTAAACTGTCAAATTTCAAAATGTTTTGGTCCTATTATCTGAACACCTGGTAAAACATCATTACTACAAGACTAGTGGCTTCTTGATTTTGGTACCGGTAGTTTATTAGCTCTTGGTAGATTTGTGTACCATTAAATTAAATATGATTTCGGAAAGTATGTCCTGGTCAGCAACTCAGGGCCATATGGAGAAACTGGGATAAGCAGACAGTTTCTGATTACAGTGCTGAAAAGTCAGCTTATTTACTCATGTAAACAGTAATTCATTAGAATAACCCAGCAAGAGCAGAAATGAGCTGCTGAACACGATACATAAAGATTTTTTTATTGTAATTATATAATATATATATATATTGAAATCCTAAAACACTTTTTTATCAGTACTGAAATAATGGAGTTATTTTTGTTAAAATGGCATCTTCAAAGGGTACCATTGCAATGTGGAAATTCAAGAAGTTTCTAATGAGTCACTGAAAAAGTACAGCTATTGTGTTAAGATAACACCTTAAAATACTGCCATTGCAATGTGGAAATTCAAAAAATTTGTAATGGGTCACTGAAAAAGTACAGCTATTTTGTTAAGATGACACCTTAAAATACTGCCATTGCAATGTGGAAATTCAAAAAGTTTCTAATGGGTCACTGAAAAAGTACAGCTATTTTTTTAAGATGACATCTTAAAATGCTGCCATTGCAATGTGGAAATTCAAAAAGTTTCTAATGGGTCACTGAAAAAGTACAGCTATTTTGTTAAGATGACATCTTAAAATACTGCCATTGCAATGTGGAAATTCAAAAAGTTTCTAATGGGTCACTGAAAAAGTACAGCTATTTTGTTAAGATGACACCTTAAAATACTGCCATTGCAATGTGGAAATTCAAAAAATTTCTAATGGGCCACTGAAGAAGTACAGCTAGTTTGTTAAGACGACACCTTAAAATGCTGCCATTGCAGTGTGGAAATTCAAAAAATTTCTAATGGGTCACTGAAAAAGTACAGCTATTTTGTTAAGATGACACCTTAAAATGCTGCCATTGTAATTTGGAAATTCAAAAAGTTTCTAATGGATCACTGAAAAAAGTACAGCTATTTTTGTTAAGATGACACTTTAAAATACTGCTATTGCAATGTGGACATTCAAAAAATTTCTAATGGGGAGGGGGATTTGCCCCCTCCCCGTTACCCCCCCCCCTCAGTGCGCTACGCGCCTCACGAGCGTCCTGCGGACGCTCAATTGTCTCCCCCCCAGAAACCTCAATTCCCCCCCCCAGCGGAGGGGGACTAGATTAAACACTGGGAGTCGGATGGAAGGAACCCAGCTCGTCTGACACGTCCTAAGAACCTTTCGATGCGGTCGACCTCACCAGCGCTCAGCAGTCCCCACCAGGCGGGAGAGGCGTACAGCAGACGTGCAACTGTGGTCGCTCGAGTAATGACGTGCAAGGCCGGTCGATGTAATGTAATTAATTGCCGTAAAGTCGTCCGTTCGCCCTATAAACTATACCGGTTGTCGATCGTTCCTACCAATTGAGACCACGCCCTCACAACTTTGTGTTGCCAGTCAAAGACGACAAACACTGCATCTCACGTGTCTTGCATAGGAAGCATGCACATTAATTATGTCAATTGATCTAATCTAACTCTTATGATCTAATCTAACTCTTATCCTGTCTCATCTGATTCTTCATCCTCTAATTCCCGGCTCAGACGACACCCATCTTAGTAACTCCTCTGATCCTACGGTAACTCGACCCGACCACCATGGACTACTCCTACGGACAACCCTTTTGACTCAACGCAGCGCTCGTGAATAAGCCGGTACCCCGCACTTGACTTTCGAGTGGCGCTTTAGAAATTAGGAGATTATGATTACGATCTCATCAGCCTAGCATATAAGCGTAAAATCATTTCTACACTCATCCGAAGATGGATTCAATTGTTATGGACATAAACAATTTTAGGTAGCCTATAATTGTGTTTCATTTGTTGAACTACTTTTTGTACCTGATATCGGTGTCTATCAATAGTTTTGTTGCCATTTAAACGAAGATATTAATAATAATAAATTTATGTTAATATCAGATTTTAATCTTATATATATTTTCGTAAGTCTGTATGTTTGTGGGTGTGTGTTAGATGAACACGGCCACAGTTTTGATGCTGGCAACTCACGACTATTGCTTTCAGCAAATGGCTTCCGATGTTGAATACACGAAGCAAAGCTATCAAGGAGTTGGTTTCCTTTCATAGCTCCTACTTATCTGAACAGGGCTTTTCTCAGATGATCAACATAAAGAAAAAGAATCGGAACAAACTTGTCGGAGGTGCCCTCTCAGGCTTCTTAGCCTGGTTACGAATTGCACTTACAAAAACTGTGGAACCGCGTTTTAATATGATCTAAAGAAAAATTCAAGAACAAAGATCCCATTAACTGTTAGGACTACAAGGACTTAGTAATTAGGTGACTAAATTGACATCGAGTTGTAGAAACGACTAAGCTTATAGATTGGGATCAGAAGAATAATTTAGAATTTTAGAATCATAAAAATTGGAAAGAAATTCAATATAATTATTTTCATTTATTAAAAATGTCAGCAGTCTAGCAATTTAGAAGGATAAATATACCCTAAGTTTGAGAGCAAATTTGAAATAAATAGACATGTTTAACTTTGACACTTTTTATATTTTTACGACATTTGCATATGACGATTGAATGGTGTGTCGCCAAATTTGATAGCAAGTTTAGGTGTGTCGCGGGACGAAAAAGGTACTGGTGAGTAGGAATGTTCAACTGCTGATGAAGTGGTAGGTTTGGACATCTTTGTTGCTCTCAACTCATGACCATTTCTTTCAGCAAGTGGCTTCCGATGTTGAATTGGGTTCAGTATTTGACCAGGCAGCTCAAAAATTGTCGGAACAGCTCCTTAAACCAAACAGAAACAATTTTTAGTTCAGCACTGTATACAAGTAATATTAGGCATACACAAGTAATGCAAGGCCTACAATGCTACTTCAATCTAAGCCAACACTTACAACCATAACCATTCTTGTTATGTCTAGTCAGAAATGTGAAATGATGCTGAAACGAGGTGGCAACATCTGTTATGTCAGAGCTGAGTTTAAATCCTCTGAACTTCGGCTTCTTATAGAATGGGGACTTTACTTAAATTATTACAGATTTTGTGTAGTTTTCTTAAATTATAAATCTTGGCTAAGTACTGAAATATATGAGTCTTGACTCAGATTTATAGGTCTGTTTGGGCTAGAAATTGATGCAATCATGTTTCACTTTTCGATAAATCATGTTTTAATTTTGTCTGCAAGGGCACGCCAAGTCTGCAAACTTAGTTTCCAAGATTATATATATCCACATCAATTAATTTACTTTACGTTGTTCCACGATTACATACCTATATCGTCTAATTATTTCATGTAAGAACAACACATGCTCTGAACTCACCTCCTTTCAGTCGAACTCTGAATCCGGTGCGATCAAAAGAATCGGGGGTGAAATGGTTTGAACAGACGCACGAGTGTACAGTTGCTTTAAATGCTGTTCTGTCCATCGCATGTTCCCATTTTTTCACAAGATCTGGTTTCGACCATGGAAAGCTGTCACATAAAAAAATGTCATTACTTTCAGTTCATAAATTACCATAAACAGTCAATGACAATTATTATACAATTGCTCATATCAAAATAGTTAAAATCAAGCGCAAGTTTCTGTGTACTGCACAGGTACGGATCGAAGCAGCTGTACAACGATGCTACACACAGAAACGTAAATATTCGTTATCGTAATCTCGATCAAAGCAGCTGTACAACGATGCTACACGCAGAAACGTAAATATTCGTAATCGTAATCTCGAGGTTTCTACACCACCAACAAAAATTGATAGATTGAGTTAAAAACAAAACACCAAGCGATATGACGAAATTGTAGACTCATTTTATATATTTGTGATTTAGACATTTTATAGCATAGCCCCAAATCACTTACGAATGAAAAGTTATTCCTTGCTGTTTGGAGCGTTCGTCGTAAACTACTTTACACCCAGCCGCAGAGCAATTTTTCCCTCCGTACAGTTTCCTTTTCACTTTTGTTTCCACCAAATCGTCTGCTCCACCATCTGATGTACCTGCCTGCAAAAATGACAAGCAGCATATCTGATTCTGGAGGGACAGGCACAGATTTGATAGGATACAATATGAAGTCATGCAAAGGCAAACAGTGAGCTAACTACAAGTGATTTATGGGATGCTATCAAGTTGTTATAATGTGAAAGTGGTAATGCATCCTTTCAACATTCTAATTATTTATCCAATGCAGCATTATTACTTGTCATCAATCCGAGTTATATTCATAAAGTAACTAAAGGAATTACAGCAGCCACAAATTTCCAGTACGTTGAAAAATTGACAAATCCGTCACGCAACTTTAGAGCCAAACATTTCATAAGTTGTAATTTTTTATTGCCAAGGTCAATGACTATTGACTGACGGTTTTTGTGAGAACATCTTATGCAGAAGTGCAGTTATATGAGAAGAGTGGTGTGTGCATCAGTTTTTGTCATCAATAAATAAATACAACTACTCTGAGTAGAGATCTGGGGGCGCTATATAAACTTATGGGTTATTATATTCTATAATGACTCGGTAGCAAGTAACTTTTTTTATAAATTTGATGAAAAATATTTCCTGACGAAATTGAAGCGGGATTTATCGTGTGAGGGTCGGTAAGGGCTCAGGTTAGGCGTCGTGAGGGTCGGTTAGGGTTAGTTTTAGGGTTAGTGCAGTCATTCTGAAGCTGGATTGATGAACAATAATTTTCTATGAAAAATATTTGCTGACGAAATAGAAGCAGGATTTATCGAACAAATTCTTGCCTAAAGAGAAGCTGGATCGATTAAAAGGATTCTCGGCAAACTAGAAGTTGGATTTATTAAAGATAACAACGCTGCAACGTTAGTTCTTGGTGTCTACCGAGTCATTCTAGAATCTAGAGCGTCTACCGAGTCATTATAGAACTCTACCAATTTATGCGATTGATTGATTGATTGATAATAACCTGAGAAAGCTGAGATGCAACAACTTCCTCGTGCATTTTTTCAACCAGCATACTACGCAACCTTTCACGCGCCGTCACGCCACGCATATCCATATTATTTTTAAATGCTTGACTGAATTATTGTAATTATATTATCGCATTTAAACTTCAGAAAAAACGCTGAACAAGCCTGGACTCCTGTAGTTTCTCTTCTGGAATTGGTGGTTCTTTCATGAGCTGTGATTGGTTGAGCTAAAAATAGACCATCTCTACCCGTTCTTTTATGCGCTGTGATTGGTTGAGCTAAAAATAGACCATCTCTACCCGGTACAATGGCCGCCAAGACGTTTGGTTTCAGCAGAAGCCACCGGCCTGGTTCCAATATTGGGAGCCAGTATATTGTATAGAAAATCGACGAGTGTTAGTATGTGCGTAGGGAAGGTCATAAACAGTTAATTTTCTAGTTGAATAAGAGTGGCGATGAGAGGTAAGGTTAAAGAAATCATTAAATACAAGTGGTAATAGGCCATGGTTATAGCGGTACATAAACTCTCCTATTTGCAAGTGCCTAATTTGATCGATCTTTAATAATCCAAATTCCTTGAAATACAGAGCGGTGTGGGCCCGGCGAGGAATATTAGCTATAAAACGGATTGCATATTTTTGAAGGGTGACTAGTCTGATAAAATTAGATTTGTAAGTAGACGTCCAAATTAAATTACAGTAGGTTAGATAAGGATAAATAAGAGAATAGTATAGCATAGACCGGATAGAGACAGGAATCAGTTTAGATGAGCGAAATAGCACACCAACAGTCTTAGCAATTTTGCTAGAGATATTATTGATGTGTTCCTTCCAATTTAGATGCTGGTCAATGTATACACCCAAAAATTTTGTGGAAGTCACTTGGGTGATAGGAGTCCCTTCAATAAGTAGAATAGGAAGTTCATTGGGATATTTTTTCTTATGGGATCTGAAGAGGATGTAGCTGGTTTTATCCAAATTTAGAGTAAGTTTATTAGATCGAAACCAATCAACGACTCGGTGAAGCTCAGAATTTACAGTGTTGAAAAGGGTATCAATAGATTTATCAGAATGAAATAAGTTAGAATCATCAGCAAATAGCACAAAATACATAGAAGGTGATACATTTGGTAAATCATTAATATAGATTAAAAATAAAAGAGGTCCAAGATTAGATCCTTGAGGGACACCGTGAGAAATGAGTTGTAGATCAGAGTTACAATTATTAACAGAAACCAGTTGAAAACGATTTTCCAGATAGCTAACAAACCATTGTAATTGTGTCCCTCTAATTCCATAGTTATAAAGTTTTTTGATCAAAATATGATGATTTACAGAATCAAAGGCTTTAGCTACATCAAGGAAGATACCAAGGGAGTATTCGTTATTTTCAATTGCATTAGAGATTTTGTCTTGTATGCTTAGAAGGGGCATGTAGGTAGAATGACCCTGTTGGAACCCATGCTGAGACTGAAATAGTACTTTCTCTTTTGATAAAAAACTATCTAAACGTGCGTACATTAATTTTTCAAATATTTTAGCGAAGAATGGGAGTACAGAAATCGGTCTGTAGTTAGAAACATTGTCCCTCGGGCCCTTTTTATGAATGGGTATGACCTTGGCAGTTTTCAATGCAGAGGGGAATACTCCAGTGGTAAATGAGCAGTTGACAATCTCTGATAGCGGAATTGCAATTTTAGGCAATGTTAATAGGGCTATGGCAGGGTCAATTCCATCGACTCCTTTACTATGCGTAGTGCGAATGGTATGCGCAAGGTTCATTATTTCACAAGGTGTAGAAGGGATTAATGCTATAGAATGTGGAAGGGGTTGGGATAAATAAGAGAGAAAAGAGTTAGTTGCAGCAGGTATTTTATTAACAAGAGATTGTGCAATGCCTGTGAAAAAATTATTGAATTTAGTTGCTATAGTCTGAGGGTCAGTAATTTGTTCATCATTTACATTCAATGCAGTAATTACAGATTCTCTGTTAGTATTTCTATCCAGTATACTCCTCAGAAGACCCCAGGTTTTTTTAAGGTTATTACTATGGATTAAAAATTCGGATGCATAATAATCTTTTTCGGCTTGCAATTTAACTTTCTTAAATTTGTTTCTATATAGGATGAATTTCGTCTTGTTGGCCTCATTTGGATTTTTTACGAATGTTTTATATAGTTTCGCTTTCTTATTACTAGATTTTACCAGTGCCCGAGTCATCCACGGCTTTTTTGGGATAGAGTTGCGAGCATAAGTCCTAGTGGAAATTGGAAAACAATCATCATAAAGCTTCTTATAATTGCTAAGAAATAGGTCATAGGCCTTATCAGTGTCTAGTTCTGTACAAGCTTCACGGATATCAGACCAGTCCGTAGAATCTAAGGATTGCAAAAATTTGGTTTTATGGTCATCAGATACTAGGTTGAATGTCAGTGTTTGAGGCTTGTTAGGAGGTTTGATGGGACTAAAGTCAAACCATGCTATGATTGGTAAATGATCAGAGATGTCTTCGATGAGAATAGAGGAATAAATAAGTTTGGTCCAAATGTTAGTGAATATGTTATCTAGTAATGTAGATGTATGGTCAGTAATCCTAGTAGGTCTGGTTATGAGAGGCAATAGATGATGGGCGGTAAGGCAGTGGTAGAGATCAGCAGTGGCCTTGTGGCTATTAATTTTCAAGAGATCCATGTTAAAATCACCTAAAATTACTATGTCTTTTGATTTTTTAGCATACCATCTAAAATGTTGTTAATTTCTTCAGAGAAATCTTCTAGTTTATTTTATTACCATGCAGGAGCGCTCGATCCGACCAACCTCGACTAAAAAGGAAAATTTTAAGTTTGCGATAGATCTCGATCGAATGTGTCAGAGGGAACCCTTGGCGGGAGGCTGCCAGAGGCAGGTTCGGAGGTATCCCATTCCAAACAAGAGCTATAGGGTCAGCGACAGAGAAAGCGCGCGCGTCGTAGTTTGATAGAAGTAAACCTATACGCTCATTGGGGACAAGATTTTTACACAAGGTTTAGGTATTGGATGAGGATCATGAGGGCTTTAATAGCTATGTTCATGCAGCATGTTAGACAAGGCTTTTAGAATTCTAAAATCGTTTCCTGATTATATATCTGCTTTGTAGAATTCTGTGAATAAATTTGAACTAAGTTCAACTGCATGAACTCTGAACTGATTTGGATATGGATGGATCGAGAGTTTAACGACAGCTTCTGGCAAGTGGCAACAGCAAATGTTTTGCTGTCGACAAATTTTTTTTGGGCAAAGGCCTAGGCTATTAGAGCTTAATTTGATAATCGGCCACGCGTTTATGTCCAGGTTGTGAGTTTACTTGAGGGCGAGCGAATCGGTAGCAGTGGCGGCGTCAGTAGTGACTAAAAAAAGTCGTCAGAAATTTTGGCGACTGAAAACGGGCAAATTTTCTCCCGCTAATTCAGCCCCTTCCCCCAAACTGAAATCCTGGCGCAGCCACTGGTCGGTAGGCCTACTTATCATAGGCATAATTATGTTGCTGTTATTTTGAGTAACTACATCGGCATTACTGCAGTATCTGCATGAGAACGTGAGTGTCGGTTAGGGTCAGGTTAGGCGCCGTGAGGGTAGGTTAAGATTATACAGGTTATTCATCGTGAGAGTTGGTTAAAGTTAGGGCAAGGATCGTTGGTACAGAGTTCTTATAATTATAGGGTTAAGCGGAGTTCGAAGTGGGTTGGAACGGCGTTCCCACTGCTCCTGAAATTCTTCATATTCTTTTCAATAAAGCCCCTCTTCAGCGTTCCCGCTAGACCTACATGTATACTCACACAGTCGGTCTTTCCACTGCGCCGCACTGGTCGCCCAGACTGCTCTAACCACTGCATGTAGTCTTAGGGCAAGGACTCTGGGGGCTAAGGTTAGTGTCGTCATTAGATAGGCCTATACAGGCCTACTGGCTACTGTCCAAAGATAATTAGCGCATATATAGTACAGTCTACTTCGGCCTCCAATGCTGCAACTGTGTGCATTTTACAGCCAGCAATCGCACAGAAATAATATTTAGGCCTATCTTGACCTCACACTAACCCCTCCAACAGAATTTTCACACAAATGAATTATTATCAAATTTCTGCTTGAAATAAATTATCCTTGCGTGACGAACAATAGACCTATAATAGGCTAAACGTAGAGCCGCCACGACGGCTATTACCGTACTAACGTTAAGTTAGAGGTCATTGCATAGGGCAGCGAGAACTGCACCAATGCGCCGAAGTCTGAGGTCGGCGATGGACGGCAGACGGCGCAGCGGTCTAAAAGTCTTAGTCTGCAGAGCGTGTGTGCGTGTGCGCGTGTGTGTGGCTGACTATACTAGCCGTGGTTCGTATCGATTCGTGGTGGAATATCATCTGGAATCCCGTGATCAGGCGCCTACACCATCGCCTGCCATTCCGTGGCTTGCCGCCTGTACACGTAGCCTCCTTCTCCTCCGTCCAGTACATCGTCCCTGACGCATACGCCCGCCGCCGCCGCCGCCATGCTTTTATGTCCAGTTAGGAGTTGACTGGAGGCCGGGCGAATCGCTACTTATATTGCGCTAGCCTATATTATATGTGATATGTATACGGTATGGGGCATCGTGGGCGACGCTGGACTGTAAACACGAACGTCAAAGCGGCCAGCGCCTCTTCCCTGCCCTGCCCTGCCTCTTCCCTGCCCTGCCTCTCCGTCCTAGTGTTCTTCCATCGTTCCTCTCGACCTCTTCCCTCTTCTTCTTCTCGCCTGGATATTAAAGACTGTCGCGCGGAGAGGACGGAGGACGGGAATTGGACAAAGACGGAGAAGAAGGTACTACATTACAAGGTAGGTGGTTTTGTTTTGACGGAGCGATTGACGGTTTGCGGATGAATGATATTGCCAGATCTTCTCACACTCTGGCCTCGTCGGAATCTGCGTTGTTTGTTTGTGCGCGTGTGTGTGTGCGCGCGCGGGCGCGTGTGTGTGTGCGTATGTCTGTGTGTGTTTATGCCTGTGTGTCTGCTTGTATGTGTATGAGCGCTTGATCATTAACTTATCCAGTCAGATGGTAGGAAAATCGGGTCAACCTTTCTTATAACAATGCATGACTGCTTGTATACGTGCATGTAAGCGTGGACGTGTGTGAAAACGTATTCATTCATTCATTCATTCATTCATTCATTCATTCATTCATTCATTCATTCATTCATTCATTCATTCATTCATTCATTCATTCATTCATTCATTCATCCGTTCGTTCGTTCGTTCGTTCGTTCATTCATTCATTCATTCATTCATTCATGCATTCGTTCATTCACTCATTCATTCATGTACAGTCATTATTATTATTTTTTAAATTATATTTTATTATTATTATTAACACATTTATTATCAACACATTTATTATTAACACATTTATTTCTTCTTTATTTCTTCTTTATTTCTTCTCACTCTTCTTCTTCTTCAACTTCTTCTTTTTAAGCTGGGAAGTAAACGGCAAGTCCTGGGAAACACTAGCCCGGCCGTGTCCAGGACCTTGGGATTCGTCCATTGCCGGCTCAGGGCTAAGAAAAGGGGATGAGCGCCTTCTCCTACGGGCCTTCGGCCCATGGTGGACTTTACTTTACTTTATGCATACTTACATAGGGCCTACATACATACATAATACATAAATACATAGATACATGCATGCATACTTGCCTTTTTTCTCAGAGTTAATCGCACTGGGAGCGCTTCTGAAAGGCTCTTGCTGCGAGAAGTGCTTTATAAATGGTCAGATAAGATAAGATACATACATACATACATACATACATACATACATACATACATACATACATACATACATACATACATACATACATACATACATACATACATACATACATATATACATACATACATACATACATACATAAATACATAGATACATGCAATCATGCATGCATGCATGCATACATACATACATACATACATACATACATACATACATGCATACATACATGCATGCATGCATGCATACATACATACATACATACATACATACATACATACACACACACATACATACATACATACATACATACATACATACATACATACATAACATACATACATACATACATACATACATACATACATACATACATACATACATACATACATACATACATACATACATACATACATACATACATACATACATACATACATACATACATATGTAATGGTGCTGCTGACGCATATAGGATAATACAGAGAGATAGAGCAACAGAAAGACAGACAGACAGACTGACCGTAGGCTAAGTAAAGGCAGAGAGAGGGTAAGAAGTGATTGGCTATAGCAACAGACCAATCGGGTTGGGTCACATAGGTGAAGAGGCTGGAGGCTGCCGAGGTATAGTAGAGAGAATTCAGTCCGCAGTGACCAGTCGAGATTCGGGCAGCAAACAGTCAAGAGCTCAGAAGGTGCCCAGTCGATCAGACAGTCAGGCAGAGAAAGTCAGTCATGGGGTTGAGTTCAGACGGACAGTAATAGCGAAGGAAGTTCGGTCAGTTTTCATTCAGGTTTCAGTTGGCAAAGAAACAAGAAGTCAGACGAACAGATAGTCAGAGTTAGCGTGGCCGAGGTTTAGCCTAATTGCCGGAGCTGAGGCCGTCGCGTATCAGAATGAGAATCGTTAGAACTCAGTCAGTTTGGTAGTCAGTCAAAAGCAGTTTATCATTTAGAGTCTTTACAATATACTTTCTGTCGTTGTGCTATGATGTCAGCATCACCGTCGTCTTATTCAACATGAATTAAACTCAGTAACATTGTGAGCATCGTGTCCTATACTTCCTGCTTAATTCAACTTGCACTTGCCAAGCGACTAAGTCAACCCTTCTCTACACATACATACATACATACATACATACATACATACATACATACATACATACATACATACATACATACATACATACATACGTACGTACGTACGTACGTACGTACGTACGTACGTACGTACGTACGTACATACATACATACATACATACATACATACATACATACATACATACATACATACATACATACATACATACATGTATACATACATACATTACATACAAACATTACATACATACATGCGGACATACACACACTGATATGCGTATATCAAAAAGTGTCTCAGGTCAACCCTTCTGCTACTCTCTGACTGGACGCAGCGCTCACGAATAAGCTGGTGCCCTGCGCTTGACTTTAAATTAGCGATCCTATGAATAATATCTATAGTTTATGATTACGATAAAATCAACCCATCAACCATAAATTGTCGGTTGCGGGGCGTCTCTGGAATCGACCCAGAATACGTCGTGCGTTGGTTTCTACGTTCGTCGGAGCTCGACCGTCTGTATTCTATCGATCGCTCGAGTCTTCTCTGAGCGACCCCGTATTAAATGCTGCGGAATAAATGACAACGCGTATAATGGCGATTATCTGATGTGACTCAGCCATTGCGCTGGAGCCGTTGTAGGCCACCCTGGCGTCTCGATCGGCTCTTCTGACCGCTGCGATCCGGGTTCGATACCCGGTCACGTCATACGGAATACGCAAAAATCTTGAGCGCATTGCATGGTATGTGCTGCGCGGTAGGATATCTATAGCGCTGTGTAATATGTATGTAGGCCTAGGCATATGTATGAACGTATGCAAATGCACTTGTTATAGCGCCCCTTTCCCTTTCTACTCAGAAGCACTCCCAACTACAGCGCGGACACTGAATCGGAGTTTTACGCCGAAGCGCTGAGCAACTGGACTTGCCAAATTTCCCTACGTGGCGACTTGAGGTGTATTCGAACCTGCAACCCTCTGGCTGCAAGGCAACGAACATACCCACTACACCACCGCGTCCCACACATATTTATAATGTAGGCTACATGTAGTTGGTTGAAATGGAAAAAAGACGCGGATTGGATGGATGAGTGGGTGAGTGAATGAATGAATAAATGAAAGAATGAATGAATGAATGAATGAGTGATTTAATCAGTGAGTGAATGAATAAACGAATGACTGAATGAATGAATGAATGAGTGATTTAATCAGTGAGTGAATGAATAAACGAATGACTGACTGAATGAATGAACAATTTAACGAGTGAGTGAATGACTGAATGAATGAATGATTTAATGAGTGTGTGAGTGACTGAGTGGATGGATGGATGAGTGGGTGGGTGACTGATGGCAGCCTGAGAATTTCCGGGGGTAAGGGGTTAAATGCTCTAATCGCTTTTATGGCACCATTGGAAAGTCTTCTTTCACGACCCAACTCCACGTGGATCATAATTATATTGTGACCACCCCAGTTATTTTTCTAGCCTACAATTCATATGCTGAAGAAAATAATATCGAATGAATGAATAAACGGGCTGATGGATGGATACATGTATGGAAGGACGAACGAATGAATGACGGATGAATTAGTGGACGAATTAAAGAAAGTAGAGGAAAGAGTGACTGAATGAATGAATGGATTAATTAATTATCTATTTGTTCATTTATTAATTATTTGTTATTATTTTTTTTTATTTTTTAAATGCCCCGAGGTATTTAGGATCCCTCAGATGCCTCATTACTAACTATTGGTTAATTGTTTAATTGTTTATTTGTTTGTCCATTTCAAAAATTTATTTATTTGTTTATTTATTTATTTATGTTTATTGGATTACGTAATAAGTTGATGGATGGATGGTTCAATGAATAGATGAGTCATGAATGTAAATTCCACCATTCATTCATTCATTCATTCATTCATTCATTCATTCATTCATTCATTCATTCATTCATTCATTCATTCATTCATTCGTTCGTTCGTTCGTTCATTCATTCATTCATTCGTTCGTTCATTCGTTCATTCGTTCATTCGTTCATTCGTTCATTCGTTCATTCGTTCATTCGTTCATTCATTCATTCATGCATTCATGCATTCATGCATTCATGCATTCATTCATTCATTCGTTCATTCATTCATTCAAGATGCCTGTGCTCGGCACACAAGAAGGCTATAAATGGTGCCTGTGAAGGCAGAGTATTCAAATCAAGTGAACCATATCCAGTGCAATTAATCAATGAGCGAATGACTGAACTGGCGAATTCAATGAGTGAAAAATCGATTACCGCACGAACCAGTGAACAGAATCGGCCATGCAGCAAGCGAAACTTTGCATACGCTCGTTGATAAGCTGGTGCCCATGCGCATAGCTTCTAAGTAGGGCTTTAGAAATCTGGAGATCACGTGCATGCATGGGAGCACACACATCGTGGATAGAGTTACACTTGCCCCTCTCCCCCCCTGGAAAATTGACACATATTATCTTCATGGTATACTTTTTGTCTTAACAAATCTCTTCACACTGACGATCTACGATAAAGCGATGCACAAAAGTGAAACCGAGATATTTACATTTACACACCTCGATAAAGAAAGTACCCATGCTTATAATAATTATTTCCTGCTTTGCAGTTATCAAGCTCTAGCCTCTAACCGTGAGTATTGGGTCTTGTCCTCCTCCCTTGTGCAAAAATATCTGAGTGCACCAATGCGTGTACAGTGTAAACCCAGAGAGGCGAGAGACGCCACTTTGAAAGCTTTGAAAACTGAACATTATTATTACTAAGGGCCACTCAAAAGTTAGGCGCAGGGCACCAGCTTATTCAAGAGCGCTGGCATCACTGGCTTCACGGTGGAGTATCCTTACTTGCTGGCTCTCCCCTTGGGGTTCTGGGGCGACTTGATCGCGTCTTGCGCTCGGCTGCTCGTCTTGTTGGACGGCTTCCTAAATTTGCCTCTGTCTCTGCATATATGTGTGATGTGCTGCACTGGCTGCCTGTGTCACAGCGGATCTCATACCGCATTGCTGCTGTGGTCTCTCGCTGTGTCCTTGGCATGTGCTCCGTCATACTTGTGTGATCTTTGCTGTCCAATCTCTGACGTTGCAGCGCGTCGTGTGCTTCGCTCTTCGGCTAGGGGTGAGCTTCTGGTTCCGCTTGGCTATTAAGCAGCGCCGTGCTTTCTCGGTCGTGGGGCCTACTGTCTGGAACGACCTCCTAGCTACGCTTCGCTCTCTACTTGTGATTCATCCGGCTAGGTTCTGCAAGTCTCTCAAGTTTTTCTTTGTTCGTGGTTGGGCTGGGAGCGCCTCTGAGTAGTTTCTTGAGGAGCGCTATATAAATGTTCTGAATGAATGAATGAATGAATGAATGAATAAACGAACGAACGAATGATTGAACTGTTTTACTCTGACTGTTGCAGATAATATTCACAGCAAATAAGACAAGTCGAAGCTGCGAATGAGTCGACAACATGAACATAGCAGACTTTATTGAGTCAACAACCACCATCACCTTCATCAGAATCGTCCAACGGTTTCCTTCGTCCAAAATAATAACAATCGTGCACAGTAATAATAGCACACCGTCTCCGTCGTCGCTCGTCCGTTGACGGGTCGTCATCGTGATGGGTGCCTCGGAGAGCGACCTCGTCGATGGTCCGACGGCCAGCAGCGACACCTCCGCCGGGTCGGCCGCCGCCGCCGCCGCCGCCGGGGGCGACCAGCCGCGCGTAACGCGAACGACGCGCACCCACCTCCTGTGCCTCTCACGTGCTCACAACAAATTCTCCATCCAGCTCTACCAGGAGTTCGCCAAAGACGGCAAACGCCCGGGCAACTTTGTCATCTGTCCGATCAGCGTGTCCGTCGGCCTCGGTATGCTTCACCTCGGCGCGCACGGTCCCTCGCAGGACGAGCTCCACAAGGCCCTCCACCTGCACGAGATACAGGAGCAGCAGCTACTTCCGGCCTTCGCGGCCATGCACTGGGACCTGACGCGCTCCGTCCAACCGAAGGGATGCGTGCTCGAGGTGGCCATCCGTCTATTCGCTCAGGCCGGTCACTTCATGACGCAGCGATACGAACGCATCTGCACCAAGTACGAGATCGCCAGGCTCAAGAACGCCGATTTCCGCAACCGACCGGACCTCGCCCGGAAGGAGATCAACCAGTGGACGGAGGAGCGGACGCACGGACGGATCAAGGACGCCGTTCCGATGGGGATCATCGACCGCGACACGAGCGTGCTCATGCTGTGCGCCACCTACACGAAGCTCCAGTTCCTCCATCCGTTCGACAAACGCAAGACGAACAACACCCCGTTCTACTCGACCGACTCCCCGCAGGTCCAGATGATGTACCAGCGACACGTCTTCCGGTTCGCGCACTACCAGAAGCTCGACTGCGACGTCCTTGAACTGCCGCTGTCCAGCGCCCACGCCAAGCTGTTCCTCATCCTACCGAAGAAGACGGACGGCGTCGGGAGGCTTGAGATGAAGCTGACCCGCACCGTTCTCGAGTCGATCATGGAGAAGCTGACGGACGAGCTGGTCGACGTCTACCTCCCGCGCTTCCGCTACGAGCTCGGCATCATCTGCTGGGACGCCCTCGTCAAGCTCGGCGTCAAGAACCTCTACCTGAGCGGGAAGGCCGACTTCTCCGGGCTGGACGGCACCACCAACCTCTTCCTGTCGAGGGCATTCCACCACGTCTGTCTGGAGATCGACGAGGGTTCCAGCGACGGGGGCTCGTCCGGAGGCGGGGGTGGCGGGGGCCTGGAGCGCGGCGGCGGCAGCAGCTCCCTGGCGTCGAACAACACGGTCTGTACGACTGCTGACGACAGCTCCAGCGTCCTCCAAGTGCCGAAGGTGTTCCGCGCCGACCATCCATTCCTCTTCTTCGTCATCGACGAACGAACTGGCGCTATATTATTCATCGGCCGCGTCTACCGTCCCTCTCAAACGTCCGTCACTTGACCACTTGACCACTGGACACTGACCACCACCATGCAAGTGCAGTGGACTGCAGGGTGTCCACCACATGCAGTGGACAGCGAGAACGGAATACAGATAACGAACGACTGCTCATCTTATGACGTATTATTATACATTACATGCATACACGAAGGCGTCCTCATTTATATAGCGCAACGTGTGTATACGGAAACTTTAATATTTTAATTGGCCTTTTTCGACTACATTCGAACACTACATTCGAACACTACATTCGTGTTCTATTGTACTCGCAATATAATAGTAACCACGAACTTAGTCTGAACAATAGCCTACACTTAGTTGATATATATATATATATATATATATTGATATATATATAGGCCTGTTTATTATAGGCCTACCGTTTATATGCGAGCAAAAGAGAAGTATATGCACTAAAAAACTGCCTTGCATAAAAATACCGATTATACACACATGCATGCATGCATTTAGTGCATTTTGGGTGCGGTGAAGGGTCCATGTAAACATCCAGACATGCATACATACAGGCATATACCATACACATAAGTAACAATAAAAAAATTTAACAAAATAAAATAATAATAATAATAATAATAATAATTGAAGTCCCTGAGGGATCCTAAATACCACGGGGCAAAAAAAAAATAATAATAATAATGATAATGATAATTATAATGATAATGATAAAAGCGATAGTAATGATAATAATAGTAATAATAATAGTAAAAATAATAATAATATAAAAAATAACAGTAATAGGTGCCTATATATATAGTAATAGTAATATACTAATATTATTAATATTAATAGTAATAAATAAGACAACTCTTCGGAGAGTGTAGACTATTAGAGCCTGAGAGATTATGTTTACACTTACCTATGGAACTTAATTTAAAAAATAAATTAAAAAAATAAGAGGAAGAAGAATGATAATAGCAATAATAACAATAATTAGGCCTATATGTTGATATTTATTTGAGTGCCATAAGTTCGTAAGCAATCGATTAATTATATATATACATAATTATATATATATATATATATATATATATATATCAGGACTGATGTGTACATGCGTGTATTCATGTGCTGTATATAGACTTCTGCAGAGCGTAGTCTATGCATGATTTTTATTATTATTATTCAAAGCGTTTGATTGGCTCGCATGCATGCAGGGCATAAGCTCCATAATCGTTTTAATTAACTGCCCAGTTTAGATATATAATTATATTTGGCAGATCTCTCTCTATCTCTACATCGTTCTGACATCAGTGTTGTTCTTAATTCTCGGAATCCGTGGTTTTAATCAATCTTGATATCGTGCAAAATATCGATTGCGTTGTATTGTACTATCAGAATATTCATAGGCTTATTATAGCATGGGCACGGTTTCTATGGCGACTCGCACCCGCACACACGTGCACACGCGCGCTCGCATACCTACACACACACGCTCACGCACGCACCCGCCAACACACGCATACACACACACACTGTTGTTATTACATTGCTCATGTTTAAAGTCAAGGAAATTCTATCCTCAATCTTCTACTCCCCTCCTTCCCTCCCATTCCCTCTCCTCGATCTTCCCTTCTCAACCGTGAACTATAGCTGGAAGACGTCACCAACCTGGCCTAATGCAAGAATAAAACAGAAGGTCTACCGTAAGTGAGCAAATGGAGTGATGACATATACCAGCATTAGTCTTCTCTTGACCTTTCTTCAGACCACAGTGAGTAGCCTAAGCTGCCTAATCTTACTCTGTCTTGTCTAAAAATATCCAGTAGGCATAGGCCTATTGAACCAGAAAGTTCCCATAATCATCTCTTCCCTTGGACATTATCGGTGACCTTAGTTTGAGAATTGTGGAAAAATAACTGGTTGGGGTTGGACTATGAATCTATGATCCACTTGGAATAATGGGATGTGAAGAACAGATTCTACTATGGGGCTCTAAGGTAGACTGGGGTTGAACCCTCCCCATTGGTCCCCAACCCCGGCAATTCTCACCCTGGTGACCCTTGCATCACAATAAAAGTTCGAAGCTACCAAAATGATGTGGTAGCCTACTGGACTAAAAGTTGATGGATTTATGGGGCGAGCCGTATTATACCGGATATGGACTATAGGCTAATAGGGGATCAGCATGGAATAGGGCCTATAGGCCTATATGCACGCAGATCGAGAAGCTTCAAAGGGGACCAATAAACTTTAACCTTTCTGTCGCCAAAGTAGGCCTATTTTGACCACTGTTACAATTTAAGTTGCTTAAATAGGAATTTTTAGAACTGCACAACCTATAATAGACCTATAGTCAATTAATCTTCTTTGTTTGAGTTTTCCGTCTCGTCATCCATAATAAAGTTTCATTTTACAGAATTTCCTGATGACCATTTCACTCCTGAAAGTTCCGATAGGCTACCTTTTTTAAAGACGGACCTATAATTATATATAATGTTTATTCCTTCTATAAAAATCGTATATCATTATGTCTCTTTTGCCATTTCTAGCTGAGCAGCATTGCTTTTAGCCTACAACTGCACAAATCCATTTAGAACTCAACATTAGCCTAGGCTAATTTCTGCACACTAAAAATACCATGCACTGTATTTAAATACCCTTATAGGCCTACGTAACTTACCCTTAGTCCTTCCACGCGCTTGTAGTGAACTCGGGTTGCGTGGATCAGGGGCGGATCCTAGGGGGGCCAATCCGACCATGGCCCCCTCATTTAAAAATTGCATGGGGCGTGGCTCCCCCATTTGGTTTCAACAAGTCATTAAATAAATGTAGTGGGAGAGAAAAACAGGACATCAGGCCCCCTGTTACAAAATTGTACGGTACGTGGCCCCCCCGTCGATTTAGCGGCGGTTGAGATGGTATCTTTTTCGCGGAAAATCGGTCGATGACTAAAAAAAGTCATCAGTTTTTTCGGCGGATGAAATGGTATGTTTTTCCAGGAAAATTGTTCGATGACTAAAAAAAGTCATCAGTTTTTTCGGCGGCACAAAGAAATTTTTTCCCTGTCGCACCAACAAGACCCAAAATTTTGGCCCCCCCTTCGAAAATTTCTGTGTCCGCCCTTGGCGTGGATGACACTCAGCTTAACGACCAGCGCTCTCTCAACTGAGTCATGGGCGCCCGCAGCATAGGTCAAGGGGGGTCGCGTGACCCCCCCTGGAAATCATGACAAAATATCAATAATGATACTTTTTGGGAAAACGTCAGTGGTAAAACGGGAAAGGATGCATTTGCACCCACCCCAATTTGGCCAATTGTTCAAACAATTGACCTATTTTGCATACGCCGTACGGTGTTCAAATAATGGCCACAACATGGTCACAGTTTCTGAACTACATCCTCTAGCCTGTTGTATATACGATACACAGAGTCACAGACGCACAATAATTTATGTGGTGTCTGACACTGTAATTAGATACGACTTGCATGGGGTGTTTGGAGGTATCTTGGGAAGAGGTCAGCGCAACTGGCGATGGACACTTGGACAGGGAGGAGTGGAGGAGATGCGTTGCCCGATATGCAGACTTCACAGGAAGAGTGATGGAGGTCTCAAAACACGACTCAGTATACTAAGGCACTGCCCACCAGGCAGAGACCTCTGGATAATAAATGCTCAAAGACTAATTTCACCCTTTCAGTATATATTCACACAGACACGCACACACATAATATATATATATATATATATATATATAAAATGCACGTCAATAGTTTATTATATTTGTATAACAATATATATATATATACAGGTCTATAGCCCGTAACCTATGAACCGTTTACAGCCGATGGGTGCCGCAACCACCGTCTGACAATGAGTGGAGAATATACATTAGCTCAGTTGGATCGCCTTTCGTTCCCTCAACACCCGGCGACCTGTAAGGTCGAATAAGGTGTTGAATGAGGATGCACATGTCGGACAAGCATGAAGGAGATTCTTAAGACAAAGAGGCGAAATATGAGATGCACACTACACAGGACTGACTGCGACAGATGAGGGGGAATTAATAAAATTGGGCCGCAGAAGACCGGATCATTAGCAAAGCAGTGGCTTCGATCGCTATACAGGGCGGGCGCAATTTGAGCCAAGTGAGAAACGGGGAGGGATCAGAAACGAGCCAAACCAGGGGTCCGTGGCCAAACTCACGTCGGAAGGACAAAGGCGGCCCTGAGAGTGGAAGGCCGGCCCGGGAGGGGAAGGAGAGGAATGGAGACAGATTGTTTTGGAGGGATCGTAACCTCTGGCTGATGATTAGAGTTGCCTCAGAACTGGAGAGTGGATTATCAAAAAGAAAAGCTGACCGGGGACATGGACTCATGGAGTTCAGTTTATAACCTTTTATTCGTTACGGTTCGCACAATCTGACGACAGCACAGCAGTACCCGAAACGACACACTGAGTTTTGCAGAAATTTTTTCGAACTGCCATTAATGCACTGCAAAATGCTACGCCAGTCGTCAACAGTTACTGGTCTATCTTGTCGCCTTCCAAACGCACACCACTCCGCCATCGCCCCAACGGATCCACGGTAGGCCAGGCCTATTTTGTGAGTCTATTGAATTGGAAATCACAGTTGTAATTAATTAAATGATTGGATAGACTTTAATTGTCGACATGCATGTCCTGTAGGCCTACTATGAATAATTTCTTTTATTTGAACTTGTTCCTTCCTTTCATTATCTGCCTTTTTCCAACTCAAGTCTTCTGCTTAGGCTTAATTGGCTCAGTGGACTGAGAGCACCTCTGTTCAGACTTCTTGAAGGGCCACTAAACAGCTTCCTGGAATGACTGTATGAGTGAATAGTATAATTGCATCATATTATAATCACATAGGGCCAAGATAGGTTGCATATCGACCCGTTTAAAATTGAGTCTTCATACAATGTCATGTAATTCCATTTGAGTCTTTGATTGAAGTGAAGGCACACAGTGACAGTAGGCTACAGATGGTTGACAAAAGTTTCACTTTGTAGCATATAAATTCACAAATGTTGCCTGGCAGACTGTGTATCTGTATATATAACTATTTACTTATATATAATATTATATATACATGTATAGTTAAGGCTATGTTATGAACATCTGTCATACCTGGCGTCAGGGACCATGACCATTGACCAGGGGCTTCCCACATAAATAAGGATTATTTCTGGCCAAGAAAACTGCTTGATCATTCATCCACAGTGTCTTGAACATAGGAAATATTTTAACAAGCTGGCCAAGTTTTGCCCATGAATTTTCTCTGTGCCCTGGAAAAACAGAAATGACGTCCCTGATACTGTTAGTCAGTTATTAGTGTTATAGCTTTTTTTACTATGAATGTAGGTTTTGGCCTACATGAATAATAGCCTATGTGCCATAAATCTATAGTCAGAAATTGTTGAAAGATTTTGTTCGTCTCATTGCAAAAGACTCGTAAACAGTAGTAGGCTACGTTATATATACTGAGACAAGGTAATTGTGTAAGCTGCCTAGTTTTTAATGACATTTTAAATATCTTAACTCTCCTGGTCATGACTGACCCCCCCTGCAAAAAATCCTGCGGGCGCCCATGAACTGAGTTACGGACCCCCCAGAAGAATAAGACGACGATGATCGATGAAGCTTGTATAGGTCGATCTATAATTATATCTCTCCTTTGTTGGGTGAGACAGCTCGACGGTCATGCCTATACCATGCCTACCATCATGAATAAGCTGGTGCCCCACGCTTGGCTTTCGAGTAGCGTTTTAGAAATTTCGAGTTTACGATTACCATATGGTGGCATAAGTGGCCTTACATAATTATGTATATTCAAGTACGTATAGTTTTTTTGGCTGGAGATTCCCATTCTGCAGGCTATATAAGTTTGGTCCATTATTAAATCAATAATCCGTTTATACTACTATGACTTGCAATCATACTGCGCACTTTATATTAAAGCTAACCTATGTTTAGTAACGTTCGTCGCATATATCGCTACAAGTTACGCCGCCTAAAGAGTAAAATTTGTGTCGCATTGATGCGAAAAGAATAAAAGCGCTATATAAATAATTCATCTCACGCAGTCGCCAGATGACACGAGATGCAGAGTTGCAGACACCATTCGCCATTCACCAGATGGCGTTTGACTGCAGTGAAAGAATAATAGCGTTGTTTTAATACATTGATGTCAATAAATGGTAAATTACTTTAAACATTTATAAGAAAAGTATAACTTGTCTTTTACCGATGGCTGGACAGACCGATGTGTTTGATTTGAACCTGTTATGAATTGCTGTGGTGCCACACATTTTTGTAGTATTAACATTTTAAATTGCATTATGCTTTTGAGGGGTGGTCCTTGCGCAAGTATAAAAAAACCAAGACTCGTGCGTGGTATGCGAATAGGCCTAGATCTCTGTTAGGCTGACGCACTGGAAGCACTGGAGCCTAGTACTCGCGACTGGTTCACGCGTAGAAAGACGAAGGACTTCGAAGGATCGTAGATGACGCTGGGCTGGGACTGTGTTTATCGAAAAATGACGGCTCCAGGAACCGTCAGGGTTGAAATCGTCGACTGAAATCTGGCAAAACTTCAGTTGTGATGTTCTGGACTGTTTCGGTATGATTGTTTTAGAGAGAACCGGAGATCCATGGGCATTGGTAATTTTATATGGTCAATGAGACAATGAGCAGCCGACGGCTATTCAGCTGATACCACCGTGTAGAGAGGACTTTGCCCGCTGTTGACATAATTATAAGATAGGAATATTTTTGAACTACATTTCAATCTGTGTAGGGCTGACCAAGATGTATTCTGCGGCTGGGCAGTTTTTGTATCAGAGTATCGTGAGTGAGGATCTTGAATCGGTGAATCTCCACCTGAGCAGCAGAATAACAAATCTCGAGGAAAGAGATCAGGCAAGTATCATTCACTTAAAGATCTTGCTCATGATAAATTAGTCGTGGTTAAACTGTTGTTTACGTTGCTACATTCTTTTATATTGCCAATTCAAATTGTCGCTGTATTGATGAAAATGATTGTTTTGCCTAAGTGGAAGTTGGATTGATGAGACTTATTTTTTGCCGAAATAGGAGCTGGATTGATAGAAATAGTTGTTTCCGTAAATAGAATCTGGATTTAGTAATTAAGTCTTTGTTGCCACTGAAGTTGAATCAATGAAGATTTTTAACTTAAATAGAAACAGGATTGATGGGAAGGATTCATCCTTAAATGGAAGTTGTATTGATGACAAATTCTTGGTTAAATACAAGTTGGATCTGTGGCATTAATTATTACTTTTAAAAATAGAATTTCGATTGATCAAAAAACATTTAACTTAAATGGAAACTGTATTTGTCATAGTTATCATGGACATAGGTCGACTGCTTACTTTACAAACATCAGAGAACGGCATTGAAGACATTAAAGTAGTTTAGCGACGTAAACCACAGGATAACCGTCGTTATACTTGCTCGCTTACTTACTCTGCTTGAGCACTGATGTCTTTCATTCGCTCATGCCTTTGCTCATTTACTCTTCACTCGTTCTCGCTTTGTTTCACTGTTGCTCACTCGCCCTCACTCTTATTTACTCCATCACATACTTGCTTAGGCCAAAAAAAAATAATGCTGTGTTTCCGGTAACAGAGCTCTAAAAAATTGGGTAGGTAGGTCGAAAAATATTTTTATTTTGGTAAAATATTTTTATACAGTGACGTACGTTGTAGGCTGCTATTAGTGCCGTGTATTGCAGGCTGTCTGTTCTGTTAGTATGGTAGTTAAGATTTACGTCTCCTGTCATTTGCGTTCTTGTGAATTGTTTCAATTGCATAACTGTACACTGTAACCAGTTGCTGTCTGTCAACCGGTTTGTTCAATAAATGATGTTATTATTATTATAACGCATTTTGTTGTACCAAAGCTTAAGAATACAAAGAACATTATGGAAAAATTTATATCTGATAATTACAAGACCAGTACAGAGTATTGAGATAGATCAGGATGTTGGGGCATTAGACTTAATTGCTTCAGATAACATCCTATGATAAATGTTTTTAGCTAAACTATTGGCAGTTGGAATTTTCCGAAAACCTTACAGACTCACCAACCAGTGAGTTGTCTAATTGCTGCAATTTAGTCAGATCAGCCCGCATTAAGGTGAGTGCTAAGGATACTGCTGCGCCTGTGCCCTCAGTTTTGAGGGGCCTGAAGTTGTAAATATGTACATAGTGGACCGGTGGTGTGTCAGAGGGGGCAGGGGCGTTGAATGGTTATCACAGCACTTTCCTTAATGTGGCCCTGCATCAGATATATATTGAGCACCTTTGAGCAGGTTTCGTGAAGATGTGCTGTATAAATTCTCGGAACGAATGAACGGATGAATTTATTCTCTGAAATGTGATGGTTTGAACAAATCGACGTTCATTTGTTCAGGATGGTCAGTCGTTCTTGATGATCGCTTGTGTTCATTTGTTCAGGATGGTCAGTCGTTCTTGATGATCGCTTGTCAGCTCGGAAGCCACGAGATCGTTCAGAGGCTGATCGAAGAACCGGGCACAGACGTCAATTCTGTCGACAACGTAAGATTGATCATTAATCATATAGTCGTAATCGTTGGGATCTAATCGATTAGTTTTCCGTCTTTGAATCAAAATTTTTACAGCACTACTCTAACGCTGAGAACAGGGCACCAGTTTATTCACGGGTGCTTCTTCGTGTCAGAGATTGCATGCGAAGATCCGAGTCCAGATACGATACCATGCCATGCCGTACCATAATGTTTGGTGTATGTCAGAAGCTCATTGTGATGCTGTGCTTTTGTAGTCATATCAAGAAGCGACTGTGCTGCTGTCATCCTTATGTGGCGAGTTTATTATTTATATTATTGGATAATTGGTTTTTGCATCCATGCACCCCGATATTCTGTCATATATGACATAAACATTTCCATTCATTGTGTTTATTTTCCAGGATAACTGGACTGCGCTACTAAATGGAGCAAAGCAAGGGTCGTCCAAGGTCGTCAGTGCGCTGTTGGATGCAGGCGCGGACCTTGAACATCGCGATCTCGTAAGTTTAGCTTTTCCGTTTGTAACGCTTCAGACTTACAGTTGGTTCAGGAACTTTAGAATCTGTCTTAATATGCAATGGAATATGTTTCAGCTGTGATTTGATTACCGTACTAGTGAATTGATTACTAGTGAATTGATTACTAGTGATTTGATTACTAGTGATTTGATTACTAGCGATTTGATTACTAGTGATTTGATTACTAGCGATTTGATTACTAGTGATTTGATTACTATTGATTTGATTACTAGTGATTTGATTACTACTGATTTGATTACTAGTGATTTGATTACTAGTGATTTGATTACTAGTGATTTGATTACTAGTGATTTGATTACTAGTGATTTGATTACTAGTGATTTGTTACTAGTGATTTGATTACTAGTGATTTGAGTACTAGTGATTTGATTACTAGGGATTTGATTACTAGGGATTCGATTACTACTGATTTGATTACTAGTGATTTGATTACTAGTGATTTGATTACTAGCGATTTGATTACTAGTGATTTGATTACTAGCGATTTGATTACTAGTGATTTGATTACTATTGATTTGATTACTAGTGATTTGATTACTACTGATTTGATTACTAGTGATTTGATTACTAGTGATTTGATTACTAGTGATTTGATTACTAGTGATTTGATTACTAGTGATTTGATTACTAGTGATTTGATTACTAGTGATTTGATTACTAGTGATTTGATTACTAGTGATTTTTCAAGATGTTCAGATATATGCACATTGAAGCAGATTTGATTAGATCAACGATGCATTTATGATTAGCTTTTTAACCCTTTACCGACCAAAGTGTGGTAGATGGTATGTGAAATCCTATCCCATCGGACGATAAAGAGTTAATCAGAGTATTACTGTGAGCAGCGGCGCCCGCAGGCGTACGCACTTACGCAAGTGCGTACAGCAGCGGCGCCCGCAGACGTACGCAAATAGGTAAGTGCGTACAGCGGCCGGATAGAAAAGGTATGTTTTTGGGAAATTTTAGGTCGATGACTAAAAAAAAAAAAAAGGTCATCAGTTTTTTCGTCGACCGAAAATTTTCCCCTGTGCGTACAAGAAAAAAATCCTGCGGGCGTCGCTGACTGTGAGCCATATTGGGACAGATGCTTAAATTAGAAGTCGATGAAGTGACTGCTTTTCCAGACACTAACCTACAAGATGTCTCGTTTTCTGTTCTACAGGGAAGCTGGACAGCTCTGATGTGGGCTTGCTACAAGGGTTGCACAGATGCGGCCATTGAACTGTTAATGCGGGATGCCAATCCAAACGTGAAGGGAGAGGCAAGTAACCATTCACGTTAAAGTACGTGCGTTGGACATTCATGTACTTATTGTGCTCTGTAAATGTGTTATCCACATTTTTGTTCCATTGTGGTAATGATGGTGATGATGATAATAGTGATGATGATTGTAGTGATGATGATGACGACGATGATAGCGAGTTGTTTTTCTTAACATAAAAACGAACATTGTGCCGCCAGTCTGTAAGTATTGTATAGAATTTATGTCAAATTTTATTATCCACGGTTCTAAACATTGTTTGTAAGATAATATAAGATATTCTTTAATAACCACTTGCTATTCACATTTTGCTGTAGAGACATGGTATGATATAAACATATATAATTCATGGAATTGATAAAAAAACAGTCAAATGTTGAAAAAGCACATAAAATCCAGAATTGTTGCTTCTAAATATAGATCTTTTTAAAATTTATGTAGAGCTGCAATGATTGAATTGTGACTTTCTAGCATCACATGTCGTGTCTGACGTGGGCGGCTGGGAGGGGTCATACGAGAATTGTGCGAGAGCTTCTGGCCCACGGGGCAAAGGTCAACACAGCCGACAAGGTCTGTGCCCTACAACCTTACCTGCGTTGCATTTAGAACTTATTCTCATTGCGTATTAAGTATTATCAGATTGTAATTGGTAAGAAGTAGGCATGACCTTCTTCCTATTCTTCCACCTTCTTCTCCTCCTCCTCCATATCCTCCTCACTATCATTATCAGTATTATTATCATTATTGCTCTTTGTTTGGAGCTATATAGTATATATATATTAGGGTGTGTCTAAAAATTAAAATTGCGATGTTAATAACGACCAATATATTTTTGTGTTCCACCTTCAGAAATATAGTTACCTGCCAAATTAGATGAAAATCGGAATAGATTTAGGACTTGCTCAAAGCACTGGAAGAATAGCCACTTAGGCGACATTGTGACACATTGCAATACTCACAGATCCAAGCAAATTTGAACACATAAACATCAGATATAAAGCAAAATCCAAAGAAGTACTGTAAGTTGTCATAGTTTATTCCTCTTAGGACATTTGAAAAATCTGGCTTTACTTGACCATTGCAGAACAAATTGTTTCTCCCACTTATTTCTGACAAGGACTTTATTGAAGGACTGGATAAAAGTAACTTTGCCAGATCATTCGTCACTCTTAGGTGGGGTCAGATATGATGACTCAAGTATGGATTCCCCTTTGGGCTTCATTGTTTCAGGTACATTCAGATGAAATAGCACTTCACGTGAGACTAAGTTGCTGTCACAGAGAGTGACACTTCAAGTAAATGATTCCATACCTTTTCAGAGTAGGATGGTCGAGATTATCCTCTCTGTGCTCTGACGTTGCTTAATGGAAAATTGATAACTGAAAAGCCACAACTCGATCATGTAAATCATCCAATGCCCTCGGTGAAATGCACCTGGTTACCTGAACTTTATTCCCTTGGTGGAATTCATCTTTGAAAAACGACTATTAGATCTAATAGCTCTTGACAATAGACTTCCAATACTGGAGTCCGTGCAGAATCATGCAGTGAAACACTTTTCCAGAACAATTTCAGATACATGGTATCGATGGCAAGGTTCAAGAGGTCCTTTCCTAATTTTGCTTCCAGATTCATCCATATGCCGCCCTTGTAACTCGTTTTACTCCCCACTGTGTCAAAACACATGGCCAGAATTGTGTCTTCCAATCTCCAGCTTTAGATCTCAGCCAACAAGAATCTGGCATGACAGTAGCTGTCACTGATTGGAGTAAGACGATGGCCAATAGTTTGGTAACATCCTTTTGAAATATACCATTATCGTCTCTGTAACATCTGGCATAATCTTGTCATTTAAGTGAAGAGTAAGGGGAAACTGTGGCTCAGAAGAATCTCTGCTGCCAGGGCTGCAAGATCATCTCTCCCAAATATAAAAGTACAATTGGTACTCTCTCTTATAGGTTGTCATCCAGACTCTGATCCCTTGGTGTAGGCGTAAATTGAGTAGTACCTTGCATCAGTGGCGTAGCCAAGAATTTCTGATGGGTTTTTTGGGTTTTTTATGGCCTGGCTGGATGCCCTTTCTGACACCAAAACAATTGTGTTACAGTAAAAACCAAGAGAATAAAGTAACAAAGAGAATGAAGTACCGTAAGAAAAACAATTGTTACTATAAACAATTGTTTTGTTTTTCTTATTTAGGTGAATAAATAACATTTTTTTAAAATTTCATAAGCAAATGGGGGGTTTTAACCCCCCGAAATCCCCCTTGGCTACGCCACTGCCTTGCACGGGAACCTCTCCTTTGTGAAGACAGCTTCGCATAGCCGAAGTGATATCAGTATTGCCTATCAACTAAACCTCAGCTTTTTGTAATAAATTTTGCATTGCGCCTGCCATATGATACAAGAATGAAAAGCACCACTTCCCGCCATTTGCAACACATGACCAGTGACAAAAATAACATCATATCAGTTACGACATGATCATGAATGTTTATTTGTTGGGAACTAGCCATTGAGAAGTGTTCTATAGCATGCAGCTCGCATGTATTGAAATCGTAGATTGTAATGCTTGCAATGCAATCGAGTTTCTAACTTCAGTCCTCTTGAGCAAGTCCTAAATGTTCAGCTATCGAGATATAATTTCAGATATTCAGTTTACACATGATTTGGCACGATAATTTCACTTGGTCGTTAAAACATCTTTTATTTGAAAATTTCACATGTACCTTAAAAACACCCTAATGTATATATATATATATATATATATATATATAATATATACACAATATATAATTATCTATACATATATATTGTGTCTTATGTTCAAAACTACGGAAAGACTAACTAACTTTGTCTTTCCTCTTCTTCCTCCTCCTTCTGCTCCGTATCCTCCTCATTATCGTTATCAGTATTATTATCGTTATTGTTTTATGTTATTTATTTGGAGCTATATAAATGCTGATTATCGGGGCGTGACGTGTACCACTGTACCATCCGTCTTTTTGTGCATTCTTCACGTTTCAGTACGGTACAACGCCGTTGATCTGGGCGTCTCGCAAGGGACATGCGGAGATTGTCGACCTGCTTCTCAGAGAAGGCGCCATCGTAGACAAAGCAGGCATGGTGGGTCAACTAATCATCGAATCCAGCTGCTAATCATTTCATTCTACTTGTCCTTAATCATCTTTTTGTTTTATTTAATTTTTACTCCAAATACCTCTTTCGTATAAAGTCCATACCATGCCATATCATGCTTTAGTCTACTTAACCCTTTCGTTACGGCACACCCCCCAAAATAGGCTTGTAAACCCGTCGCCGCGACGGGTTCCGTAACGAAAGGGTTAAACTTAAATTACTTTGTAATCTTACCTTAACTCACTGTACCTTACCTTCTTGGCTTAATTTAAATATGAGTTAACTTAATTTGCATGTACCTTATTTCATCTTACATTACCCTATCCTAAATTGTCTTCTCTTGGCCTGCCTTATTTGAAATTACCTTACTTACCTCTTTACTTACCTTATTTGAAATTAGTTACTCTGTACTTACCTTATTTTAGATTGTCTTTTTTTACCTTTCTGTACTTTACCTTAATTACCTTGGCATACCGTTCGTCTGCCTGTGGTCTGGTTAATTGTTGACCTTCAACCCCCTCACATGACGAGACCTTCTCTTAATAGAGACTGAAGACCTGAGACCTTGATCGTACTAAGTTCATCCTAGTTGACTAGACACTAGACAGTTAAACAAGTTGACAGCAGCGGTCCTTTTGATCAGCCAGACTTCAGGTCACATGTGCAGCATGCACACACCTAGCAGTTAGTCGCATATATATATATATATATATTCCGGTACGCTATATATAAATAATATATTATGTATATATATGTCTTGGATTGCATACTAGCCATTTTAATTCACCACTTGATATATCTGTATAATTGTGACCCTTCACTTGTGGTTTGTCCAATGTCCACTTGACGTTTCTTTGATTAACGTTCTCCTGACCTGGATTCGTCGTCTGCTGTTAAATTGTCTTCTTGTATTTGTTGAGAGGTGTTGTATTTTCTCAACGATTTTCAGTCTTCAAGGTTCAAAAATGAGAACACAAAACTATGACATTTTTTTGCTGTCTGAAATTTTATAGGGTCAGGGTCAAAGGTTGTTCCTGTGGGGTCAAAGGTGTTCCTGTTGGGTCATAAGGTCAGGGTCAAAGGGTGTTCCTGTTGGATCATAGGGTCAGAGTCAAAGGGTCAACTGTTGACTGAGGCGTAAGTGTTAAGTCCTTAAGAACAGAACGTTTCCAATAGACCGGCACTGCTTGGATAAAGAAAAATCACCAAATTTTTTTATGCTGTTTGTCTTGTTGCAGAATTCTTGGACGGCGCTGACGGTTGCTACAACCGGTGGCTACACGGATGTGGTCCGGCTGCTGCTTGCCCATCATCCGTACGTCAATGCAATTGACAAGGTCAGTGGTGTTGCTGCCACTCCTCATCTTTTATTTATTTTCCATCCTCATTCGGTTGTTTTTAAGAATCTTGTGAGTTTGTCTATTTGTGTGCTGTGTGTTGAAGAAAGCTATGCAATCAAATCTGGAGAACTGGGGAGTGGCCGGAGGATTGGAAAAGGTCAGTGTTCATACCAATATTCAAGAAAGGAGACGCGAGAGAGTGTGGAAATTATCGAACGATAGCGATGATATCGCACACGAGCAAAATACTACTCAAAATAATCCACAAAAGAATGGAGAAGACAATTGAAAGAGAATTACCAGCCAACCAAGCGGGATTCAGGAAGGCGCGTGGAACGCGTGATCACATCGCCAATATAAGGTGGATTATGGAGAGACAGAGGGAGTACGGGCAAGAGGTGCATATGTGTTTTATAGACTACAGCAAGGCGTTTGATTGCATAGACCATACACTACTGTGGAGGACACTAATCGAGATGGGAATTCCGAAGCATCTGGTTAAACTACTGAAAGGCCTTTACGTGGATCAAGAGGCGGTTATAAGAACTGAATATGGAGACACAGAGAAATTTAAAATAAGGAAAGGAGTGAGGCAGGGGTGAATTTTGTCCCCTTTCCTGTTCAATCTGTATGCCGAGAGAATTATGAGGAGGGCTGGATTGGAGGAGGCAACAGAGGGGGTAAGGATAGCGGGGAAAATACTGAATAATTTGAGGTACGCTGATGATACGACATTATTGGCGGGTAAGAAGGACGACCTGGCCGAGTTAATAAGAAGAGTCAGGATGGAAAGCGAAAAGGCGGGACTATACTTCAATGTAAAGAAAACAAAAGTTATGACAACTGCAACATGGAAAAACTTTGAGGTGGATGGAGAAACGATAGAGGTAGTATCGAGCTTCACATTCCTGGGATCTATGTTAGAGAAGGAGGGAAGATGTGATATGGAAATAAGGCGGAGGGTATCAATGGGAAAAACGGCAATGAACGGTCTGGGAAATATTTGGAAAGATAAATATGTGAGCAGGGAAACAAAGAAAAGACTGGTAAGAGCACTGATCTTCCCGGTCGTCCTATATGGATGCGAAACATGGACAAAGACACTGGATATGGAAAAGAAAATCAACGCGTGCGAGATGTGGATTTGGAGAAAAATGTTAAGGATTTCATGGACAGAGAAGAGAACTAACGAATCGGTGCGTGAGGAGCTCGGAATAGAGAGAGATGAGACACTACAGCAAACAGCGACTTGGAGGAAATTGAGCTACTTCGGCCATGTGATGAGATCTAACGGTTTGGAGAAGGAGCTGATGACGGCATGCGGTGAGGGAAGGAGGAGACGCGGAAGACCAAGGAAGAGATGGTTGGATGAGGTACAGGAAAAGTCTGGCATGAACTTGGAGGAGCTGAGAGAGGCAACAAGAGAGAGGGGACACTGGAGAGGATACATCAAGAATATCGCCAGAGCTCCAAGAGCTGACGGCACCAGGTGACCAGGTGTGTTGAAGTCGGATGAGATCTGTATCTGGGACTAACTGACCTCTTCTCAGCTCTTATCAGTCTGAACTTTGATGCCCCTTTATTGATCTGACCTTTGACGACCTCTAACAAATCTGACGTCACATCAGTTTGACTTCTGATGACTTCTACATCAGTTCAGCTTCTCTTCGGTTATGTATTTAGCTTTCATGATTTGTAAATCGCTTTGCTAGAAGCCACATTAAGTGCCTTTTTATGAGTTATAATGATTTTTTACTGCACGTGAAATCCAGTTCTGAAGTGAAATTGAATTTTTATAATGATATTCCTAATCGCACGTTAACTTGCGTTGTAGGAGTTTATGTTATACACTAAGTTGTTTTATTGGGAGCTTTCACTTTATTACCTAAACAAGCATTTGTAGATCAGAGCAGTTTGCTTCTAAAGACAAGATTGTGCCGGTCATCTCAAATGTAGTTAAATGATTTGGACTGGTCTGTCTCAATGTACTGGCTGCATATTTCCTATTTTACACAGGACTGGGAACTGCTGGGAACCGCTCTCCACTTGTGGTCCATTCGGCTGGGTTCTACAAGTCTCTCAAGTCTTTTCTTTGTTCGTGGCTGGGCTGGGAGCGCCTCTGAGTAGTTTCTTGAAGGGGCGTTATATAAATGCTCTTAATGAATGAATGAATGAATGAATGAATGAATGAATGCTTGGAGTGAGAATCTGGATCCATAAAAAGTTGCATCTTTTGTACATGACAAGTTCATTCAGTTATTTCTATTTGTGAAGGCAGGCTGATGTATAAATATGTTTGTGAAGTAACAAAAATTCATCTTGAGATTTAAAGCACCATATTTAGTATAAGAAGTAAAATTTGAAGCGGAGTGACATCTGTGGATAAGTGTAAAACGGATGTAGAATTATTTTCACGAGTAATGCCATTCATCTAAATCAGTGATTCTCAAACTTCTCTTGATTGCGACCCACTTGTAAATATCATGGCCGACTCGAGAACCAATGAACAAAATTAAACATTGCTCACTAAACTATTTGTTTCGTAAAATGGCACGGAAATAAGATGATTTACCGGCACTGTATAAAAATTGGCAAATTTTAAACATCAAAATGAAACTACTTGTTCAACCCAATTCATATTCAAATGTTGTTGCTCCACTGTTTATAACAGGAATTTTTAGAATTACGAATTAACGACGAAAAATACATATTTCGCGAAAAACTACGGTGACCCACTTGACCGAGCTTTGCAACCAACTTTTGGGTCATGACCCACAGTGTGGAAAATGCTGACCTAAATAATGATTCATTCCATTTCAATTTATGTGCTGGTAAATTAACATGTGATAATGGACTATCCATGAATCAGGATACTATCTTTCAGGACTGTAAGACTTGATGTTGGCCATCTATTGTCATTCAATTCTATTGTTTCAGGATGGCTACACAGCTCTTGCAATTGCCGCGAAGGAAGGCTACACGGAAATTATCACGTTGCTATTGCAAAAGGAGGCTTACGTTAACATACCAGACAGGGTAGGCAATTTTTGTGCTCCTTTCACTCCTCTACACACGGCGAACTTCTTGTCCTCCATGTGCACGTACTTCCACCAGGCAGTGACAAGCTTTCTATGTTGCTGGTCCTGTGGTCTGGAATGGGCTCCCTCCTCCACACCTGTGTCTGCTGCCAAGATTCCCCTCTGACACATTCTATCACAAACTTAAAACTCTCGTCTTTAGCCGAGGTTGGTTGGTTGCACTCCTGAGTAGAAACCTTATACCCTGCATCAGAGTGTCTAGATGTTATCTGCTGACACAGAGAATTACTCAAGTACAAAGTTTAGCATATGTTTAAAGCTCCAAATTGAACTTGTGTTTCTGATATGACTTGGAAGCTCATGCCACTGCTTAGCCCCACTGTAGTTAGTTCTTAAAATTCAGTCATTTGGTAAAGAAAAACTTAGGCATTAATGCATTATCGCTATTCATTGTATAATGTGAATGAAATCATTGTTAAATTTGAAGTTATCATGAAATAATTGTAAGTGGTATATATCCAATCTGTGAACACATTTCTGGACAACACAAAGTACTTGAAATTTACGCTGTTCTGCTAACTTTGCGCTGTTCTGCTATTGGAAGAAGATTGCAACATCAATATGATTTGCAGTAATCATTATGCATTTTGTTATGCATTTTATGATTTGAAGTAATCATTGTGCATTTGTTATGCATTTTATTATGCAGCTAATATGCTTTTTATTACGTTTTTTATTATGTAGTTTATTATGTTTTATTACGCATTATGCGTGCACCATGGTCATTAAAGACTTATATCTGAGGAGAGGTTGAAACCAGTTTGCTACATGTTGTAAGCCAAGCACTGCAACCACGCACCAGAAATCCTTTTATATGTCCACTTTGTTATCATTCTGTATATCCTTGTCAATTTTTGATTTCCAGTATGGTGATACGATCCTTATCCATGCCGTCAAGGGAAACCACGTTGAAATCGCACGTGCCCTGCTCAAGAAGTATGCAGATGTGGATGTTCAAGGAGTGGTAGGTCCTTCTGTTTATGATACAATGCAATAATACAATACAGTAATACACTACGGAGGTATTTTATTGTATTCAGAGGGGTTTAGGGTAATGGTAAGCACTTAGGCACGAAGACGTCGAAGAGCGCATGCATGCGGGATCGCTTCCTGCTACCATCCCAAAGGCGTCCACTTAGCCTTTCATTCAGCAGATGGCATTGGTAAAATGAGTCGTAGGATGTGGTGTGCGCCTTGCAATGCTGCCAACAGTTGAATTACGACACTTCTGTATAACTTGTGATCATCCGTTCATACTAGAAATTGTCATATTGCATTTTTTGTGGCAGTTTGAAATTAAAAGATTATTATTATTATTATATTTTTTACCCGAGGTATTTACATGTATGATCACTCAGTATTTATGAATCTATTCTATGTATGTTAGTGGTCCTCAGTGCGTTGTGCGAACGTGCCTTTATTATTATTATTATTATTATTTGAAGTTACCATTCTTTCCAGTTCCAGACTGTACACTGCACAGTCTGCACACATAACTTTGCCAGTTCAACTTGTATAAGTTCACAGTAATGTTGTAGCATGAACAGATGTGATCGTGTAAATAAACGCAAATTATTTGAGCCGAAATGTGGAATGACATTTCCCCTGAAATTCGTAGCAGGATTCTAGTTTGGGAATTCATCTGCATTTCTTGGCTGCTTGAAGACCTTTCTCTTTTCTTGAGCCTGTCACGCTGAGAGCGCTTCTGAACAGCTCCGCTGTGAGAAGCGCTTTACAAATGTTCACATCGGATTAGATTAGATTAGATTAGATTAGAGTTGATGATTAATGGAAAGGTGTTTGCTGTCGTAGGATGATAAGACGGCGTTATACTGGGCAGTTGAGAAAGGCTACATCACTGTGACGAGGCTTCTTCTCGAGTTCCAAGCAAATACGGAGATCGCAAACAAGGTATTTGCACGCTTGATGCCGTTGATTTTTTAAAAAGATCCTGATTGTATAACGCCGACCACCAGCGATCAAAGCGTAATTGGTGTTTTATTCACTGTTGACATCTTTTAGTGTTGGCGTAAAGCAAAACTAGAAGTGAGAATTAAATGGAGTCTACACCTATTAGGGATAATAAATAGACTCAGTATTCGTTAGTTTCAGTTGAAGCCTCATCATTTGACCTCTTGTTTAACCAACTGTTTGATAATTTTACTACTGACCACTTGTTAGTATTGCTGTTGTTACATTATATCCAGTGCTTAACCCGTTAATGACCGTGTCCTATTAAAAGGACAGTTGTATTTGCTTACCTATTTTAATATGATATCAAGTCAATAATATCGTTTTTGCTTTCTATCATCCTGCTGATGTTGATAAACCAACATCTGTGCAAAAATTTGAGAAATTCTTTAGTTTTACTTGTGTTATTAGCACTGGAAGTTGCGGAATTTTGGAATCGAGTAATGCCGCCAATCAATAATAAATTTTAATTTAGTTGAATTAATTTTCTATTTTATAAAAAAATTACTTAGGAGTTTTGAGTAGCTATTATATGATTGCTTGCCTATATCAATTCATTTTCACAAAAATCATCTTTTTCATTATGGAAAATTTTGACGAAAACGTGCTGTCCTTTTAAAAGGACGCTGGGCATGAATGAGACCGATTTTGCCTGAATGTACAAAACTGTCATTGAAATGTTTGCACTGTTATCACTCATCCGTATTCATGTCCCAAAGTTTGCATCTTGTCTCACTCTGCAAATTTCAAGGTCACTGTAAATCTTATATCATTTAATGACTTCTATAGCGCTTTATATAATGCATCAAAAGCCAAAGTTTATTGAAAACTACGGGTTCAAATTTGGCTACTCTAGCTTTGAAAATTGAAACAGATGAATAGTTCCAATAATTATTTGTTGTGGGTGATATTGGATGAAGTTCTCGCAATGAGAGATAATTATTGAGGATGCTGCTACTGTGTCCTCTGATGTCAACATAACTGTACCATCAGATGCCCCTATGACTCAACTACCTTCCGCAATCCCGTCTGCCATTCCAAACAAAAGTATGTGAAAAACCTGGACGGTCAACCTGGAAATGGAGAAGTGGAGATCTATCTGAGTATTCAATATGTGCTGTTATAGCTGAAGATAAACCCAGGTTTCTACTTGTAAAGCCACGACTAGAGCCCTGTTGAGTTGTTTGATCTGCAGAGAAAGGGAGTTCTTCCAGACGAGAGATTTTACCACATGGATCACACCATTGAGAGTATTCCAGAGCATAGGCCTAGGTGTGGATTTGTGGAAAGAGAGTCTCACGTATGTGTGGATACCGCCATTATGGCTTTACATGTTGACTGCTTTGCCGCCTTCCATGCACAGTAAATAAAATCTATGTCACCGTCGCAACACACTGAAAGCTGGGATAATAGACTTGAGCTGAATGAGCTCTGTTGTAAGATACTGTCATTATGTATGTATGTATGTATGTATGTATGTATGTATGTATGTATGTATGTATGTATGTATGTATGTATGTATGTATGTATGTATGTATGTATGTATGTATGTATGTATGTATGTATGCGCACTTGTTATAGCGCGCCTTCAAGCTCCCTACTCAGAGGCGCTCCCGACTACAGAGCGGACACTGCATCGGAGTCTCACGCCGAAGCGCTGAGCAATTGCGAGTGAAGGACTTGCCCAAGGTCCCTACGCGGCGACGTGAGGTGTATTCGAACCTCGAACCTTCCGGCTTCAAGGCAGCGACGCCACCACTACACCACCGCGCCCCCCACATTACATCAAATTACATTGACAGAGTGATTCTGAGTTGCTGTAGTTAGTATTATGTTTGTGTTTGCATCGCAGAACTGCTTCTACTATTGATAGATGCAGCGTAGCAACACAATCGACTGCACGTAGCGTTTCTGTCTTGTATGTGCTCAGCGTCCTTTTAAAAGGAAACCATGATATCTCAATAACTAATAAAGTTATGTGTCCACATTTTTTCTCCTAATATACTCTTACTATAAGGACTCAAAATGCAAAATAATATAAAAATCTGACCACTGATTCAAAAGTGGTCATTAACGGGTTAAAGTGTGAAAAAATAAGTGCATGGACGCCCCTTACCTCTCCAGGCATTGGTGGTCAATAAGCGGCAGGACGATGTCCAGATTTTAAAATGAGTGTATGGACGCCGTCCATGACCGTCCAGCCACACTTTAAGCCAGGGCTGATTATATCCTTATGATGCATTGAATCATTACATTACATTACCTCACTGCATTGTGTTGTGCTCCATTATGTCGCCCTACATTACATTGCATTGCATTGTCCCATAAGACAGCGGTTCTCAACCGGGGGTCCGCGGACCCCTGGGGGTCCGCGGCCATCTGCCTGGGGGTCCGCGAGCAAGTCCTGAAAATGATATATTTCTTAGTTAAAAACATAGAAACAGATAGATCTTTGTCAATTTGTCAATATTTCTCCTTTTCAAAGGCGACATGAAACTACCGGTAATTATAACACGCTGATTAATGACAAATTCATTTGTTTTAGATGGGTCTGGTTGTAACCGACTCTAGATTTTGGGATGCTTTTGAGAGTTTCTTATAGAAAAGACCACAATTAACCCACATATAATTGATTTGAATAGACAACTCATGAGTTTCAACTTTGACTTACCTAGCTGGCATTTTTTTAATAGACTGAATTCCTCTACGCAAGTGATGGCAAATCTAATCAGCCTTAGTGATAAAGTGTGCTTTTACAAAAAAAACTTGATATCTGGCGCAAAACGGAATGTGGTAATAATAATAATAATCTTTTCTTTAATTGAGCGCCTGCAAACGCACTGCGCTTTACATTTACAAGTTATGTAGTGGTAGATAACTTTGACACATTAAATTTTAATCAATTGCATGAATTCACATAAAATTAAGGAAATGCTCGGATCAATCAACCAAATTTGTTAATTTAATTTTCGGTCAATCATAGATGGATCAGTTCAACTTCTAATTCGGTAATTTGAACGTTCAGTTTTTCGTTGTCTTCCAATCAGTTTCTTGCCAACTTTGATTCGTGGAATTTACCAACATCGGAATTGAACCAAATCATTGAAGACATAGTGACTATTAAAAATGGCATTAGGCCTACATGTACAATTGTACATTGAAGATCCATGCAAGAGTTCGCTTGATGCATGAGTGTCTTGAGCAGATAAGCTGTGCTCAAATATGCATGCCCAGAGCTTACATTAAAATGAAATGCAGTTTTTTCTATTAAATTTCATATAATATTATATGTAGCCTAATATAAAATTTGTACTACAGGAGTGCAGGGGCATATCTATGCTATAGTAGAGCATACATGTAGGCCTGTATATATTATAGAGTCGCAGTCACGATAATGCGCCAAATTTCGGTGGGGGTCCGTGACCGGGATCAAAAATTAAAAAGGGGTCCGTGAGTGTGAAAAGGTTGAGAACCGCTGCCATAAGATACAGCACATATGTTTCTAATTGATTTACTGTTGAAGTATTTCATCCTTTCTTAGGATGCTGATACACCTTTGCTGAAGGCCGTGAGAAAGCGAAATCTCGATCTTGTGCAGATTCTGATTGACAGTGGAGCGAAAGTCTCGGCCTGCGACAAGGTTTCTCATTCAACCGTTTAAATCAGTTATTGATGTGCACAGTTGGTTATTATGTGTGAATGAGTATGCAGGTTTATCATTGTCATCATCAACCTCGTCATCATCATCATTTTCATCATCATTTTAATATTATTACTGTTATCATTGTCAGTATTATCATCATTATTATTGTTATTATTATCATCATCATTATTATTATCATTATTATTATTATTATCATTACTGTTATTATTAGGATCACCATCGTCATTATTTTTATTACAGCCTGACCTGACCTTTTTCTTTCCTGGCATTACCTTTCTTAACCTCACCTGACCTTATCTTACCTTTGATGACCTGACCTCACCTTATTTGGCTTTAAACCTGACCTTGCCTACTTAAGAAAATCCTGAATGGTGACTGGTTGTGTTCTTCGACGGTTGTTCTCTAGAAAGGTGACAACGCGTTGCACATTTCAGTGCGAGGACGAAGCAAGCGAATCACGGAGAGTCTTCTACGCAACCCGAAGAACGCACGACTTCTGTACAACAAGAACAAGAACTCCGAGACCGCGTACGAGATCGACGCAACGCACGATCGTAGCGTTCTTACGCAAGTCTTCGGAGCAAGTGAGACATTTCTCGTTCGTTCAATTGTTTTCGTTCGTTCTTCTGTTTGTGATCGTTAATTTATATAGCACTACTTCAAGAGATGCTCGTCAGAGGCGCTCCCGACCCGACAAAATGAAACCGCAATCAAAAGAGAATGTAAGTTACCGTAAATGTGTTATCTGGCTTGGTCTGTCTTGACCTGTCGTCCCTTAAACCATCTTGCACTATCCTACTTAAGTCACCGTATAGTGTGGTCAAGTCCTTCACTCGCAATTGCTCAGTGCATCAGCGAGAAACTCCGATTTGGTGTCCACGCTGTAGTCGGGAGCGCCTCTGAGTAGTGAGCTTGAGGAGTCGCTATTACAAGTATGCATGCATGCATGCATACATACATACATACAGCATACATGCATACATACATACATACGGACATACGTACATACATACATACATACATACATAGTTACATACATACATACATAGTTACATACATACATACATACATACATACATACAATGTCATACATACATACATACATACATACATACATACATACATACATACATACACACACACTTACATACTATACAATCCTTACCAAACCTTTCATCGTGCCTAAATGATTTCTTTGATTTCTTTTTCTGTTTGATAGGGAATCTGAATTCAGACGATAACTTACAAGGCTACGAGTTGTTCAGCAGCGCGATAGCAGACGTTCTCAGCGAACCATCGCTACGCACTCCGATAACCGTCGGATTGTTCGCACGCTGGGGCAGCGGGAAATCTTTTCTTCTCAACCGACTGAGAAGTTAGCAGCAGTTTTCATTGACTGGAATGACAACTTTGTGATAATACATTCATGAAAGTAGGCCTACCGCATGTAGTAAAATTGAAAGGTTACGCATGAAGACCTGTAGCACATGGTGTAAGTGACACATATGGAGAGGGTAGCAGATGCAGGCAGGTAACATACAAAGGTAATACAGGGAGAAGGTAACACATGAAGGTAACAGGAATGTAACTCATGAAGATAACACATGGAAAAGGTAACACTTGTTATAGCACCCCTTCAAGATGCTACTCAGAGGTGCTCCTGGCTATGATGCAGACACTGAATCGGAGCTTCACGCCAAAACGTATGAGCAATTGTGAGTGAAGGACTTGCTCAAGGTCCCTACGCAATGGCTTGAGGTGGATTCGAACCCGCAACCTTCCGGAGGCTTCGAACTTGGCTCTGCACATCCATGCCCTACAAAATTGTGGCACCTAGAATTGCCAATGAATGACGATTAGTGATATTGTTCAATGACAGTAATTCAACATCATCTGTCTATTTTAATATCAACAGCGTAACGGACGGATGCCAGCCCATGGCCGCCGCAACTTTATTTCAGTATTATTACCATAAGCTTTATTATTACTTCTGTGTATTATTTTACATCTCTGAACTGTAACTTGGTGCGGTGTGTCACCCTGTTTGTCTTACTTTGAAATTAAACGAATATACTAGTATTACTTCTGTGTATTATTTTACATTAATTTTGTGATTACGATTCTATTGTTATGTTTTGTTGTTGCGTCGATTTTTTTGCAGAGGAGATGGAGACGTTTGCGATGTACACAGCGGAGATCTGGTTTGAGTTTTCCGTTCTCCAGTTCCTCATTTCGTTTACGCTGTCCGTGATCGCGGGTCTCGTGTTCGGAATCGGTCTTTCGTGGCCGATCGGTGTGGGGGTCGGAGGCGGACTCTTTCTCCTTCAATACGTTTTCCTAGGTTCGTTCATTGTTTTTGATTTGTCTGGTGGCTTTCTAATCTAATCTAATCTAATCTAATCTGAAGTTGCTAACACTGGCTTTATCTGCATCTAGGGTGCTCAGTATTCTACTGGTCTACTGTCGGTTGATGGTTGGGGTTCAAATCCATGCCAGAGCAGAACTTTTATAGAAGTATGTACTGTGTGTGTATAGCAACATGCAGGCTGTATTGCTGTTGTACATCATATTGTACTATGCATGTGCGTTTGTTGTTTGAAGGCATGTGTGAGTGCATGTCGGTATATACCGTATGCATGTACCGTGTTTAAGCATCTCTGTGTGGGTATTTCTCCTACGTAATGTAATACAACATTTATATAGCACCTGTGACCTGTGTGGTCTTCCTCTGACGTATCAGTTGAGTTGGTTACCCATAAAACTGTTTGTTGTTGTATGGTACGCCAGCATCCGTCTGGTACGGTGCCAACCGGAGGGAGTGGATACCGGCAAAAGCGGTCGGACGTTATGTCGCGAAGAAGATGCAATTCCTCAAGCTCTTCCTTCAGCTCGTCTTTTGCAATGTACCTGTGCAGACGAATCGAGACGTCTCAGCAATCAGGTAATAATTATAATGATTATAATGATAATAATAATAATAATAATTGTAATGATAATGATAATAATAATATTTTAATAATGATGATGATGATGATGATGATGATGATGAGGAGGAGGAGGAGGAGGAGGAGGAGGAGGACGACGACGACGACGACGACGACGATAATATAATAATAATAATGATGATGACGATGACAATTTCTATTTTGCCTTAACACGTTCACCGCCCAGTACGAGATATCTCGTATCGGATTCAGTCATTTAACATGGCGTGTAGGCGGTGAACGTGTTAACACAGCCATGCCATTACAAGGGCGCCTCACTTACTAATAACAGTAGGATAGGCCTTGCAAACTAAAAAAGTCTTGAGTCCAGATTTGAAGAGTCAACTGAAACTGAGTCAGCCATGCTTTGATATCTCGTATGTAAATCCCATATGTGTCATTCATTCATTCATTCATAATTCGTTCAGTTTTTGAGAGCTGCTTTTCTTCGTATTTTCAATGTGATTAAAAATTATGCATGGGTGCAATTATTATATGCCACATGTGATATGTATATGTGCTGTATTTTGTGTATATGAAATAGGTATATATATATATGTATATATTATATACATACAGCATGTAGGCCTATATATTTATTTATATTTATTTATGTATGTGAGAGTGACAGCGCGAACTTGGGCCAGGAGAACATCTGAAGTTTGGAGTGGCGCTATATAAATGTTCAGTTACAGTTACAATTGCATTCATTGTTTGACTGTAATAACTAATAAGTGAAGTATACTTTATTTACGACTGAGATGACTGTTCTAAGGATAGGAGTTGTGACTTCTTTTCAGGTTTCTCTTTACGGACAATGCCCATCTCAATACTCTGACCGGGGAGAAGTCAATCGCTGGGATAATTGCGACCCTCTGTGATGCCCTTGAAAATGAGTATGGCATACTCGTTCCCCGACTCTATCGGATTTTCAAACCGCGCAAAGGTGATTATTTTTTTTAATCTTTTGTGACCATTTTTGCTGTTTGTTTAATGTATACAGTTAAATGCAATTAACCGCCAGTGATATTTTGTATGCAGAATTCTCTAACCCTGTTCTTTCTTATTAACTTTCAGACATTTGGAAAACTAACTTTTGCTTGTCACCTATCGACTAACTATTTATCACATTTGCATTTCTGCGTATGCATATTTTTCATAGTAATTGTAAATACCTCTGCGACGTGATGCACTTGCAGCCTTTTTCTGCAAGATCTTCACGGCCTTTTTGTTCTGCTGACCTCCTTGATTTACTTGTACCTCGGTCACGAACCTCATTAATCCTGCAGCAGGCTTTTGCTATTGTGGTCCCTCAATGTGGATTCACTTTCTCTCTGCAATTCGTAGCAGGATTCTGGTGGGGACTTCACCTGCATCTTTGCGCTGTTTAACCCTTTAACGCCGGAGGGTATAGGATTTCCCATACCATTTACTACCATCTCGGCATTAAAGGGTTAAAGACCTTTCTCAAATTTTGAAGGACCTGTCATGCTGAGAGCGCTTCTGAATAGTTCTGCAGTGAGAAGCGTTTTACAAATCAAATCAAAAAGTCATTTATTAAGGCAGCAACCGTTGCACATTGAACACAAACAAAATAACAACATTAATGATTAAAATAACAGAAAGAATTATCAGCACATCGTGAAACAAGGGATCATATCCGGTTGTGCACTTAAAGGAGCGCCACAAAAGGGACAAGTCCTGCTATCAGGTTTTCTATGTATGTATGTATGTGCATTTGTTATAGCGCCCCTTCAAGCACTCTACTCAGAGGCACTCCCGACTGCAGAGCGGACACTGCATCGGAGTTTCATGTCAAAGCGCCGAGCAATTGCGAGTGAAGGACTTGCCCAAGGTCCCTGCACGGTGACTTGAGGCGGATTCGAACCTCGAACCTTCCGGCTTCAAGACAACGATGCCACCACTACACCACCGCGCCCCACAATATCAATCGCTGGTGGAATGGTAGATCAAACAGATGTTACATTAGATTAGATTAGGATAAATATGCATGCATCTATTTGTGGAACTTTCGTATTTACGCTCATTTATGTTGTTGTTGTTGTTTCAGCAATCGACCACGGTCGCTTCAAATCGCTCTGCTGCATTCCTTACTTCGTCATCGTTCTTCTCGTCTCCGGCTGCATCATTGCCATCCTCATCCTCATCACCATCTTTGGCTTCCACAGCTTCGGCACGGACAACTACACGGTCGTCTACAGCATCGTCATCGCCCTCTCCATCGTCGTCGGCCTCGCCGTTCTCGGCAACATCTACACGTGGTCACGCATGGTCATCCACATCGCGATACCGACGCGAAAACACGTCCAGAAGGTCGCACAGCAGCTGGACGTCCTCAAGATGGACGGCTTCATCCAGCTGCTGAAGAAGGAGGTGGACACGTTGGGACGGATGACGCGTTGCATGGACGCGTTCACGGGCAACCACTCTCGTCTCGTTGTCATAATCGACGGTCTTGACAGCTGCGAGCAGGACAAACTGCTGCATGTACTCGATATGGTGCACATGCTTTTCGGGGACACGAACTCCCCGTTTGTTACGATCCTCGCTGTTGATCCGCATGTTATTATAAAGGGGATTGAGCACAACCTGCATAGCAGTTTCCATGAGTCGAGTATTAACGGTCACGACTATCTGCGCAACATCATCCAGCTTCCGTTCTTCATACAGAATCAGACGGTGCCGAAACCGCCGCCGCGGAATCTGACGCGGCTTGAGCTGAGCGCGCCGGAGAAGCCGAGTGATGGAGGCAACCCGCTGGCGAGTATCTCCGTTGCTTGTCATGTGAGTCTCTCTGTGAGACTCGACTTTTTACTTTGAAATTGTTTCGTTTGATATGATGACCGTTGCTTTGAGTGATTGTTGTGGTTAAATTCGTTGGCATTTGAAACTGGTTTAGCTTTTGTTGGTGGGGTAGGTCAGGAATAGTTGCAGTGTGAATTATGTTGGTGTAAAGCGATAGTTCGGTGAAGAGCAATTGCACAAGTTCTTTGTGGTGAGATGATCTTACCAGGTGCTGTGATGCTATAAAAGTGGATTTGCAGAAATCTTTGAGTTTAGAAGTCTTTCTTTGTCTTCTGAGCATTTTCTCTTGTATGACTTTGGATTCTCTGGTCTTCTATAGTTTCTCTGGTCTGGTTTTGGCTTCTCTTATCCTGGTTTCTTTTGGATTTCAATCAGGCTTTTCACAATGACCTGAGTTTGATAACAAGGTGACTATAAGTGTGACCATCATCGAATGGTGTCTTGGACATTACAGAAGTCAATAAATTACACAGCCTTACATTACATTAACTGACTACATTACATTACTTAATGTAAACAAATGTTAATTGCAGAGGCAGGAGTCATGTATGTCCGGCGCATCCTACCTGTCGCTAACGGACATTGGAAAAAGCGGAAAGGGAAGACGCCAGAAGCAGACGGCGAACTCAATGGTCGGCAACAACTTTGGAAGCACGACTCTCGTGCGTCAGCCGTCGATGTACGACCTCTCGAAGTCGCTCGGAAAGTCGTCGTACTTCAGCGACATCAATCCACGCAATATGAAACGCCTGATGAATATTCTTGCGATCACAGGTCGGAAGTCGATCCTCACAGTTCTATTCGTTTCGAGAATTTATATAGCGACTCTTCATGAGATCTACTCAGAAGCACTCCCAGCCTAATGTTGTTTATTGTATTTGTAATCATACATTTATATAGCGCCACTTCAAGAGAACTCCTCAGAGGCGCTCCCGACCTGACACCAAACCACAATCAAAGAGAATGGTTTTCAAACGCTTGCGGAAAAGGGGCAAAGAAAGACAAAGAAGCTCATTACGGAGACTAATAGGTAACTTATTTATATTGATTTTGTGTTGCCCGGTCGGTGTTGCATGCATGTTTATAAAATGCGTATCTACTAATGCAGTTTTTGTAGGGCTGCAGATTTTCTTTTGGAAAGAAAGTGTTTAGCTACTGACTCGGTTATTACATTTTTACAGTTTTTCACCAGATATTACATTAGTGGAGTAATTCAATTGGTTAATTGAACTTTAATTTTGGATTAGTAGATTGAATTTTTTAATCCGTACCAGCCTTAGTGTTTTTTAGAATTGGCAGAAACATGCATAAACAACAGTTAAATTTCCCGTTGGTTTTTAGTACGAATTTAAATCTAGTGTAAAATTGAAGCTACAGCCTAGGATAATTATGTAGTCATAAGTCTGCTTATTTACCTGTGTGTGTGTGTGTGTGTCATGTGTAATATGTATGTAATGTATATGTGTGTGTATGTGTGTTTGTATGAATTCAGGTGTGTGCTGAGCTAAAGAAAGTTTATTGAGTTTGGTTTTGCAAACACAGGTCGTCTGCTTCGAGCGTACAATATCGAGTTCAACTGGTACAAACTCGCTTCGTGGATTAACCTGACGGAACAATGGCCGTACCGTTTGTCCTGGATCATCCTGGAGGTGGAGGACAATGGAGACATTGAGGACACACAGTCGCTCAAGAACGTCTACGATAGGTTTGTTATTTAGCCGCTATTGTTATTTGAAAGCTTATTATGTTAATTTGTCTTTATGTCCTCTTGTAAGTGTGTATATACAAGTCTTTGGGTTTATTCCACCTATCTCTTACGTCAGTTTGGTGCCCACTTGTCTTTCTATATGTGGTCAGTTGTCTTTGCTTGTATGTCCAATTTCACTTGTATATCCATTTGTCTTTGTGTATACGTCCAGTTGCTTGTGTGCAACTAGTGGTAACTTTCAATATGTGTCTTTTAGATATACTTGCATCTGCTTCGTTGTCTGCTATGACTCTGTATAACTTAGTATACAGATGTGGGAATGATTATCATAGAAAGAACTGGTTTCTGATACGTATGTATGTGCACTTGTTATAGCGCCCCTTCAAGATTACTACTAAGAAGCTCTCCCAACTACAGCACGGACACTGAATTGAAGTTTCACGCCGAAGTGCTGAGCATTTGCAAATGATAGACTTGCCCAAGGTCCCTACATGGCGACTTGGGGTGGATTCGAACCTGAAACCCTCCGGCTGCAATGCAACAAACATACCCACTACACCGCAACGCCCCACATATATGACCCCAAGCAGCAAAAGGTGACATTATATAATGTGATCATATTGATAATCATTCCCGTTTCTGTATACTAAGTTGGTTTTTTCCATTCGTATCTTCAGAGTCAGTCCGAAGATTCCATCTTCAAAGGACGTGGATCCACTCGTCGAAATCGATCGGAACGTGCGGAAGTTGGAAGTTTTCTTGACGAACAGCGCTCCACCGATGACGGTCGCCGACATGAAGCGATTCCTGCCGTGCACGATCAACGTTGACCCGTACCTGCGAAAACTTATCCGAGGTAACATCTATTCTATTCTTTAAAAATTTATTTATGAAGTGCCTCTCATCAAGGCCGTAGCTAGGATTTGATATCGGGGGGTGTTTCTTCAGTTTCCCGTCCGAAAAAACTGATGACCTTTTTTTAGTTATCCGGCCGAAATCTTCAGAAAATGTCACCAATTGATTCTATTTTTTAACATTTTTCATTTCGGATGGTGTTTTCATGGTTTATTTCATGATTTTTACATCATTTGCTAGTAAATGCATTCTATTATTTTTCACATTTTCCATTTCGGGGGTGTTCAAACACCCAAAACACCACCCTAGCTATGGCCTTGCCTCTCACGGTACAACCTAATCAGAGGCGATTCCAATGCGAAGAACTGCTGGAAAAAGTCTGAAGACAACAGGCAGAAAAAGTAAAGCCTCTAGATAAAATCTGAGCACGAGTTATAGTAGGAAGTGTCAATGACGTTGACTTAAGATTTTAATTATGTTTGGTCACTTCTTCTTCGATGCTCAGAAAAGTCTGCTTGTATATAGCTAGAACTGTCATGGCTACAACGTGATTTTTTTGCTCTTATTAATTATTCGATTAAACGAATATATATATTTATTGGCCCTGCACTGTGGCCCTGCTTCTTCTTTCGACGCGCTCTTCCTGTGCCTCTTTTTGCTGTCTCAAGCACTTTTCTGTCTCTTGATCTCTCGCACTAGGAGCACCTTTGATCAGTGTGCAATGCTAGAGGTGCTATATAAATTTATAAATGCCATGCAAAAGCGCGTCGGCCTCACGACCAATCTAACCTATGTAGTTTAGGGATGGTACTGACTGAACCAATTTTAACGGGGCTTTTAATTGAATTTTAACTTTCGATTGGACTCGAAAATTTAGCCACGATTAAATTCGATTAATTATTCTACGTTGCATAAAGCATGAAAAACTGCAATGAATATCGTTGCTGAGTACTGCTTTCTTTCTTCAAGAAACGTAAATCGAGCAGCTCACTGTATTGGAAAAAAAATCGTTTTGTTGCCATCTTGAATTTTTCCATCAGTCTTTTCTTCAGATGACTCTTCCTCTCATCTGTGGCTTCTACCTCTAGCCTGAGACTCATGCACTTAATAATAATAATAATGATAATAATAATATTTCTATTTACATGTACATAATAATAATAATAATAATAATAATAATAATAATTATGACAATTTATGGCGCAGCAACACAACCGTTACAAAGCGGTAAGATGCATTTGATCTTTGACCTCTGCATCTGACCTCAGCGCCTATTCTCTGACCTCTGCATCTAATTATCTGATCATCGGATGACCTCTAAATTCGTTTCGTTCTGTTTGCCTGCATCTGTGAGCGTTGTTCTTGCGACTGTAGAACTTCAGCAGAACACGGAGAACCTGAACGCTGAGTACGGACTCTACATGAACAACATTGGATCCGGTTTCGACCAGATGGGTTGGCCGGGTTCTCGACCATCGGGTTCTGGGACGCTCAACCTCTTTGGAGCCAGGAGGCAGATTCAAGGAGGACACGGCAGCAGTCCCAGGTATGTAAGCCAGACTGGGGCTACATAAATTGTCAGAGTGAACTTCTGTCTTCTATTGCAATATGGTCCTTGTCATTTTATTGTCTTGTAGCCAGCCGAAACGAAAAGAAGAAGAAGAAGTGTAATAGTAGTGTGGTGTAGTGTAGTCTTGTCTATATCAGAGCTGTGGTGTGAGGTGGTATAACTTGCGTGCCATGACATAAATGAAACTGTATACATGTAGGCATGTACACAATACATGTATGTACATGCATGTATTGTATGTGTATATTCAGCTATTCATATGTACAAACTCACCTCAAAACATACATGCAGAGTTACACACTTATGCGCAGTTTGCACACTTACATACATGTGCAAGCATACTTGCATACTTGCACATATACTGCATTGGCATGCCATTTTCTTGCTTGTAGCCCTCTGCAATCTGAGACGTGTGTGTGTGTGTGTGTTGGGAACACTTTAAAAGCCTATGTATATATACACACAAATATACACACATATATGTGTGTGTGTGCATTTGTGCACACATATAATTATATATTAATCTTCGAACACCTTAGTGCTTACCCAAGAAATGATTTTAACGGATAAATCCATCTTCTTCTTCTTCAGACAAACTCCAACGCGGCCTTTTACGTCTCTGCTCCAGTCGGCCGCGTCCAATTCCGGTGGAATGTTTCCGGGATCGTCGATGTTCTTGAATCCAATGATGCACCAGATGTACATGCAGATGCTCGACATGCAGCAGCAGCAGCAACAACAGCAACAACAGACTGCTGCAGCAAACGTTAAATCAGAGGCGCTGACACATCCAAAGATCAGGATCACCGTTCGGGTATTTTGGGTTCTTTCTGTTTAACATTTCAACAGCACGAATGTGCCAGAAGTTACCGAGACACTGAATCAGTTTTTTTTCAAGTAACTGGTCCTAGAACCTGGAATGGACTCCGCCTGATGCCTAGAGGTCACACCACTATGTTCTTTCTCGCTTAAAAACTGCCTTATTTAGCCGTTGTTAAACTGGGAGCGCTTCTGAGTAGTTTACCTTAAAGGTGCGCTTTATAAAAGTCAATAATAATAATAATAATAATAATAATGATTTTATTGGTGGTGTTTTGAAGTAATTCTTGTCTGGTTGAACAGGGAGGTGTTGGCCGGAAGCCACTGAGCGCGATGTCTCTTGACGACATTTCCGATGTGGTCCAGCGGGTCGATGGAATGAACCAACAGATGCTTTCCGAGTACGTCGATCGTTTGAAACACAACAACGTCACCGGTGTCGTTCTGCTCTGCTGCAGCCTGTCCGAGCTGAAACCGGTGATGCAGATGAGCTTCGGAGACTGGGAACTCTTCCAGGGTCTCGTCCAGATGCTCCGAGATCGCGAGGCGTCCGGGTTTTCCCCGACGGACGACGCGAAAATCCCGTTTTCCGAGGTGGCCACCGACGTCCCGAGTCCGGGTCACGTTACGTTTACGCAGGGTACGACCGGATTCGATACCGCCATCGAAATACCCCGGGCCACGTATCCTTCGTCGGGTGGGGGAGGAGGGGGCACGGCGAGTCAGAATCCAAATGCCAAGCGCACGTCGTCCGATCTGCCGGCAAGTCGGACGTCATCGAGCTCTTCGGAATTTGGATCGCTGAGCTCGTCAAACACGAACCTCCGACGGAATGAGAAGAAGGGAAACGATCGTCAGTTGCGCAGCGATATAGAAGCGCTGAGGCAACAGCAACAACAGCAGCAGGTTCAGCAGCCGCAGCTCAACAGACAAGACAGCTTCGTCAACGAGGTGATGATGGAGTCGGAGGCGCTGCGCGACTTCATCGAGGCGACGGTCGACAGCAGCGGCAGCGAGACGGAGGAGACGACGGAGCGGGAGGTCCAGCGGGGAATCAGTCCGATCCCGGAGGAGACGCTGGTTCCGGACATCTCGCGGCACTCGAGCGTCGTCAGCCTCGTCGGGTCGCGCATCATGTCGAGACGGGCGTCGCAGGAGAGTTCGAATCCCGGCGACAAGGTTTTCCTCGTCGGACCCGACGACGACTCCGGCGAGTCGGACTCGTCAGAAGTCGAGCGTCTGTCGAGGAAGAGCTCGACTGTTCGACGGCCGGTGCCGAAGTCGCCGCAGAAGTCGCATACGGTGCTCATCGATCATAACTTTAGTAATAGTCAGCCGAGCGAGTCGGTCACGTCCACCGGAGGCGACGGAGGAAAGGGCTCGCGGAAGGGAAAGTCGGCCGCAGCGCCGAGCAAGAGTTCGCAGCGAAAGGACAAGGTTTACAGAGTCGACGAGAGTCAGATGGCGCCACTCATACCGATCGAAGGGAAGTCCAGCTCCAATCCGTCGCTGCTGGATCGGGGGAGGAGTCTACCGATCAACTGCCCCTCGCCTCCGACTCTCGGCTCCAAGTCGGCCGGCTCAAGCTATCAGGAGTCGCACGTGAAGAAGTTCCTCGGGCAGGAGTCGCGTTCGATCAGCAGCAAGTCGGTCGCCGATCGACTTCTCCTGCACAGTCCTCACAACTTCTCAGGTTCTCCTCCCTCGTCGTCCGCTTTCGACGTTGTTGTTCCCAGTTGTATCAAACCCACGGTGTCGACCGTAACGGTCTGTGATGATAGACACGTCCTTCTGGACATCGAATCCGACCCCAGCACCAGCGACAGCACACTGCAGAGCGCTTCAAGGTTGTCGTCATCTGAGGCGCAGATCAAGATCAATGCTCAGGATGCGAATGGTCCTCGTGTGAAATACATACCGTAAGCGTCGTCGCTGGCAGAAGATCTCCCGATCCAAGTCCGCGATGGTTTTTCCGGTTTAGATTTTCAGGGAAATCGTCATCGTCATCGTGTGATGTAGTCATTCGAAATTCTCTCTGCGTGTTGTGATCAGCATTTTGTAATCGAACGATGATCTGCTTGGCTTTCTTCCGACCAAATTCAACGTAAGTCTGAGGCTTTCCTCTTCTGCTCAAGGGTTGTTCGAGTTTTATTTTGCGATTCTAACTCGCTGAGAAGTGTTTTTTCGCGAGCGTGTTTGAGAACATCTAATGGCGCTGTGCCAATCCTTACCCTTGCATGTGTTTTTGAGTGAATTGGAGTTGCCCGTCAAAATGCACCACTGCAGCACACCACGATCTCTGATTGTAACAAGGTTGCGGACATGGATCCCGAAGGTAATTCAACCATAAAACAGGACGCTGTTTTAACTCAACTTCTCTCTGCTCAGTAGTTAATTTAACTCCAAAACGTAGCACCGAAAGGGTTCCAGCATGTTACGTTTGGCAGAAGTGTATGCATTCTATATCAATGTAGATATTCTGTTGAATTACAATTTTGCAAATTACAACCAACATGTAGGTAGCTGTTTGGAACCTCACAGACGATTCGTATTCTTGTCATGATCAGTCTTGAGTGTATTCCTGCATTCTTGAATGTATTCCTGCATTTCGATGTCCCAACATGATCTCCCAACATGGTATTGCTTGCTTCCCTTTACTTACTGCATAGAATCTACCTGATCAATGTATTATGGTCTGAACTTGGACTCTAGAAAAGATGGTGAAGAAGTACAGCTGGAACATGTGTTGTAAGCAAGTACTTAACGAAGTCGTTGGGAGTCGCATGTGGAGAAGTTCGTCAGCTTGAAGTCGTGTTCACTCTGCTGCAAGTCGGTCATCGAGCGACTTTCAATGCACAGCCCGCATGACTTCTTTGGCTTTTCCTCTTCCACTTTTGCATCCGCTATTCCCGGTTGCTTGAGCCTGTGTCCACTTTAACGACATTTCACGATAGTATTTGTTATGTCTGGGTTTTTTCATTAGATCGAATCGGTTATGGGAGCATGAAGAATTCAATAATGTTCATTTTTTGGCAGAGCTCTATTTTCTAAACATTATTCTGGCCAAACACATCCTTCTGTTTTGAACTTTATTGAGTGTTCGTGACTTCATGCTCTTGGCGTCGGCATGTGAATACGGGAGGTCAGTCCTTTTTCTTTGCTCTGATGGGAGGTCAGTCCGTTTTCTTTGCTCTGACCAATGTATTGGCCATTATACTCATCTTTGAAATCGTGAACTGCACATTTCTCAAGCATTATCCTGAAGCTGGGCTCAGGGCATCGGCTTATTCATGAGCATTGAAATATTGCAACAGATTTCTGCTGCAAACCCCCACCCCCGAGGGGGCCTGGGGTCTTTGTCTACTATCCAGACCACTGACCAATAGAGCACCCTAGATCACCTACACTGTTTACTGAGCTTACCGACGATGAAGGGGCTTGCACGTTTCTGAAACTGGCTTGCTTGTAGGTTTTTCTGACTCGCTGTAGTAATTTATTAGTATGGTTTTTTTCTGTAATTCGTCCGAATGAAATCCTCTTTGTTTTCGATGACTTCACCAATGTTGTTCATTTGTTTATCATGCTTCATTCTTTCCTATTGAACTCCGGTGTTGAAAAAGAGATCAGGGTTGCCAGATGTGTCTAATACGTTTGGCTGAGCATTCCTCATTCTACTTGAAGTAGTTGTAGTTGTGTTTAGTTACTTCTATTACTTTAGTGTCTAATGAACGAGGCATTAACGTGGGCACACAAATACCAAGCTGTATACGAGTCAATATCTAGTGGATTAGTTTGTGCGACAGAGTAGAAACCTATGGGTACGGATTAACTGCCTATATCTGAGATGGTTGTTGATGTTGTGTAGGTGATTTGAACAAACCCTTTGACGCACAGTTGCTCAGCTCCATAGAATGATGCTGTGTGATTAGATAATGGTATTTAATAAATTCATTAATCATAATTTCATTTTAGAAAATCTTGTTCGACTTTGAGTCAAGAATGGTTTGGAGAAAGGGAAGAAGAGCAAATTTGCTAGTATTATTATTTATTTTTTCAATTGTTTATGCGTAGAATGTTTTGACTCGTGTTAAAATGGTACGGTTCCAGAGAGCAGTTGTTGCTGCTGGTGCGTTGCATAGCCGCTGAAAGTCTATGAGACTTTGAGTTGGTCCCCACTATGTTGTAGGTTGCAGTATCCTATTCCATTGTATAATCCAACCACAGAACCACAATTCTGATCCTTTAGGCTTCTGAAGCTACTACGGTCTACGGTATATATCTTTGCTCTTATATTTATTATTTCTCCCATAAAATTTGCTTTCTTTTGGCTTTCAGAAGTCAGTTTCTTCGTTTGCTGTGATGCAGTGTTTTCTTCTCAAGCAGCCGGTTTATGCAGCAGTCTTGTTTTGCATTTACTGTCGATATTTGGATTGTTGGGGTTTTTGTCACCTGATTCATTTAATTAGGTACAGCCTTTTGACATTTCATCTGCAAGAGCAAATTTGTTGTGTACACATTTTGCTTAGGTTGATTTTTATGTGATATGAGTAAATAAATGCGCGAGGGAAGGATTGACTTTTTGCTCGATCTTGGTTTTCTGGTCCACTTTGGTTAGATAATTATAATTTAAATGAGATTTTTGTGCGATTATTTTTGCCGAACATATATATCGGTGTTAGCAGAGATTGATGTTGCTGCCAGGAATTTGTCGGTTAGCACTTTAGTTGTTAAAGGTGAATGCTTAGGGATATTGAATTGTCAACACATCTGAATTTGTGTCTGGGATTTTGTGCTGAGAATCTTTCATACAGAACTCTGTGAACTTACGAAAGACAGCTTTCGAATTGATTTCTTCGGATGTGTGTTTAGAAATGACTAGAATGTTACAGGAATTGTGTGCATCCATGGGTATTGGCCAGCGGTTGATGAAGATTATAGACAGACCTCATCTCTTCTCCCAGTATCTGTATTGGTTAAGTGGAAGCATAGCACTCAGTGCAGGTCTTACTTTGAATCACTTAACAGAACTGCGTTAAAGTATTGTATCTGACCGCTTATAAAGCACTTCTCGCAGTAAGAGCCTTTCAGAAGCGACCAAGTACCAGCATGATTGCTGCACTGAGACTCATTCTGCCACGGCCGGGCTTCGGCTCACCTCGGTGATCTGCTTTCTTGGCCGCTGGTCCTCGACACTAGAACAGACTTTCTCACGCTGTTCGATCTGTCGACTCGGTGAACTCTCAAATCTATGCTAAAAGCGCACTTGTGATTGGGATTGTGAATTTGTGTCGCTTATTAGCTGCTGTGTTAGGTGCCATTGTAGCAGCATGGCCGTGTTACAGCGCCATATAGATTTCGTAATTATTATTATTATTATTATTATTGCTGTACAGTGTTCTCATGCTGATGCTTGCAGGCAAGGATACTGTGTAGATCATGTATAATTATAATCACAAGCTTCTATTGTACAATTGTTTAATGTAGAAGACATCAGCATGTGCGTAAAGTTATCACATGTTTTCTTGAGAATGATAAAGTCAATACAGCAAGAGAGATACGATGACAGCTGAATTCTGTGTAAACATCGTTAGAAGCAGGGCTGTAGTCGAGGGTATACGCAGATATACAGAGTGCATTCACCTCACAATTATTTGTGTTTAGTATGTATGGGAAAATGACGTGCAGTTGACAGGCCTAGGCAACTCTAGGCATGTAATCACCTCTTATTGTTGCCAGCCCTAGTTAGAATCGCAAAACCAAACCATAGTTCAGAATTAGAATGCCTAGTTCATAATAACAACCTCTGCATTGAAATGCATTGCTTGCGACGTTTCTAAAGACAGTGGTGTAAAGATGAACCAGCTTACTTGCTCTTTCTGAGGTGCTTGTTTAAGGGCTGGAGCGTAAGGGGTGTCAGCATGGAGGAAGGGAGGGTCACCCAAATGCGGATAAAAGGGTTTCCCAAATCAAGGGGAGGGTGGGTCCAATTGAGGTAATTTCTTGCAGAGGGTCTTTTGTCTATTACCCCTACTGAACATTTGTTGCCAAAAATGCTGTGTTTAAACTTATTATTGAGTTTGCAATCCATGTCATGTCTAGAAATGAGTGTGTTATCCATGCTTAACTATTTGGCTGTTCAGCTTGATATTGAGCTGTTCATCTGGTAGTTTGCTGTTCATCAGCTGTTTAGCTTTCATTTGCTATTTAGCTCTTCATCAGCTATTTAGGTTTTCAGCTGCTGTTTAGCTGTTCATCTACTAATTGCTTGCTGGTCATGCAGCTATATAAATGTTGTTGGCCACTGCCATATTATACTGATTTTGTCCTCTAAGGAGATTTACTCACTAAACAATTAATTTCTTGCATTGTTACGTACAGCAAAGCATTTGTCTTATCGCATTTGTTTTTCCGAGTCAGCTTCTACCTGGTTTGTTGTTAAGTTTTTCTTCTCGTGTGATGTCGTTGTTCCTTAGCTAAAGCTTGTTGGTTTATGAAATACCTTGTGGAGAGTGTGGTTTGGAATCTCCTTCCGCAAGACAATTACTGTGTTTGTTGGGAGGAACCTCAAGCAATTGCTTCGCTCTGAATTGCTTAGCGTCATTGATTTCTTCTTTGTCTTCAAATTGAATAATGATGACATGCATTTTTTATTAACGTTTCTACTCATCAATGATATAAAAAAAAGTCAAATGCTGTGCAGTTGATGGAGTTCTAACTTTGCTGTGTACAGTTTTAGAGAAATACTTGTGCCACGTATGGCTGGTTGATCTGAGCGAGATGAGAATAGAATTCATGTAAACAAATCTTTAAGAAACTTGTCCTGTAGCTTGTGACACACATGTAGGGTCTTTAAGGACTGTCAGTAAAAAAAACGCCAAACTGTCTACTGTCTTAGGGGGTTGTTCATTAAAGGCAGGGCTGGGTTAAGAAATGTGGGGCCCTGTTCGGAAAATTTTGGAGGGATCTTCGGCCGAAAAATCTGATGACCATTTTTTGTCGTTTGGTCGAAATTTCTTCAAAATATACCGATTTTTCCCTGCCAAAATAGCTGATGACCTTTTTATATTTGTAATTTTTTTTAGTCGTTTAGTTAAAATTTCTTTAAAAAATACCGATTTTTCTCTCAAAATTTTGTTCACCCGCTCGGTTGTGGGCCCCCTAAAGTGTGGGGACCCTGTTCGGCCGAACATGTTGAACATGCCTTAATACGGCCCTGGAGGGAAGGGTCATTGAGTTGTGGTGAAGGGCAGGGCTATGTCAAGTGTGGACGACCACATATAAATTTCATGCAGTTATCCAAAGCCAATGCACAGTTAGCCAGCCCTGTAAGATCGACACAGTAGGGAGCCAGTGTTGTAGGTCGTAATACTCGGTTGGAGTGTGGACGCTTGCAAGAGGAAATGCATGAGTTGTGGTGAAGGGCAGGGACAGGCTCTGCATGTTTGACGTTACGTCAAACATGCAGAGGTGAGCGCATAAAGAATGCAATTTTTTATTGTGTATATTTGTTTCTAAAGATCTGTAACCGTGTCACACGTTTCCGACTCTCTGTAATGTATGAGAAAAATTTCTTGTTGTTGATCAATTGTCTCTTTTGTGTTGTTGCTGCAAATGCATTGTCATGTAAAAGTGGACTTCAACTGATTTGTGCAAATAGTCCCAGTTTGCGATTGGAAGAGAAATTCATTAGATGAATGTTTAGATCCAGTGCCAAGCAAGTTACCAGTAACTACGATAGTATGTCATTTTGCGCTAGGCTTACAAGAGACGAACTTTGGAAGTCCTTACGTTATTACATGATTTTAATCAGTGAACCGCTTGTACCTTGGTACCATGTAAATCTCTGACGAATAATGATGATGATAATGATAAATAAAAATTATATATGATGACAAAATACATTAACATTGTGAGGACGGTGGTGTAGTGGGTATGCTCGTTGCCTTGCAGCCGGAGAATTGCAGGTTCGAATCCACCCAAGCCGCTGTGTAGGAACCTTGAGCAAGTTCTTCACTGACAATTGCTTGGGCGCTTCGGCGTGAAACTCCGATGCAGTGTCTGTGCTGTAGTCAGAAGCACCTCTGAAGAGAGAGCTTGAAGGGGCGCTTTAGAAATGGAGAAATAAATAAATAAGAACTAAATTCTCAAGTGTTTCTGCCGAAATGACTGTATAATTTGGAACAAGCTTCACTTAGGACACGTAAGATTGATGGATAGGAGCGCTAGAGAAATATTATTATTGCAGTCGGAGATTGACCTGAATTTGGTGTGTTTTAGAGCTGTTATTACGAGAATCTTGCTACAGCCAACAGATTTAACTGCATACAACCACCCACCATCTTGGTGATGGGGTTTAGTTTTATGATCTGTACTTCGCGTGATCAATGCAAATGGTTTCTTTATGTACAGTTGCTTCTTTTCACTTTAGCTAAGTATAGCCTCTTAGGAAACGTGCTATCCTGCCTCATGATTCGTGTGCACGCCTTTTCAACTGTGAATATTGAGCTGTGACTTCCTAGTGAGTGCAGTGAAAACCTGCAGCCGAACAATGTAGAAGTTAAATGCCATTGCTGCCATTTTGAAATTCTTGTGCATTTCACCGTATGGTATATATATAATAGTTGTGTGTTGTACATATGAAATCCAGAAAAATACGTTTTGGTTTTTTCATTCGTCTGGACAAATGACGTTTTTTTCTATTAGGGACGTATGGCCTTGACCCTTCCCATCTTAGTTGTCGTTGTTTGAAAATTTAAATCCCTTGCCATAATAATAGAATTCAATTTTGGTCCAATTTTACTTTATTGTGGAATACAGCTTACCGTGAAATTTCTCCAATGTGCAATAAAATTCACTGGATGCACAACAAAAACTCATTGCTTTCGCGGTTTTAACGAAACCATGTTTTGACCGTTTAGTACAGCCTAGGTGACAAGTCTCCTTTCTCCATTTTAAGTTGCATGTACCATACCATATGAAATTTTTAAAACAAGACTTCTTTGTATAACTCGTATTGCTTGTTTTTCAACAGTTTAATGACATTTTTAAAAGTGCAGTCTGTGAAACACAAAAATAATAGATGAAAACTTTCAGTTGCACATAACTCATTTATATACTGATCATAAGCAGGCTGCTTTTAATTTGCAACCCGACAAACGTTCACAATGCAACAGAAATTTACAAAATATCTTTGAAAAGTACCTCAAATGCAGTTTGGCATACTCCTATTAATCCGAGCCATTAGAGTTCACAGAGAATGTTGATATAATTCTGCTAAATGGGAAGGAAACACTCGCCCACTATTGCATTTCAAGTGAATTTATACCACTACGAATTTCACCCAGACAGTCAACTCTTAATATTTTCAAGTACAGACAATCTGTGTACCAATGTCCCAATATTATACCCAGTACAATCTACCAGATCACAAGTCACAAAATAGTTTTAAGCAGAGATTATAAAAAAGCTTGTTACAGAGCTTATGCAGTTTCACTTATGCTTCAATTACGGTAGATGTCTATGCTACAGATGTTCTAAAATAAAAGTGAATGAAATTGTCCATACTCGTGTGTGATTGTTCCAATATTATTGTCAACAGCAATTGCCAATACACAAACACAGCCACGCCGTGCATTTTCAACAAACAGTCCGATTAGTTGCATGTAAAGATAATATCCATATGTGCATGTCTAGCCTGATGACATAGTGATCATGGAAGTGATACAACCGGTGTTGAGGAAGAAACTGTTAAAAATAACTCATGACATATAACATTGTTACAAAGTCTCACCGGTCATCTTTTGTTTCAGCGATATAGATTAGCTTGTAAAATAAAATTTAGGTTTCTTTCAGTTCAGCCTGATTTTGCTCACATTCTGTGCTACAGAATTCAAACTTTGACCATCTGGTTCCTCGCTCTAGAACTGCCACGACTCGGCCCCGATCATTTGCCTCAATTGGTCCTTCTATTCAGAATGCACTTTCCCCCCTTCCGTTCACTCTACACTTTTGTCTGGCAGTCTCTCTTCTAAAACCTGCTTATTCACGTGTGGCCTTGTGCACTGGGAGCACTTTGAAATGGTTTATTCTACTAGAGGCGATTTATAAATGACTAAGTACAATATAATACTCATTTCTATACTGCGAAGGCATCAATTTCAAGTGAAATGGCAGCCACCAACAAAATCAAAATCGATTGCTTATCAATTAGAGAAGCCATTTTTAAAAGATAAAAGGGTGGCAGAGAATTATTTTTTTGAAGAAGTTTAAAGGAGAGGCAGTAGTCACAGGTGGAGGAGGAGGATATAGAATGTCTATTCTCATTACAAAGCAGTACTCTTTGAAGTCTTGATGTACCGCATAAAAGCAACAGGCTGTAACTGGACATCTCTGTACAACAAGCAGTAAGTTAATCACCCATTTCCAGGTTTCGTTTCTCTAGCAATTATATTATTGATACTATAATTATTATTGTTTATATTATTCAAATTACAAAATAATTCAGAATGAAAATCTCGAACAAACATCACGCCTATAGATAGGAAAACGTGCAACTACAGCCCACAAACGTAACAGAACAGGGCGTTAAAAACACTTTGCAGTGCAACGTTGTCAAACTGCCTTTGGTGACAAAATTAACGACCGTTGTTAATCACAAGTTGCATTTCTACGAACAAGATACATTGCCACAATTGTTCAATCAATTCAAAAATTTTCTCCTGTAACTTCTGAGCCATTGTCGAACAAACTGGACAACGGAAAAAACGCTTTAAAAATGCCCGTCATTCGAAATTAGAGTCGATCTAAGCAAGTCAAAATGTAAGGCAAAATAGTCAACACACAACATATGAGACAACTCAAGAAACTGTCATTGACTTGCTACGCTACGCAAACGTGACAGTGCTGCCCCCCTAGTGAAGAACGAAAGAGTCACACCAAAGTGATGCTCTCTGGCTCTGCGGGACTCGCACCTGTTAAAAGCAGAAATAAATTTGTAATTAACAAATAGTGATTAATTAATTGTAATTACATAATATTACTGACTGCACTGCTTGTGAAACGCCAGTGCTATGTCTATTCTTTAAGGAGATATCAATGCTGGCTAAAGATTAAAGGAGATGAAAAAGCATCCCACCTAACCCTTACGCTACAGAATGGGACTTGCCCCGGAACACTAACATCTAGTTTTCAGCCGCTACTTTTTATTTCTTCACAATAAACTACTAATGATGTGCAAAGTGGAATCGAGAAATTTACATTTAGAAACATCCACGAAAAAATCCATATTCATAGCTTCCCGCTTTGCATTTTTCAGGCTCTTGCTAAAAACTTACCGTAACTGTGACTATTTTGTTTTAACCTCTCCTTTACCTCTCCTGAAAAAATATTTGCAAGTGCCTGGATGTGCTCCTCTCCTTCTTAAGCAGATCTATAGTCTGATAAACCAATGAGAAAGCACAAAAACAACTGTGCTCAGACACTTTCTTGTGTGCTTACTTCCTTTCTGCTAACTGCCAAAGAAGAAGTTAGTTATTAAGATAAAACTAAACAGAAACAAGGTTTAGTATTTTAAGTTTTTAACCTTTGACAATCTCGTTGACATTAGCAACAGACGACTCGCTGTTCACCACAGACTGGACTTCATCAACTGCTTCTACCACTTGTTCATTGCTTGAATTATCTTGCACTGGCAGCAACTCACTGGTATTACCAGCCTCATCCTAAGTAACAAAAGAATAAATATTAAGATACATATCAGTCCACAGGTCAGTCAGTTGGTGTTTCACTCAGCCATTCATTCAGTCCCAATGCATTCATTCAGCAATTCATTCAGTCAGTCATTCAACATCAGCATTCAGCCACTCAGTCCCGCATGCAAACTTTCAGTCAGTCATTCAGTTTCACATTCAGACTTTCATTCAATCCTTCATTCAGTCAGTCAGTCGTTCTGTCTCACACCCAGTCTTTCATTCAGTCAGTTATGCAAGTCTTAATAAATATTTAATATTATCCACCCACCCACCCACCACCCATCCATCAGTTCATCCACTCACCCACTCTCCCCAGGGCCGTTTTAAGGAGTTTTGGGGCCCTAGGCACAAAACCTAACCCTAAAAGTAGGCCTAGCCATGAGTCCAATCTAGACCCTTTAAAGCTGCTGTGAAATCAAGGTTTCTGGGAACTGAGAATTACGGGTATTTGCCGGTCGATTGCTGAGACGTGTAGCACCGAGAGGGGAAAGTAAGGGGAGGAAATTTGGCCTCCCCACCAGAAATTTTTGAATTTTCACATTGCAATGACTACGCATTTTTAGCTGCATCCTAGCATAATTGATCAACTATTGCAGTGCTAACATGAGCAGGTTTAGCCTAAGACTTCAATAAATATTCTTACCATTATTACAATTTCTTATTCAATTTCCACATTGTAATGGCAGCATTGCATTTTGTAAGCCGAGATCTTAACACAAGTTACTCTATTTTGTAAGCCGAGATCTTAACAAAAGTTACTCTATTATTTCAGTGCTTATAACAAAAGAGTGATTGGAAATTTCAATAAGTATAATTATTATTACAATAAGAATTTCTCTACGTATCAAGTTCAGCAGCTCAGTTCTGCTGCTTCTGGACCATTACACTATAATGAATAACTGCAGACAGGTTTGTAATTGCGTAAGCCATTCTTTCTTTCACGTGAATAATTATTAGCTTAGGCCTATTCCCGTTGCTGATAAAGGTCATGCGCATTGCTGACCCAGGACACATTAAATTTTATCTGAATCGTTACAGATGTTGCACAAACCAAGGAAGACCTTCCAAAATCGGGACGCCGTGTATAGTAATGATAGCTTCCTTTTTTTTAGCCTACTAAGTGTTCATGGGACAAAACATTTAGAAAATTTGGCAGTCTGACATTTGAAAGGTAGCATGGAAAGACGCCAATTAGTCGTGCAAAAATAGTCATGTACAAATATTAACAGTAAACTATACTAATTGAAGCCTAATATGATGTTATCATATATTTTATTAGTCGCTTTTATCATCATAATCATATATTACTAGAGTTCGTGCAATACAATAATGTAAACAGCAATTAAAACTATTATTATGCGGTCAAATGTTTTGGATACCGGTCCCGGGTAGTCATTATTTTCTGGGTGAAGTTCCCCCCAACCCGAAAGATGCCTGAACGTAACCCTATTTCCGCCTCAATCTCTCAGTGTCAGATATAGAGTAGTTTAACATAGATCTACGTTAAAGTTCGTATAATAATTATGTTGCTAATTTGTAATGCGATGTAGTATTTTGGGTCGTCGCGGGGCCCCCCTTTTGCGCGGGGCCCTAGGCACGTGCCTCGCGTGCCTTGGCCTTAAAACGGCTCTGACTCTCCCTGCTCTGAAATTGCCTATTCACTAAAGCAGGGGTGTCAAACCTTTTTTAGTGGCGGGCCAGTGTGAACATCTTCCAACAAGTGGCGGGCCAGTGTAAATGTAATCGGATTTTTATATAGCGGCTGTCTTATGACCTCGATCCTGAGGGTGAGATCCTTCACCACCGCTCGCCCGTTTGAATGGACGCCACGCCAATTAGGTACCCGTGGACGGACCGTGCTAGCCCGAGATTTTTAAATCTCTGAAATAGCCACCTTCGGGAATCGAACCGCGGCCCGCACGCTCTCTTCCACAGACGCGCGGCCACCAGCTCGCTTTCCGATGTAGAAAGGATTCTATAATAGAGGATATTAAGCTACTTATGAACATATTGTGGTCATGATTTTACTCTCAGCGATAGATGTCGCTCCATTTAAAATTCCGTTTCAATCGCTAAGGATGAAGTTTTGAATCTCCAAAGGCATTTATTTATTTTGTAAACATAATTATTCGTCAGTCTCCTTTCATAGATGTAACTAATTGAATACTTTTATTTTGTAAATAAGTTTTGAAATTTTCTGGAACTCCGCTATCGCCCAAAAACTTGTACAAGGCGGCTAAAGAAGAAGAAACCAGTCCTGTGTAAAGAGTCCATGCTGATGTAGCTAACGTGTGAATATCTTCCAACAGATGAGCAAAATTAGGCAGTGATCTGATCCAAATACCGCGAAAAGATCTTGATTCAATGTCCACTTTTCGCTTCTTATTAAATTCTGACAACATTTTAAATATTATAATATTGTGAGGCGAAGTGGTGTAGTGGTGGCGTCGTTGCCTTGAAGCCGGAAGGTTCAAGGTTCGAATCCACCTCGCCGCGTAAGGACCTTGGGCAAATCCTTTACTCACAATTGCTCAGCGCTTCGGCGTGAAACTCCGATGCAGTGTCCGCTCTGCATGCGGGAGCGCCTCTGAGTATAGAGCTTGAAGGGGCGCTATAACAAGTGCACATACAAACAAAATATAAGTGTTTCGTAACTTTCATAATTTTGCCAACAGCCAACAGGTTTCCTCTTCTTTAACCGCTTTGTACAAGTTTTCGGGCGATAATCGGAGTTCCGGAAAATTACACATCTTGTCTCAGAACAAAAGCATTCAATTAATTTAGTATGAAAGCAGATTGACGAATGATTGTTTGCAAAATAAAGTAATGTCTTTGGAGATTCAAAGCATGGTTCTTAGAGTTAGAAATGGAATTTTAAGTGGGGCGCCATCTATCGTTGAGAGTGAAATCATGGCCACAAAATGTTCACAAGTAACCTATCCTCTAAGACAGAATGCTTGAGAGACAACCAACCGGAAACCCGTAGATACACAGTCTACACAGAGCTGTGCGTCTGACCAAAAGTGACGCCAGTAAGAAAAAATCTCCATGTATTTGGCGCTGACTGTAAAATATAAAAAATTTAACTTTTATCCTCTAATTTTGCAATCTTTCGGGAAAGCCCCGCGGGCCAGAAAAAAATCGTCGGCGGGCCAGAAATGGCCCGCGGGCCAGCTCTTTGACACCCCTGCACTAAAGGCTCTGCCTGAGTAGACTAATCCTCCCAAGGCCTGGGCTTAATGCTCCACTGGTTAAGATCCTGTAAAACACAATCCTTTCAGCCAGCCAACCACATTCCAGTTAATTCTGAATATAAAAAACACCAACCACTTCCGCTGCTACTGCTTCCACTTCCTGCGTGTCCCTTTCCTTCTCCTCCTTTTCCATCGATCCCTTGTGACTCGACTCGCGCTCCATGCTGGTGGAAGAACTGGTTGCGGATGACGATGACGTGGAAGCCTTGCTGCATCGCTCCTTCTCTGCATCTCTTGAAACGGCCGTCTCGTACGGATCATCGGCGCTTGCTGCTTCATCAACCCCCTCGTCATCCTCATCGCTACCAATCCTATCAGCAGTTACACAAAAGCTAATATTTAATGGTGAGCAACAGTTTAATAATGTGTTCATCATAAACGGAAATGGAAATGAATATGCGATGCCATGAAAAATGTCTGAAAAATTTAAAAAAAATATAATAACAATGTTTTAATGAACACTGTTCCTGCTGTTATTACTATTAAGTAAGTAAGTAAGTATCTTCTTTATTACTTCACTTGCAAACGCACAATGGAACACAGAACATCACTATAATACAACGAAGTAATAATAGGTAATAAAAACGTGCAAATTAAAATCACAAGTTAAATTATAATATAATTACTACACTATTATCGTCAACAAACAAGTTAACTATACAGCATTCTCGTGATAAATCCCTTTCCAATCAACAAATCACATCGTGATATCTCTAGATTATGTGATCGGGGCCTAAGGGAGTAACCATGTATTGCTAATACTACAACAAACACCACTAGAAAAATAATTACCTTGTGTTGATAGCATAACCACTGTAGGTTCGAGAGCTTACTACTTTATAAAAATTTAATATCATCCACTCACCCACCACCCATCCATCAATCTATCCACTCACCCACCCTCTGTCCCTCCTTCCTCCCATCCATCCGTATGTGCATTGGTATTGTGTGTGTGTGTGCCTGTGCTTACATATTTGTGCATGTATACAACAGAGACAGATATGTAAATTTCTAAATCAGTCAGACAATACGTTTGACTGCTGCTACCTTGTGAAAGGCTTTGTTTCACTTGGCGCCAGTTCGATCTTGACGTTCGAACGACAGAAACTTTCGTCTATACTGAACGAATCATCGATGCTTTCGTTGTCCTCGAAGAACTTCATGTTCTCCGTGTAATATTTATCCTAATTCGAACAAAACAAAAGCGAAAAGTTACATCATCAGCTGAAGAAAGATAAAATGATCGAGAAAAAAATGCTTACAAGTCGAAAACAACGACGAATAAAAGATCTAGAGAAAAAAATCTAAAGATACGTAGATCTTTTGAGGCATGAAATACTTTGCTATGAACTGCGCTGGTTTCCCGCTGAAGGTCGAATCCAGTGTGAGGTACAACTCTTTGTCTCCACAGCTTACCATGGCCTGGTTCTAAATGTACTCATGTGATATCCTTCATAAGTCAAACACTGCTCTCTGTCTGTCTGTCTGTCTGTCTGTCTGGCAGTCTCTGGTACCTTCATTCTACGGATCTATGAACGGTCATCACTCAATGCCAACGGATATAAGATCGCTTCCTGTTACACTCAAAAATATCCACGCAACCTTCCATTTGGCGGATTGCTTTGGTAAAATGAGCAGTACGACGTGATGGACACCTTGCCAGACTGCCATAAATCAAAGTAAATCAAAGAATTTAACGTAGCGATGAATACAAAGTCACTCTCGACCACAAACCTACCTCCTCCAGCAATTCATCCATAAGTGCCGATTCACCGTCACGGTTTCCGGCATCTTTTTCCTTTTCCACGTCACCGAGACCAAAATATTTCTCGTCCTCCTTCAGCCGCTTCCTGTCTTCATCCGTGTCTGCGTCAACGGTTTTTCCCAATTCCACCGCATCCTTCGCCTCATTTTCCACGTCCACGGACTCGAGATCCGTTGATTCTTCCGACTCGGATGCGGAGCTGGAAGAGTCCTTCATCCGCTTCTGGATGGATCCCGATGAAAGTATGTCCGGTGAATCCTGAGTGAAATCACAAATTGACAACAAAACTAAACAAATGACCGGAAAACTTTATTTTTTTCTCGCAACAAATCTCGTACTTTTCAAAAATCGTTGAAAGACTCGGATCTTTTCTCTCAAGTCACTTTTCTTTCTCTGTGGCGGGGCTGGGAGTGCCCCTGAGTAGGATTCGAGAATGGGAACTTTAATATAAGTTCACAGAATGAACGAACGAATGAATGAACTGCATAATGAGTTTTCGGCTGGTCAAGTGCAGCAGAACGACAAATAATAATAATAATTAAGAATATGTACTATTGTCCGTTTTAAGATGAGTAACCTTCTTCACCTTTCGCCAGGTCAGCAGTTTAGCCTTGACCTTTGCCTTCGACTTGCCCAGATTCTGCATGAGACGGAAGAAGGCGAGTTCGTTGAAAAGAATCTCCGACAGGTCGACCAGCAGATCTTCACCACACTCCAGGATCCTATTATAAGTGAAAATTCAATCGAAAATTCAACCAGATAATTTCAACGTCTGAAGACTAAATGGAAACATACCGGTAAAAACCAAACCTTACTTACCAGTGCTCATCCAAATGAAAGTGATACAGTAAATGCCATTGTTATTGATATTATTGTTATGGAAAGGCTATCCCTCTTCCAAATCAGGAACAGGGTTAGCAAAAGTCCTATGAAGGCCACAGCGTCAAAGCGCTGGATTAGTACCAGTTGAAAGTCTTTGGAAGAGGAAGGACGTCTCTCTCAAATAGTCGGTCACATGTGTCAAGTGATGACTTTTCTATACAAGTTTCGTGAGTAATTCCTTTTGAGTTAATCGGTCCTAGCTTCTCCTGGGCCAGCAGGATGAAGAGGAAGCTTATTATCATCATTATTATCATTAATATTATTTTTATTATTGTTATTTTTATTATTATTATTATTATTATGGTATAGCAAGCGGCTGTTGAGTGTCCAGAAGGAAGTGACATCGGGAGAGCAGTGGCAATGTTCCGGAGAGGCAGATGGCATTCATAAATAATAACATTATAATCATATAATAGCAAATAATATCATGGTATATTATAACACTCCGTGTAAAACAATGATGTAAATATCAACTAAAAACAATTAATAAAAAAATACAATACTAAATATAAAACTAAAATATTATTATTATTATTATTATTATTAGAATCATAATCACTATTTCTATTAATGGCAACATACTGGCAAACAAGTCCCCAAAAATAACGCAGTTTAAATCGTCGTAAGGTCACACTTACTTGCGTCCTTCAAACTTACTTGTGTCCTTCAAACTTACTTGCGTCCTTCAAACTTACTTGCGTCCTTCAAACTTACTTGCGTCCTTCAAACTTACTTGCGTCCTTCAAACTTACTTGCGTCCTTCAAACTTACTTGCGTCCTTCAAACTTACTTGCGTCCTTCAAACTTCGCAAGCGAGTCCTTGAGGATCGTCGCAAGTTGTCGACGAAAGAATCTCTCGAACTCCGGTTGCGTTGGATCCGTCTGGTGGACGAGGGACATGGCGAGGTCCTCAACGTACTGGAGGAACGGTTGAGAGCAGATGCCGCTGATGTGCTCCTTGACGACTGGAATCACCTCCAACATGATCTCCTTGATCTGCTCGTCCAACTGGTGAGCGTTGATCCGCGGACACTACACAACAAACATCGTCAGTGTGCATTTATATAGCTCCTCTATATTGGGGTGGTTTTTGCGACTAGTGCTGCTACATTAATAATAATAATAATAAATAATAGTAATTGTTGTTTAATGTATTGCCAAGAGGTCATGACAAATACAAAATTAAGACATTTCATTGTATTGTATTTGACCATTTATAAAGTAATTCATTGTTTATCTTTCAAGTAGGCCTACTATTTAATATTCATTGCAAGTTAGTAGACTTTACTTGCTATTTAATAATTAGGAGTCTCATTCACATTTTTCAGTTGGAAGTATGCAAATAAGTAAAAACCAGAGGAGCAATACTGATGCGCCTTTTTGAATATAACAAGCTGTCTTCAATTAATCATTCATAACAAATTTTGTTGTTAGAATTAACGATTAAATGATTAATTAATCATCCACAGCCACAAGGAAATTATTAAATTCATACAACACATTATTCATTTCATATCTAACTTAAAAAAATCAGTTCATTTCAGACATTTATATAGCTAGCTTCCAGACCATCTACTCAGAATCACGTCCAACCCAACACCAGCTAAAGCGTTTAAGATTAGTGCAGAACGTGGTCTCAAGGGCTCTAGGCATTAGACACAGAAAGTCAACAGAAAGCCCATTCCAGATTTATTTTATTTATTTCAGAAATTTATATAGCGCCTCTTCAAGGTAGGCTACTCAGAAGCGCTCCCGGCCCAACCACGGCTAAATAAAACAGTTTTTAGGTTCTTAAGGAACATAGTGGAGTAACCCCTGGGATTGCATATTGCAGGGTCAGCGACAGAAAACGCATGGCACTACCTAATAGAAGTTACTGCTGAAGACAATTTAGGCAAAATACGTTTGCCACCTAGTGAGTGGTAACTTCACAACTCACCGTGTCATCAGATATCGAACCGTCACTCCCCTTTTCGTTTACCATCGACGCTCTGGCGACGTCTGTCTTTGACTGGCGTCTACCACCCGACGTATTCGACCATCTCAACGAGCATCCGGCAACCGCATCACCTCCATCTCCAGCAGTCGCATCCCTCGTGTTTGCTGTGTGGCCGATGCTGGAGCGACGAGCATCAGCCATCTTCTGCTCCGATTCTCGCACAGCCTGCATCATCTGACAACCGTAACGTGGACATCCGATTGTAATGTCATTGTAATGTAAACTGTGATGTCATTTTAATGTAGCCTTGTGACGTTACGGTAATGTTAACCGTTTGATTGATGTCGTTGGAATGTAAGGAGCCTTTAGCACCAATCCGCAGAGTCACGGGCCTTGAAGAAGTCTACGAGATTTTGACATGGCTTCTTCAATGAATGAATGAATGAATGAATGAGCCAGCCAATCAAAATACAGCATCCCTTCAAGATTGCTACCCAAAGGTGCTCCCAACACAGGCGAAGTGAAAACACAATATGGTTTCAGACAATGGTTTTGACTGAAGTGACACTGATAAGAGTTGCTAACTATAAAAACATTAATAAGAATAATAATTTAAACTGCAATCCTAAATAGCCGAAAAACTGTTCCAACCACGAAAACATTGAACTGAAAGACAAATCTGGAGACTTCGACACTCGCAACCAAAGACAATTCCTAACTTAATCCCGCAAATCAAGGCTTCCGACAAAGGTTTCGACAAAGGTTTCGTTAACGCTTTACAGTGCTACAGAAGTAATAGGATTGTTTGGTAGAACAACTGAGAGAGCTTATTACCTTGTCAAAATGAATGACCGTATCGCCAAGAGGGTCACTTTCAAACGGATTATCCCATTGGCTTGCGTCACATGGAGATGGAGTTGATTGACCGCTGCTCATTCCAGGTCCATCTTCCATCCGAGGTGGATGCAGCAGCGGAATCATTCCAGGCTGTCCAGCGGCGGCGGAACCCATGCTCAGATGACTCGACTCAAATGCAAATCGCTGACAATAAAAACGCAATCAACATAGTTTGTTTATATAACATTTGTTTATAACATTTGTTTATAACATTTGCTTACATTTGTTTATAACATTTGTTTATAACATACGTTTGCAACATTTGTTTATAACATATGTTTATAACATCTGTTTGCAACATTTGTTTATCACATTTGTTTATAACATATGTTTGCAACATTTGTTTATAACATTTGTTCACTATATATAAATCCTCATATTGAATAAACAAGCGAATGAATAAATGACAGATGGCATTCCATGCATCACAATATAGCTCTTCATTCCATTATATTATTATAATTGGCAGTAACAAATAGTTATATTGAAAAGCAGTAAGGCTGCTCAAGGAACGCAGACAGTGACGCGAAAAGCTTGATCGACTTTTTATTTTGTACAGTTGCTAGCACGAATTCATCCCAACTTTGGTTAAAACAAGAAAAACTAATAACACTGTTTGTATTAAGGAAACTTGTGAACTATGGCATGCTTTCAGTTAGTATAATACAGACATGTCTCTACTGTCCTGAGAAGCTGATTTTTATTACTTTTTTTGTCCTGTTTAGCATGACACCATATTTTCCCTCTTCGTTCTGACAACTGCCTTGACGTATTTGTACCTCGATCACAAACCTCGTTAACACAGCATCGGGCTTTACCATTGTGGGTCCCTCAATGTGGATTGACCTCCCTGCAATTCGTAGTGCTCAGGATTCTTGTGGGAACTGCCCTGCATCTATTTGCAGCTTGAAGACATTTCTCTTTTCACGGGTCTGTCACACTGAGAGCGCTTCTGAATAGCTCTGCTGTGAGAATCACTCTACAAATGTTCATCTTAGATCAGACATTTGGCAAATAAAAGATTGATACATTCGTCGCTCACCATTTCAGACTCGACCGGTGTGCGACACACTAGATCCTGGAGCGCGTAGAGTGCCCTCTGGCGGAGGAAGTCGGTCGATAGACACTGGAGCTTGCGGAACAACTGGATAAGGAAGTCGGGGCAGTGCTCGTTCTGCGAGATGAGCGACGCAACTTCCGAGTAGATCTCGTCGCTTTGTCGATCGAAACTAGCGCCACCATTCGCACTTCTGTCCAACATAACAATGGTTTATTATCTATTATTATAATCTATTATTATAATCTATTATTATGATCTATTATTATAATCTATTATTATAATCTATTATTATAATCTATTATTATAATCTATTATTATAATCTATTATTACCATTATTCTTATTAAATAAATTTAAAACGCGTGCAAGGTCATGTACCGAAATGTGAATTTGAGGCGTGGAGAGACAGCCGCAGGAGGAAGATGCAGTTAGAGATGCATGTGCTTGAAAGACAAAGAGAATTAGTGAGTTTTGAGCCACATTTGAAGGAAGTGAATACGAGGCCAGATGAGCGTCTTGCAGGATGAAATATGGTTAGATTTGACTTCTGCAGAGCTTGTAATCATCTGTTTATGCTATATCATGTAACATTATTGCATGCTTGTCCATTTTAATTAGTAAACAAATATCATTTTTTTAAATTCATAAATGGTGATGTCATGTATGAAAGCGTGGATGAATGAGGACGAGGATGGTGACGCTAATGATCCTTGAAATAACACCATTGGTGTTATCAAACTGTGGTGTAATCAAACTGTGGTGTGGTCAAACTGTGGTGTTATCAAACTGTAGTGTTATCAAACTGTGGTGTTGTCAAACTGTGGTGTTATCAAACTGTGGTGTTGTCAAACTGTGGTGAAATCAAACTGTGGTATTGTCAAACTGTGGTGTTATCAAACTGTGGCGTTGTCAAACTGTGGTGTTATCAAACTGTGGTGTTATCAAACTGTGGTGTTATCAAACTGTGGTGTGGTCAAACTGAAACTACTACTACTATTACCAGTACAAAGGTAGTCTAGAATACATTGAAAGAAGCGACTGGTGAAGCAGGCAACTTACATTGCTCTCTCAGCTAATCTGCGCGTTGGCTCGCTGCATGATCCCGGCATGCTTGAGACGCTAACGTCGTCCGCAATGCTTCTCAGGAATCTCTGGTCATCGTCCTTCGCATCAACGATCTTCTGTGAAGCGAGATGCGCCATCGCGAACGCACGCGCACTTCCCGAATTCTGCTGTCGTACGACAACTGTAAAGTGCACAAACAGCGTCACAGAATTAATTCACGAATATCAGTGCGTGTACTACTTTGCACGCATGAGTCTGTGTAACAATACATTTTTGTAGCACCAACCTAGAATCTCTCGAAAGCATTACATACAAGTCTAAGTACCGGTAACGGCATGGTTTGATAAGAATGACAAGTTGCTCTGAAGGACCGCTATGGCTTAAGCTAGATCATTTGCCTGCATTTCCTCCTCCTTCTGCGACCTGGTGGCTGATCGGTAACGCTTGCTCACGGAGCGGGCGGTTGTGGTTCGAATCCGGGTAACGACCTTGGGCAAGTTGTTTACACACACGTGCCTCTGTCACCAAGCAGTATGATTTGGTGCCGCCGTAAGCTGGGAAGTAAATGGCAAGTCCTGTGATACAGCGCTTCTGAAGGATCTTGCTGCGAGAAGCACTTTACAAGTTGTCAGATACAATACAATTTTAAGTGCTTTACAAGTTGTCAGATACAATACAAGTAAAATTTGATGAAATTGATAAAAAATTCACCTTCGTCTGTGCTGTCAAAGCGTGGCGGCCTGGGCGCAGTCACAATCCTTGGGTCTCTCGCCATTCCCGAATTATTCAAATTGGACGTGCCGACGAATTGTTGTCCTTTCATCCTCTCGGCGGAGGCCACCTTCCTTTCCACAGAGGAGGAAGCAACTTCACGGTGGGTGTCCCGAGGACTATAGGTTGCGCCGTAGAAGCTACCCGTCGTGGGGCGTGTCGACGAAACCTCCGGGGAGACCTGCTGACCCGAAGGCGAAGGGCCAGACATAAAATTGACCCCACCACCAAGAATCTTATGCTGGTGTGTTGGCCCTGCGTCCAGAATCAGACTGCCCGATCCGGAACCGACGTGATTCCACGCCGGTGCCATGACCTGGAATGGGCTCGGAGTGGCCTTCTCCAGGTCCTGGTCGGCTGGGTAGAAGCCGTGAGCGACGAGTCCGTCGTTCTGGGCGTTGAGAACGAGTTGCTCCAGGCGACTGAATCTTTCCATGAGGTTGTTCTGCGTGGCCGTCAGCTGGAAGTACGATTGGTTGAGTCCGAGGAAGAGCTGGTTCTGCTGGAGCTGCGTTACCTGCTCCGATGAATTTCCTACATGCAGACAAAAACATTCCTTCATTCATTCATTAATTTACACAGCACCTTTTAAACGGGACTACCCAGTGGTGCTCCTGACCCAAGCAGGGCAAAAAGAAGTTTTAAAGTTACACAGTTCAGGGAAATAAGTATAAATATATTTAGGCCACCTATTTGTTCTGTAGGGCCTAAACTGCTGCGAGTTGTAACGGTCTGGCTGTGTTGCAGCGCCATGCAAATTGTCATTGTTATTATTCTTATTAGGCTAGAGCCGTACTAATATCGCTGATGCCGAAAACGGAAACAACCGATTCTTAAAATAGTCAATACCAATTGTGAGACCGCTTATTTCGTTACATGTTTTGTCAAAATGTTTGGTTGCGAAAACATACGAGATAAAAACCTACATTGCAATGCAAACACACGTTTGATGCACTCTTAATCCACACTGAGGCAACTTACACTAATCAAATCTACTCTAATTTAATTGAAGGTAGCCTGATCCAATCAACTCTATTCTTGGGCAATCTAACCATAAACAAAACCAAATTTTTTAAATTGAAACCAAAAGTAGGAGTTTAATAGTTTAACCGATGTAATAGGTTACAAATACCACATGTGTTTGGTTCAAAGAGAGAGTCTTGAAAGGACCAAAGTCCCGCTAATAAGGGTCACCCCAGTATAAACACTGAATAAAATTTAACCTGCTAAACCAATCTCACTCAATCTCTAGATCTAGCCAACAAAACTCTAATCTAATCTAATCTAATCAATCAGTTGGCATGACAACAGCAGCAGCAGCATGAATGATATGAAAGCAGAGGTGACTTGTAAGGATGGAGTTTCTTCTGACCGTTGTCATCATGTCGCTTGCGTGTTATGGATTTCTTGACGGCAGTGGCGAGCTGCGACATTTGCTTCCTCAGAGAATGGATCGACTCCTGAACCGTCGACAGATCCTCATTCCTCTGCAACAGATTCGTAATTCAGAAAATGCATTCATGCCACAGCAATACATTACGCCACACATCCAGAGCAATTGCAATTGTGGGGCGTGGTGGTGTAGTGGTGGCGTTGTCGCCTTGAAGCCGGAAGGTTCGAGGTTCGAATCCACCTCGCCGCGTAAGGACCTTGGGCAAGTCCTTCACTTGCAATTGCTCAGCGCTTCGACGTGAAACTCCGATGCAGTGTCCGCTCTGCAGTCGGGAGCGCCTCTGAGCAGGGTGCTTGAAGGGGCGCTATAACAAGTGCACAAACAAATTGCTACACTTATGCTACAGAGCTAATTTTTTGCCTTGCTCTTCCTCTGACCGAGATTTTACATTTCTCAAGCTCTTTCCTGTGGGTGAAAATTCAAATTCCTGTTTCCTCCGTGGAAACTGAGCATTTAAATTTCTATTGCCTATTTCTTTTGTCTATGTCTCTTCCTCATTTCCCTTGCCAATTTCTTTTGTTTATGCCTCTTGCCCACTTCTCTTGCCTGTTTCTTTTCCCTACGTCCCCTACAATCGATTTTAAATTCTCTTGCATGTAAATTAAATTTTCCTATCACATAAGAATTGAAATTCTCTTGCTTCTTCTTTAAATACAGAAACTATATCGGAAATATATCACACTAAACTTTAATAGTCACTTACCGAGAATTTAAAGTTCTCATATGCCAGAAGTTTAAATTTCTCTTAATTGACTTTTCAAATGAGAATTAAAATTTCTCTTACGTGTTTAGGATTCATGTTCGCAAAAGTCGACGATCGATTGTTGTAACGAACGGCCAGACCAACGCTGTCTTCTGTGCACATTGTCAACATTGTCAAATTCAAAGACAAATCATGAATTCAAGCAAGATCACAAAAGTAATTAACTAGTTGGTCAGTCAATGAAATATAATTACTGCTCTCACACAGATACGCCATACATATATATGGTTTTGGTATTGCCTCCTTGGATTGGCCCCTGCCAATCTCATGGCATTTTGCAATTCCACAAAAGATATCCAGACCCGCCGCTTTCTTTGCTCCTCTGCACAGAGTGAACTTCTTGTCTCTTATGCGCGTACTTCTACACCAGGCAGCAACACGTTTCTCAGTTGATGGCTCTGTGGTCTGGAATGGGATATACCTCCATACCCGTGCCTGCTGCCAATGATTCTGATAGTCACAATAATAGTGCACTTTCGAGCAGTATGTTGGGGAAGAGAAAATGCAATCCAGTTTATCTGCATCCCTTCTACCTAGAGCACGAAAAATTATAATAATAAATAATAATAATAATAACGATAATAATAATAAAAATTAAAAGTATCAATGTGTTACCGACCGTTCGGACGTTTCTGCCTCCACTTGCGAGTTGGTGTGGCATCCGGTGCGTCATCATCGTCGTCGTCATCCTCATCAAAATCCTCGTCATATTCCTCGTTGTTCAACGCTTCCTCTTCCTCCTCCTCTTCCTCCAATTGCATCAGGTTGTCTTTTTTACGACAACAACAACAACAACACACTGATAAGATCGTAGACTTCAAATTCTAAAGCTCTACTCGATACAAAGCAAGCAGAAATCGACCGCTTTTCCAGGAGTGCCGAGTCAAGTGAGAGGGGTTGTTAAACCGCAACACAGCAGAATTGCTTCATGTCCTACATCCCTGTACGGTTTTTCCTAACAGGTGGTCGCAAAAGACAATACCAGTATACATCCGATTCACAATAGTGTCTTTTTCGTGCTATCCTATTTTCTGGCGGCATCCAGGTAAATCTGGGACCTATCAATAGGTATTCTTTTAATCCTTCTACTGATACCACCTCTGCTGCTGCCCCATCTCCTGCTCCTCCTCAACCTTACTTTGTTTTGACTGCTGTTGTGGAGTTGGGCAAAAAGCCGCATGATGAATTAACAGCCACTAATCCCAGGTTGTAAACATCGTATTTTTGACAAACCGGTTTTCGGTTGTAGAAATCCTATTTGAAATCGGTTTTCCGAATTGGCCCAATGCAAAGTAAGATGGCGACCATTCAGACCTGTTTTCAACGCAAAGAGCGTTTAAGAGGTTCCGTAGTCACTCATCCTGTCACTGGTTTTATTTTTTGCCATCACAAAATGTTAAAATTTGACGATATATGCATGATGATGTTGCATTTTTGAAGTGATCGATATCTATATTATACCGTGAGTCAACGACCTCGTTATATTATGAGCATTGTAAAAACCATTTGTCTCTCGCAATCAATTTGTCCACACTGTAATCTTTGAGTCAGGACAAATCCATAAATCATCGCATACAATTTTCAAAAATAATTTCTTTTATGAATGTGATTATCGGTCGGTACACATTAAAAACCGATTTTTTTTCAGAACCGAAGACCAGATTTGTGACACATGCGTTCCAAATCCGTCGTTTGACGTTTTTGACTTTTTTGTTCCGTTATATTCTACAGTTATTCTGCTTCAAAATGCTTTTTACAGAATGAAAATATCTCTTTTCTAACTGAAGATATCTGAAATTATATTCGTTCGATTCTGTAACTTGTAGAATCACAACAAGGGAGAAAATTGAGCTCAAAGTTTCAGCACATTTGTGTCATAAAAGTCCTTAGTAACCATTAATTGAATATTCTGCAATTTTGCTGGTCTGGGTATATTATGTATCGAATACAGCAAGCGGCATCCAATTCGAGCAATTACTTTCCACATTGGGACTGAATTACAAGCAAATGCTGAATTACCGAAGACGAATGAATGAGTCAGTGAAATAACATAGGACAAACAAACGCTTCCAAGATCGAGTAGCCTACTCGGCCAGGAGCGACATAATTGTATCGAACCCTATATGAGTGTAATATTTCAAACACACAATCAACCAGGCACTACAAGATGTGGACCTTTGTCCATTTATAATGTAATTAATGTAAACATTGCAACTGATAAGCAGCGTCTTACAAGTAGGCCTATTACCCTATCGATCGGCTTCCTCAAAGAAATATTTACCTAACAGCTTAGTCTAGAGAGAAACATGAATAAAACACAAGGCATTGCGTCCGATTAGCCTACAATTTGAACGTAGTATGATAACTCATGCAAGTCTTTTCAATTCTTAAAAGGAATTTTAATTAGGACTATCTGCACACATAGACACTAATATTGTTCCTATTTATTATCTCGTACACACATCGCTCGAACGCGCAAACACTGCAGGTATAGAGTAGATCAGAGCCGATTCAATTTGCATCAAGTTACCAAAAGCCAGTGGTAATCAAACTTCCTATAGATCTACAATGATTATTATGCTGGATGGCCACTGAGGGGTGGGCTGTGGATGCGTGGATTGCCAGTTTAGCCATGTTTGCCAAAGTAATTGACCGCTTCGTTGATCTCGATCTCAGTACCTCTCATTCTACAAGCCAGCGTGTTATCCAATGAACTACCCCCTAACGAACAATCAACCAGGTTGCGCTTATCACAATTTGAGCAGTTTACAAGACGTTCGCTATTTCCTATTTAACGATGTAAAATAATATTTATACAAATTCTTTCCAAAGCTAACGCTACTTGTAGGCCTGAGTAAGAAAAGGAGCAACAGAACGTTTTCGGGTAGGTGCGCATGCGCAGTATCAAAAGTCAGTCTCGTGAACCAATAAGACTCTCAGAAAACTGGGTCGGAGGCGTGGTTGTCAGGTGTCCATTACAGATGTTAAACTTTATAGCCAAACTTTGTCACGTTCAAGTAGGTGGAAAAATTTACCAGAACCGTCTAATATCATATGTTATGGTATAATCTATCACGCGGTACACATGGCTACAAGAAATAGTCAGGTCCGCTTATGAAAACTCGGTCGTTCATGGCGAATTTCAGCTTTGAAAATAGGCTATTTGGGACCAAGATTCAAAGCGAATTCTTACACCACATGCGCCAAAAGTCACTTTTCATCCACTAATCATTTGAATTCAACATTTTTTATTGTAGATATTGAAAGTAGACATATTTTTAAATAATAATCTTAAATTATAAAACAGAAAGTTTGTCCTTCCAGATGTGTGTAATTGACTCTTCGTTATGAAAAGGCTCGGAAATGAAACAGCGTCGATATAACAAAATATTTGCAAACGATTCTTACCCAAATTATAAGGTCAACGCAACTATTTTCAGCTTTTAATTCAATTCAAAACAAGATTTATTAGCGTTTCAAGACAGATTTCATCGATAACCGCTCACCTAACGCTGTAGTAAAGAGTATACAGCCCGCGTGACGTCATAACCGCCCAGTAATAATTTTTGTAGCGCCCCGCCGGGGCGGGTCACGTTTGGCTTTTTGGGGAAGCGGGGTTGGGTGGAGGGTTGGCGAAAACCCGAAATTTAGCGGTCAACGATGGGTACCGCAGTGGAGTAGTGTTTAAAACACGAAATTTCACTTTAGAACTCGAGTTATTAGCGTTTTAACACAGTTTTCAAATCGTTCACTCTTTAGTAAAGAGTCGCGAGCTTTAGTAAAGTCTACAGCCTGCGTGACGTCATTCTCGCTCAGTAATAATTATCGTAGCGCCCCGCAGGGGCGGGTCACGCTTGGCTTTTGGGGAACCGGGGTGGGCTGGAGGGTTGGCGGTCAACGATGGGTACCGCAGTGGAGTAGTGTTTACAACCCTCAATTTCCCGGGCGAAGCCGGGTACAAAAGCTAGTACACTATAAAACAATTTTCCATATTTTTGACCCCTGTCGCCTGTTTTGATTTTTATCTCTCTATCTAGATCGCGACAAATGACGGGTAAAGAAAGCTTGCATCACATTTCTTCCCTACTCACCACCACTACCGTCTTCATCATCGTCATCATCGTTGTCGTCTTTTTCGTTGTCACCATCATCAGCATCGTCATCTCCAGTCTCGTTGTTCGATCGATTCTCGTTCTCCTCGATGCTTTCGAGGTTTCCAGCGGTTGATCCGCCCCACGTCGCCATCGTCACATCTTCACTCGGACTCGCTCTGCTGCAGAAACCAATCAACTGTCAGTCATCATCATCATTGCTTACATCATTAAGCATCATTGTCATTATCATCACTGTCATCATTGTCGCTGTCATCATCATCATCATCATCATCATCATCATCATCATCATCATCATCATCATCACCAACGCCATCATCATCAGTTACTGACAACAGACCTCTGTCTATTACGTCAATACTGCAATATCATCAAAGCCATCATGATCACAATCATCTGCACCAAATTATCATCATCACAATAATAATCAACTCATTCCTCACTGGCATCAATAACTAAGACCCTGCCCAGTCCGTACACCGTGCTGGAGTCGAGAGTAGTAGCTCCTCTGGGCAGTTTCCTTGAAGAGGTGCTATATAAATACTTCAATGAATCAACGAATGAAAATGTTTCCAAATTCTCTCGACACGGCCATAACAAAACCTGCATATTTATAAAACCCATTGTTTAACTTCCCACCCTCTGAGCCAAGACCCCATTCAAAATGAACAACGTACCTGTACTGATCCGACTTGTACGTCGATGTGCCTTCACTGCGACCATCCTGATTGGCTGAGCTGCGTTGTCTCGAAGCGCCATCCCCACTCACCCTCCCTCCTCCGCCTCCTCCTCTCTTCTTCTCACGCTGCTCCTCCCTCATCATTCGCTGCCAACGCATCTGGTCGTACACCTCTTCGTTCGACACAACACCTACGCAAGAAATAGCATTTATGCAATTCAATTCCCTCCGAATTGATTTGGACACAATCTTTCATTCATTCATTCATTCTTTCATTCATTCTTTCACTCATTCATTCTTTCACTCATTCATTCTTTCATTCATTCATTCTTTCACTCATTCATTCTTTCATTCATTCATTCTTTCACTCATTCATTCATTCATTCTATGGATTTATATAGTTTCCTTTGACATCCAAAAAACATACTCTGAAAAGAACCAACCCCAGCCACTCTGGCCACTACAGAAAAAAGATGTGAGTGATTTACAAAACAGAGTTTGATCGTTAAGGAGTTTCCATGTAGCGCCCCTTCAAGACAATCCTATTCAGAAGCACTCCCAGTCCAACCACGGCTAACAAACCTACCTACATATATCCTCAAAAATCTGACCAATAACTTGGTAAAAAAATCTCCATAAAAGCGACTCGCATACTTACTTTCCAAAGGTTCCTGGAATGTAACCTGAGTCGTTTCGAGACCAACAGGTGGCGCCACACTCCTCTTCGTCACAGAGGATGCAGCCGACTGCGTCCTCCTGTCACGCGTCACCCACTTCCCATCGAGCGGATGACGAACCCTGGTGCCGCCATGACCAGCCATCCTCCGAAGCCCATCATCAGAAACCGAATCCTGGCAAAGTAGTTCGAACTATTGATTATTTGTTGACTTAATTCGAATTTCTTAAAGCATAAAGCACTAGACCAGCGGTTCTCAACCTTTTTTGTGTGGCGACCCCTTGGTAGCATTTAGAAAGTTGTGACGACCTCAACAACAAAATTGATTGAGTAACCCTCACTGTTTTTTGTTACTTTTTTATGCATTTTCATTTCACATTTTAAAAAACTGCTTTGGTAATTGTATGAGGTTACCTGGCACTTGCGATTCACAGATACCTTATTCGATAGTTTGAAGTTCAAGTTTCATAAGTCTATTCAGCAAGAGGGAGGGATTGTAAGTGCTTCTCCCGATTTGTGATTTTTTTAGATTTTCACACTGCAATGGTATCATTTAAAGCTGTCATCTAACGAAATTGTTCATCGTTTGAGTGCTGATAGTTGTTGCTTAAAGCTTCAAAAGTGCCCCTGGCATTATTTAAATTTTTTAAATTTCCACTCTAAAATGGTAACATTTTATGCTGTCATCTCAAAAACATTTATCAGGATTACATTGCGGAATGACATGGTTGAGGACTTTAGTAAATTCCTCTCTCTATTGTTTATGCTAACTTTTTAATTTCCACGTTGCAATGGTAGCAATTTAAGCTGTCAGCTTTGCAAAATTGCTCATTTTTCAATGCTGATAGTCAGGGTTTAAGAATTCAAAGTGTTGCCTCCCAATTGTTTACGATTATTTTGAATTTGCATAATGTATACAGTTATAACTGTATCATTTTAAGCTGTCATCTTTACAAAGTTTCTCATGATTTCAGTGCTCAGATATGTGATTTCAGACTTCAATAAATATTCCCAACACATTGATTGAAATTTGTTTTCATTTGCCAACGGTAATGATGACATTTTAAGCTGGCATCCTAATAAAATTGATTGTAATGGATAAGCAGTGGATAACACTTTATAAATTTATAATGATATCTATGAAAAAAATATGAAATGTTGGAAGATAGGCTATATAAGCAGCATGGTCTACGCCACTGATTTCGAGGGGACCGTTCACTGTCACCCTAAGTCTCAACCGCTGTAATGACCTCACTATAGTTGATAGCATTGATTCTTTGAGCAAACCGGATACTGTTTAATTTTTTTAGATGTATGATAAAAGTGGAATTTATATTTGAAAACTAAAACAGAAAATATTAAATTAACTGCCGTAATCTAACGAATGATTCATAGGCCTAGCAATAGTATTAACAAAAATTTATTTTAAAATGTTATAGTATTGTAGTTGTAGTCTTGTAGATAATGTTGAAATTGCTATTACATATTTTACAAATTTCTGACAGGCCCAGGCGACCCCTGGCAAATCGTCAGGCAACCCCCGCGGGGGTCGCGACCCACAGGTTGAGAACCGCTGCACTAGACCGATCTCAAGGAACAGTCATCCAATCAAAAACTTAAAAGTCATAAATAGCTTAAGAAACGCTCTTAGTATATATATTAAAATCACAACATTAATGATGATAATAACCATAATAATAATAATAATAATAACAATAATAACAATAATAATAACTGTTCAGCGTTTCAACTAAGTGGCATTCCAAGGCTCTTTAGCTGAGATAGACTTTTAGAAGGAAGTCTTAATTATTGACACTTTTATCTTCACGTAGAACAATCTTAAGACAGTTTTATTTGGCCGTGCTGAGGTTGGGAGCTCCTCTGAGTAGCTCCCTTGAAGAGGTGCTATATAAATGCAACTAATGAATGAATGAATGGCTACAGTTTTCTTGTTAATTGTACTCCATCTACTGATGTTGATTTTTTAAGATAATAAAAAGACAATAATAACAATATTAATAATAATGACAATTTATATGGCATCACAACACAGCCATACCACTAGTACTTACAAGCGGGATAAGCCCTATAAAACAAGGAACATGTACAATTTGATATGAAAGGGCCAAATGAGTTGGCCAATCTGATTGGTGGTGGAAGTCTGTTCCATAAGTAGTTTCTACAATTCCACAACATTTATATGCATGAGATTGCTACATAAATACTTGCAAGCATAGACGCATACAATACGTGCATTCAATATACAATACGTGCATACAATATACAATATATAATATACAATTCGTACATACAGTCGCACACCATCACTGACGAGCCATTCTGCCAAAAGCATAAAATCTTGGGGATGCTCTCAAATTTTAAACACAATAAACACATTCCACACACATACATAAATTGATGTGATTAAAGGAAAATCATGTGTCAAGGACCATCGGGATGATATTAGCAGACGTAATCTTGACTTACGCTTGGAATATTCTCCTGGATTTTGTCGAGGTCTTCACGGAGTCGGAGCAATCTCTGCCTCTCCTCCATCAGTGACTGCAGCTCCATCTGCTGCTCCCTCATCTTCTGCGAGTAGAATGCTTCATCCTCCTCTCTATCAGTAAATAAATACAGTTAGACTCTGATATAACCACGTGGAATGTACGGGGGTGGGTTCTCAGTTCCCTAAATCGAACTTGAGCCATTGAGTTACATTCAAGCGCTGTTATCAGAGCACACCATAATAAAATCTATGATAGAGATCAATACACATAGACATACACACATACTGTTACACACACTCATACACACACACATCTGAACATGTACACAGATACACACAAACACAGGCAGCAAGATATTTGCCATTAAGCTAATAACAGTCAACCAAGAATCATGAAATCGTAAATGAGTCACATTGAAACTAATTGTTCACTTTAAATGCATCACCAATAATTAATTAAAAAGCATAATTATATGCCTTCAAGTTCGTGAGACCTTCAAGTGTATTTTTTAACAATGGTCTCCAACACACACACACGTGCACACACACGCACAGTAGCAATTTGGTATGCTAAATCAAATTTATTCTACTAGCCTATGGTTGTCATCTTCCGTATCTCTCGCCAGATGATCGCCAGCCTCGCTGTTCTCGATAGCATCCTCCAACTCTGACACAGCGACGTGAACATCTTCCGAGATGCCCGATCTCTGAACCATGGCAACCAACTGCTGCAGCCTCCGCAACTTATCGCTAGCAGCCTCTAGCTCCCTAGAAAAAAGAAAATTTGAAAATGCTATTACAAAAATTTAACAACGTCAAATAATACAAGTAATAATATATCATAATTGGACATTTATTTTGCATACAAATACATTCAGTGGAGACTCCTCTACCCCACCATACGCAACATATGCAAAATCATCTAAATTCGGTACCCTCCTCTCTCTGGTTTGAAATATGTATGTATGTATGTGTACTTGTTATAGCGCCCATTCAAGCTCTCCCTACTCAGAGGCGCTCCCGAATGCAGAGCGGACACTGCATCAGAGTTTCACGCCGAAGCGCTGAGCAATTGTAAGTGAAGGACTTGCCCAAGGTCCTTACGCGGCGAGGTGGATCCGAACCTCGAACCTTCCGGCTTCAAGGCAACGACACCACCACTACACCACTGCACCCACAAAATATATGGACAGCCAATGTTCCGCTAATTACTTCACCATCCTGCACAAGTAACGACACTAGAAAATCAGACTTTGCATTCATGACATTGATGACCATCGCACCTCATTTTCTCGGCCACTGCACCAGCACCCTCAATGCTCTGCAGCAGACTATCACTGGACATGCGATCGGTTCCATTCCGCCTCTCGTCGTGATCCTGGTCGGTTGCTGATGCGTTCAGCAGTACGGGTTCATCACGGTTATCACCTGAGAAGTTACTGTCCAGCTGAGTCCTAAGAAGCACGGGAAACCATTTGTTACGTATACGATGCCTAACCCTTAGAAATCGTTTAATAACATTACATTTAACGTGCAGTCTTATCACAAATTGTCAATCTAGGTGAAAGATATTTAACGTGAATACTCAGCACGAAAAGTTTAGAAATATAGATTTAAGGAACACTGGAACCGGATATCATAGGAAGTCACAACTGCCCCTAGTTTTACTGGTCAGCGACAAACAGAAACTGGACAGTTGGTTGGGAACCACGAGAGCCCGCACATAGAAGCAAAAGAGGACACAAGCCCCTGGAAAACTGATACCTATTTTTCAACTACAACTTTGTGGTTTATAAAAAAAATTCTTCGCACTAAAGCACTAAAGGTACTAATGGTACTAACGGTACACAAAGTGAAACTGTGAAATTTACATTTAGAAACGTCAATGAAAAATACCCAATTTTCTAAATGTCATGCTTTGCATTCATCAAGCTAAAAAATGTAACCATGACCATCGCATTGTGCCACCACCTGCAAAAATTCCTGTGGGCGCCCATGGATGGAACAACATATCTTAACTAGCCTATTAAAGTTCTGTCATTGTAACTAACTGTAAGAATAGAGACGGCCGGCTGGTCCAGAATTGGCAAGGTTTCAGAGAAATGCAGACCACAGATGATGATGATGATGGAAGATAACAAAATCTAAACTAATGGTCCACGTACCTCTTTAGTTGAAGAGAAGCACTGGTAAACCTTTCTTCTTCATCAACATCACCTTCATCTTCCTCCACACTTTCCTCATCGTCCTCCTCCTCATGGCTGGAATCATCTTCTTCCAGCGGACCATCGACCGGCGCCACAGAACCATTGTCATCACCAACATGGTAGAATTGTGTTAGCGCATGCAGCTGATCGAGCTGTGCACGCATTGCCTTCAGTTTCCTTACGTAAACAAAAACAAAGAAAGACAACATTTGTAAAACACTAGCGTAGCAAATCATTTCTTACCATGCGGCAGAGTATGAATAATTGGCCACACTATCTAGATGAATAAGAAAACAAATAGTATTTGACAGCAGAGAGGCCTATAAGTAATAACTACAAAACAAAATTAACATCAGCTCTGACTGTCCTCATCATCATCCTCCTCCTCCTCCTCATGGCTAGAATCATCTTCTTCCAGCTGGCCATAACATAATAAGTCTTACTGCTTCAACAAGTGGCACAATGGCTAATTCTATAAACCCTTTAAGTGAATTTTACAGTGAAACACAGAATAAAACATAAACAAAGGCCCTTCCCCCTCCCCCGCCCCGAGGATGCAGCTGAACAATTGCTACGGAGACTGACTTCAGTTTCTGTCGTGTCTCCATCTTCATCAGCATCTGTTCCGCATCATCAGCCGTACGATCGGCCGACGCCGATGATGCTCTCATGCTGGACCAGGCCGCAGCATCATCTGCAATCACACAAACACAGACACAGTGGCTGAATGGTTAAAGGCTTTGTTAGCAATGCACAAGGTATGGGTTCCAGCCTCCGTCCCTAAGACTGGTTGTGTGGCAGATTCTTCACACGTTTGTTCAGCACCATGCAGTTTGATACATAGATACAAAGGCAAATAAACTTTTAAATTATATCCCGATTACCGTCTTATCACTGTTCTTTTCAATGTTCTTTTCAGTTTCTATTCTACGGTGATCCTGTTAGCACCGCTTAGGTTCTTTTAGGATTCTATCTTTGAGTCAAACATTGTATTTGCAACCTATTACGCAGGCCTGTTAAACTCTTTTAGTTTTGATTTCACCAAAAAGGGTTGTCATGGTGATGGTCAAATACATAAATTACTGCACGAAAATACATAGCTATCATATAGATTTATTTATATATATATTTTTTATACAAATTTATTTAATAATAATAATAATAGATCCCCCTGACACCTCAGAAAAGGTGCCGAATAAAATTATCGCCATTCCTAAACAAGCAAAGTAAGTAGTAGAACTTTAGCAACTGCACGTACCGCTCTGAACGTCGCGATCCAGGCTCAGTTGATCGGACTTGAGTCGCTGCAGTTTCTCGAGTAGGTCATCCATCTGCTGTTTCTTCTCCTGTAGATGTTGAAGCTTCTTCTGCAGTTGGTGCCTCTGAAGAGAAACTGCCGACACTTCCGACCCAGCCGCTGTGCTGCCCTGGTCGTCAGCGGCCACCAACTGCGGCATCTCCTAGCACAGCACAACCTATTGTTATTATTACTGAGTTTGTATATAGCATGACCTCAATGTAAACTACTCAGAGGTGCTCCCAGTTAAACCACAGCTAAATAATGCAGTCTTTAAGCGAGAAAGGAACACAGTGGTATTGTATTGCATTGTATTTGACACATTTATAAAGCGCTTATCGCAGCAAGAGCCTTTCAGAAGCGCTCCCAGTGCGTTCAACCCCGAGAAAACAGGCAGAACAGTCCACATGCCGTAGTGGTGTGCCCTCTAGGCACCAGGCGAGCGCAAAAGGGAGCCCAGTCCATATCCATGCACACTGCAACCTTTTTTTGCTCACCTCTAAACTGTCCCTTTTAGCTATGCTGCAGAGTTGCCAGACTTTTGAATTAATTTGTCATGAAATCACATAAAAAAGAAGCCCAAAAGTTGCAAGGTGAGCATAAATTTTACTACGATCATTAAATACCTACTTTACATCCATCCATTACTGGTCAAGATTAATTGATTTCTAGCACGAACAAGAACTAAACAGGGGTTAAGAATAAATGCTTACATTCTGCCTGTCCGACATCACGACTGGAAAATGTGGTCGGAACTTGTCACGGTTGTTTGGTTTCGAAACAGTTTCCTGTCTCGAAAGAAAAACCGCACGAGCATAAACAATGGAATTTCATTTCAACAATGGCAATATGCACTCTGCACTGTGACCACCACACCACGACAACCACCATACCACCACATCACAATCACCACACCATCACAGTTGCCATTTTAAGGCACAACTGCCACTACAACCAAGAGAATGTCCACCACCCACCACCATCACTACAATCCACAGCATGATTTATAAAGTGCCCCTCATGGCAACTACTCAACTCAACGACGTCTGAGGACAGTCTTACTAGGGCAATAAAACCTAAAATCCTCGGGCAACGAGAGTCGAGTCAAGGAAAGCCATTAGGGCCAACAACAGAAAAAGCATGACGTTGTTTGACATCGTTGTTTATGCATAAGGACAAGAACCTCACTCAAGACTGCAGAAGAGTGGAGGGCAACAGTGGAGAGGGACCACCAACGCAACTCTAGACAACCATCATCAGCAAAATGCAACAGCAATAAATTTCGTGATTAACACATCTACCATTCATTCGTTACCAGAATTTATAAAACACGTCTTCAAGAAATCTACTCAGAGGTGCTCTCACAGATACGATGCATAAACTCAAAATAAATGCATAAAGAGCCAAATTATGAGAACTCAGTTACGTGTTCGTCCAAGTTGTCTTCTTCTGGAAGTGTCTGGCTTCCAATGTCTGGATGCAGGCCACTGTGACTGTTGCCAGAGGCACCACTCCTCAGACTGTCCTCAACTTCTCTTGATGCCTGCAAGAGCACAACACTGTCAACTTCATGTGAGGTACTACAAGGTACTCTAGGGTAATACTATAAGGCAACATAAGGTAACATACTACACAGTAATTATAAGGTACTTTATGGCAACATAAGGTACTATAAGGTAACAAAAGGTACTACTATAAGATGAAGTAAACAATGACGACTTATGATAATCATAATGATCTTGTTGAAAATAACGATTATTTATTTATTAATTTATTTATTTATTCAAGAAATTTATATCTATAGAGCCTCTTCAAGGTAGGCTACTCAGAAGCGCTCAGGTCCAACCACGGCTAAATAAAACAGTTTTTAGGTTCTTAAGGAACAGAGTGGAGTGACACTTGGGAATTAAGCGCAGTGTAACAGGGAGACCATTCCAGGTTGTAGGACCTGCAACAGAGAATGAACGACACTGTCGGATAGCAGTCCATGAGCGGGGAACCAGAAGCTCAGCTTGATTCGCCGATCGAAGGGTGGATCGACGCTGAACTCCCAAGGTGGAACAACAGAGTTCTTGAAGATAGGGTGGAGCTAGTCCTTCAATGCACCGCCTAACCAACGCACAGACCCTGTATGCAATCCGCTGAGGAGAAGGGAGCCAGTGTAAGATATCACGCATATAAGATGAGACATGACCATATTTTGGGATATGGCCAACAAGACGTGCCACAGAGCGGAGGACCCATTCCAGATTATGTCACTGATGAACAATGGTGATGCTGACGATGAAAAAAACCCAGCTGAATTACCAGAATTCCACGCAGGAGGACTTTGTAGCCATGCTCCTCTTCCTTGAGTTGCCTCAGAATCGACAGGAGATGACCTTTCTGCTCACTTCGTTGCTGAAACGAAAGCAACATCAATCACATCTTTTGTAAATAATCTGGATAGGAATTCAAAGACTGGTCTCTACGTGTGTGCGGAAGTTCATCAGCGGTAATTCTTCCATCTACGTGAGCGATTATCTGTCACCAAGTCTCCAACGCTGAAGCGCATTGGGCTCTTCGCTCTTGATGACTACATGTGCCAACGGACAATCAAACTATTGACAATGCTATCGAAATTGTCTTCAACACATTACACCTTTTGACACTGTGTGCGTTTCTGTGTGTGTGTGTGTGTGCGTGCGCGTGAGTCTGAGCGCATGTTGTGTATGTGCGTATAAAGCACCCTAGAAGTAGTTACTTCTGATGACGCAATATAAATATTCTTAACCTTTGAACCCGGAGCCCCCGTAACTCTATGGAAAACAGGCCAGAAAAATGGCCCGCTGGGTTCAAAGGATTAAACACATTACACATTTCACAGTGTGCATATTTTGTGGATGTGTGTTTGTGCATGCGCGCATGTAAAGCATCCCAGAAGCGGTCACCTTCTGATGATTGAAGGATATTGGCCGCCTCAGTGGACTCTTTTAAAACAAAGAATAAAACTTATGTTTGCTAAGGTGTATCCCGCAGTTGGCCGTTTGTGAGGCGCCATTGTAGCGGTATGGCCGCGTTACGGCGCCATATAAATTGTCGTTATTATTATTATTATTACGATGCCATAGAAAATGTCCACAACACGTTCATTACACGGCTGTTGAGTTGATAAAAGGAATGAAAATGTCCGTACCGGTTCGGGAAGCAGCATTATCTTGTCGAGCATTCCCGATGCCTGTCGGATGGAGTTCTGAAGACGCACCAACTGGCCGAGCAGCTGATCCGAGTCCGGCTGCTGAAAATGGCAAAAAGATGAACAATGGAATGGATAAAAAAGCTATAACACTTAGAATTGTCAAACAAAAACTGTTCATTGTTTACAAACCGACAATCAAATGCATTCCAAAAATCATGAATCCACCACAAGCCGCTTAGTGGGACCTTGGGCAAGCCCTTCACTCGCAATTGCTTAGCGAGCGGATCAGTGTGAAACTTCAAATGAGTGTCCGCGCTGTAGTCGGGAGCGCTTCTGAGTAGATTTCTTGAAGGGGCGCTATAACAAGTGCACATGCATACATACATACAATCATACATACATATATATTAAAAGCAACGTCGTCACGCATTTCGTAAAATTTTAACGTTTTGTGATGGTGAAAATGAGAACCAATATAAAATTACTGTCAGTGAATGAGACAAACTTGTTACTTACAAAACGTTTCAAACACGTCTATTCGTCTAACGACAATATCATTGTCGAATGCAACCAATCCAGGGGCCGCCATCTTTGTTTACGCTGGGAACAGGCTCCCTCAAGAACTACGTCTTCTTCCTAAGACTTTTACTGAAGCATTTTTATTCAACTCGAAGTTCTGCACTTTTTTTGCTGTGCTAGAGTCGGGAGCGCTTCTGAGTAGTTCCCTTAAAGAGGTGCTATAGAATCAAATGAATAAATAATGTTGCCTGTAATTACATCCAACTTAAGAATGTGCTTGGCTGAGGTTGGTTCACACAACTCCTAAACACTTCCCGGGTATCTGGGTGCTATAAATATCTTAAATCAGATTTGCAGTTACACCCCACCTCGTCACTGTCACTCAAAGGCAGCTGCTGACGCTGCTGGTAGTTGGACGTCAGCCCGGAAGCACCTGGTGAGGTGATGGCTGTAACTCTCTGGTCCGGAGTCAGCTGACGGTTCACGACCTTTCGGTTGCCCAGCTCAACTCCCTCCTCTGATGATCCATAACTGCCCCGGGGCAGGTAGCCCCACTTCCCCCGCTCCCTCTCTTCATTTCGTTTCTTCGTCTGACACCCGTTATCCATTGACGAACTGCCCGGCTGCCAATCATAGAAATCCTTTAAAGATGTAAACAACATATTTGTACACGACAGGACTTTGTGAAAATCAATTGAAGAAAAAGTACAGTACTTAATAATAAGACATTTACATAATAATAATTAATAATTTATATTAAAATAGAAATAAATAATTTACATAATAATAAACATAAATACTTTATATAATAATAAAAATAAATAATCTATATAACAAAAAAATCATATAATAATAAAAAAAAGTAATATTCGTTCATTAATTCAAATCGGAGTGGTAAATAAGTGCAGTGTAAAAGGGAGGCCATTCCAGTTTAGGACCAGCGAACGAGAATGAATGGCGCTGCCAGATAGCAGTCCGCGAGCGATGATGAGATAGAAGCTCAGGTACTATGAACAATTAGTCACAGTCCACGAATAATAATCAGCAAGCTGCTAAAAAATCAATCATCCCTTGAATAATACATCAACAGATTTGCTTACTAGATTGTTTGGCCGTGATTCAAATTCTTCCCTTGCGTGAAATGATCCATCACGGACGGGAGGCGTTGTCGATTTAGATTTGCCATCTACGGTGAAGTGTTCGGCATTCTTCTCATTGCAGCTCCCCATTGACTTGGGCCGTCTAGGCACCCTACCCCCACTGGATCCACCCAAATTAGGCATTCTGGACAAACGCAACATGCAAAAATAAAACGCAAATACAACGCAACAGGCCACATCACACGCAGGCAAAATTCTTCGACACGGTAACCAAACGGTTTGTGTATTTGCATTTTACTGTGGAGTGTGTGGCTTTCAATTCACGGACCATACATCACTGCATGAGAAATTCATCAAACTATTAACCTCAAGCACTGGGCTGTCACGCAAAGTTCGCGTTTACACTAAACACAGAACTAAACACAGACAAGACCTGGAAATTAGGAAATAAAAATCAAGCAAATCGCAGTTAACACACGAGCGGAAATTTTTATTTGGCCGGTGGTATGGACGCTACGAGCTTGTCGCCATGAACACAACTGACGCAGCAACGGTTCTGAACGCAGTTTCAATTTCAGCCGGTTACAATTCTCGTTGACAGAAACGCTTATCTGCGTAAAACAATATTTATTATTATGCAGGTGATCGAAAATTTCAAACTTACGTCGTTTAAGAATGAAAATCATACGAACGATAATCTAACGATCGCGCCGCACAACACAAGCGTAAACAGATCCCTACCTGTGAAAGGTTAGTGTTCGCTTCACTCGCCAGATGGACACAGTCGTTTTCAGTTTAATCGCTAGATGTCAGGACGCGTTTTGACAAGTAAGTAGATTTTTGGCCCAAGCTGTGAAGCAGTCAGCTTTCCATTGATCCCGTGGAAGCAGGGTTGCAAATTAATATGAAACACAATGCTGGCTGGCATTCTAGTTCAATGTCTGTTCAAATTCTACAGCGCTCTGTTCGACCGCTTTTTCCACCGGTTGGTGATCGTCCCTACCAATTGAGGCCCCGCCTTCACATTGTTGTATTGCCAACCAAAGCCGACTCGGTTTTTGTATAGAAAGGCACCATAAATTATGCTCATTAACGGTGATAAATTAAACGAATATAATAATAGTAATAATTTATTGGTGCTTCAATGAAGATGGATTATAATATTATTGTGTCCTCCCGCCGTTCTGTTTCTATCTGATTAATCAGTTAAATTTGCCACATCTGTGCATTGGTATTGCAATCCAATAATTTAGGTTAGGACTCGTGCTTTTTTTTATAACGACGCCATGGAAGTTCTGGCAGTGATTATATTTCATTTATTTAATGTAGTGAGATTTTAATTCATTTCCTTGTTGACCCAACCTGGACCCAACTTTGACTGACCTTAAACTTTTACCTTGCTAACGATTGGCTGGTTCGCGGAAGCCGAAAACGTGTCGATTAATTATGTTGTTGAAGTGAAAAATATAATAATTAATGTTTAGATATATTCTTGTAACTGAAAACTTGTACAAAAATTACAACTCTTTAAAAGTTTTGTGGAATTCGACGAAGTGTTTTTTCTATGGCGTCAGAAGTAAGTGAACCGGTCGAGGTATCCGTGCCAGTCCCAAGCCTGGATAATGGAGGAGGGCGACACTGATCATCTTTGGTATGGCGGTGTCGTTAAACATGTAACAAGGACCATAATATAATAAAATACAATACAAATATATATTGATAGCGGGGTGAATGTGCGGCAGATCATCACGCGGCAGGTTGCTTAGTCTATTTTCTAAATGCCGACACTGACCCTAAGCGACCGTCCCTCGCCTGACCTGACCCTAAACGAACCGACCCTCACTATCTGCTCACTATAGCCGAGCCTCATGACGTTTCTTGATAGTAATTTAAGCAATTAACGAATTGTTGCGAATCATGATGGCTATCATGCGGTTGAATGCGTATGCACGGTCGAAAGTTTGTAGGCCTACATGCAAAATTTATCTATTTTGATATTGCCCTGTCTCCAAATTTCGGAGGTGCAAATGATCACACACAAAACATCGATGAACAACTGTGGGTGAATAAATTGCTCTGGGTCATCAAATATCAGTAATTTGCCACCTTAGTTGAGGCTCGAACCTGTGCTCGCCATGTGCAGGCCAAGCGCTTTAACCAATCACCCAACTTTAAATGACTCAAAAATGTCTACTTGAAGGCTCGTGCATGGCACCATCTTTATGGTGTATCATAACCTGTTGTTAAAGATGTGTGAGTGCAAAATTACTGGGTTAGGATGATTCGGTGTTAACTTTGTCATCGAATATAATATATATTAATATTATATGCAAACGATGTGGTTACTTTTAGGCTTTGTGCTTGCATCACGAATGTTGATATGTTTTTTGTCTCCAGGAATCATTCAGTTATACGCCAGATGATTACATCTTCAATGTATCATCAACAGTGCACGAGAGTTCAAAGTTGAGTCGCGTAAGCTGTAGTGCCATTTCATTAAAAAAATTCTCATTGCAGTTGCAACAATGATTATAGCATTGTTGGTTGTAGGCTACTTCTAGGATGCTTTACAAAACTGTCCACCGTCAATGCGAATTATGCCAATAGTTAGAGTTACCTATCACGTAAATTTTTAAACTGTTTTATATTTCGATTTTGAAAGGTGCTATATAGATAAATTCACATGTCCAAATGCAAACCTAATACACACATGCATGCATACATAAATACGTTGTACGTATGAAAATGTGTTGGACTCTGTTAGTTAATGTTCTGCCTGTTATATTTTTGCTCACAGACATGACATTGAGCACATGCGTAGGTATTTTTCTGTTCTTAAAATAGAATAGAACAGAATTAATTAATAAACTATTTTCTGACTGCATTTTGACTTGCACAGAAGTTTTAAAAATTAAAAATGTTTTAAATGCATGCACGCGTTATCAATGTCTGGTAATTGCCGGTCACTTTTAGCGTGGTGTTTATACTTATCTTATATGTTTCCTTGATGTTTCTGGCTGATTTTTCCAGTTTGATGTTCGTTTGAGAGCCAAGTGGGACGAGGCGATGTCGAAAGGATGCTTCCGATACGACCTTTCGCACTTGCAGTCAAGGGTGGTTCCTGGAATGCAGAAATACATTCTACAGGTTGTTACATAATTAAAATCTTAGTAGTTTTACTTGAAATATTTCTTGGTGCCGGTGGTAGCTGTATGATGATTAGCTGTCAGTTACAGGTACCCTTATCTAACTATCCAGTTTTCGTGCAACCGTAGCATTGGGAGGGGGGACATAATGTACAGACTAAGGATTCTGTTTGAGTGGATTTTGTTTTAAGTTTTTGACACCCTGTTGAACTTGATGTCCTAGGCAAACATCAGTGGTGCTTCTGTGACTGGGCAAATGACCTTGAATGTTGCTTCTAAGGTTTGATTTGTGTTACTGACGGTTGTACTCTGATTTTAGTGATTTTAACGTAAATTAAGCTAACAGGAGCAGCATTATTATGATTAGGTTTTTTATAGAAAGAGGGTACATTCTCACTCAGTGACTATATTTTGACAGTTTTCACGCTTTACGTAAAAGATTCCAAATGAACTTAATTTGATCGAAGTTAAATTTTGATGCTCTATTAAGTGATTATTATTTTCTTCTTGGTATTGGCCATTATTTTAAAGTCTTTCTTAGCAGCATTTTGTTGTTTTGGTGTTTTCAGTTGAACTCGAGAAGGTTGAGAGAGAGGCGAGCGCCAGAGAATATCGTTTCTCTCCAGATGCCCTATGACGCACAGAAGTTCAACTTTACGAAAGTAAAGCCTGACGAAATCTTGTTTCTCATGGAGCCTTTAGGAAGCTCTGGTAATCTCTTAAATGGATTCGCTGCGAAGGCTGAAGAGGAGGACGATTTCACTACCGACGTGTATGAAAAGGTTTCTACGTCCAGCTTCTACAATTAAAGTTCTCATAAACTTTATTTTTGCACTTCTACACCTTTTAAAGTTTCATTTATGTCTCGTAAATGGCGTTCGTTTTTTGTACGTGTCTTAAGTTTCTCCGGCTGTTCTTTATATGCTCTGTTCGAGCATAAGCTGCAAATGAATGTTTTCAAATTTAACAGAGTTCATCCTGGCTTTAAGAAGCAACAGTAACTATCAAGATAATCCTAGACTATGCTGCACATTTGTCTAGTTGCATACATGGTCAATGGTCATGTACGTATTTGTATTGCATTTCCAGTGCGCAAGAAGTGTGGCTCTACCATGCTGGTCTTACTGTTTTGACTACTAAATAGTACTGCATTATGGAATGCTGTCTCTTAAGTGTGCTGCATAAAGTATTTGCATAAAAATATGCAGTGTACACACATTGATGCATGCGTAAAAATATATACTTATATGTGGTGGACATTGGTGGTGCAGTTGCATGTTCGGTGCCTTGGAGCCGGAAGGTTGCAGGTTCAAATCCACCTCAAGCTGCAGCGTAGGGACCGTGAGCAAGTCCTTCACTCGCAATTGCTCGTGCGCTTCAGGGTGAAACTTTGATTCAGTGTCTGCACTGTAGTCGAGAGCGCCTCTGAGTAGTTATCTTGAAGGGGCACTATAACAAGTGCAAATACATACAACATATATTCAAAAGAATATATCATTATGTTCATTCATTCATTTATTTCAATAAGGCCACTCAGAGGCGCACTATATGTATATGGACAATACGTCTGTGTGCTGATGTTGTTTTTTAGAATGGTCGCCACCTGGTGTTAATAAATGTCAGTCCGCTTGAGTATGGTCACATACTGCTCGTGCCTGATGCCAACTGTGGCATACCTCAAGTGAGTGAGTCTCTCTCGTTTCTTTGGTTGGCATTCGCTGCGTACGTGGATATCATGGCACACCAACTAATATTGAGGCAACATATGGTCAAAGCAGTGGTTCCAAACCTGTGGCCCATGGACAAAATGGCGCTGAGCTCATGGTTTAAGTAACTATAATTGAGTTTAGGATATTAATAAGTTACTAAGTAAGTAAGTATATTCTTTATTAACCTGTTGCTTATCACATTTTGGTGTAAAGACATCAAGTAAAAACAGTTAAAATGTATACTATGTAGTATCTTAACAATTACTGTTGTATTTAATTCATTGTGGCTGTGGCTGGACTGGGAGCGCCTCTGAGTAGGCTTCTTGAAGGGGCGCTATATAAGTTTTCGGAATGAATGAATGAATTAATTGTTCTGTTTTTGCTTGTTACCGTATTTAATTCATTGTTCTGTTTTTGCCTGTTACCCAGCGGCTAACTCTGAGGGGAATTCGCTTGGCTGTTGATCTCCTTCTTCTGAGCGCTCATCCGTAAGTAGCAGCTTTGCTTTCATAGCACATAGACACAGGGTTGCCAGATTTCGTCAAAACTTTGTCGCGAGATTTCGAAAAAAAGTCGCGAGTTGTTCAGTTGTTCAGTCTATGTTGCAACAATAATAGTTTTCTATTTTCTTAGAGGTCTACGAGTTGGTTTCAACAGTCTGTGCGCCCTTGCTTCCGTCAACCATCAGCACATCCATGCCTGGTATCTTGAATACCCAATGGTCGTTGAAAACGCAGTAAGGGACTTTCTCAATATTTTTTATCCATGCTGACCAGGCAACTTCACTGACACTACATATTGTGTTCTGTATTGTTTAAAGCCAATAATTTTGACTGCTGTAACTGCAGACAGACCTTTGAGCTTGAATTTGCTTGAGAAAATATTTCATACAGTGGGGTTATATAAATAGAGTACTTTTTAATAATTACACTTTGCTGTAAATGTTGCTGCACATTGCTGGTATTGCAAAACAAATGGCTTTTGTGCTGGTTCATACTTTGTTGGCCAATTAAACATTTATTTTTCTGTTTTGTTTTCCATTATATTTGTGTACTTGCAGCAATATGCATTATAATTGTGAAGGTATTTGCAATATTCTACTATTATACTTAAGTTTTGTAATTGGCAGTATTGTGTCTATATTGTGGAGTGTATTTTTTCGTGTTGTGCTTATAGTGGAAAATAGTATTGTGAAGTAACAAAAAAGAGGCATTGGTTATGAATTATACTGATCGTAATTCATTTTATGTTTTCAGAAGGTGAAGAAAATCTGTGACGATTTCCACGAGCTTTTGAACTTTCCAGCTCGAGGTTTCGCATTCCAGTTACACGGAAATTCTGTAGAAGCTTTTGCCAGGTGAGGGAGCCAGTGTAACGAAACTTAGCTCTTCTTTAAAATTAAGAAACAAATTTCTGTCAATATTTTACTATTTCGCTTGTGATTTGTAACAGCAAAGAATATTTTTAATGATACGATTCAATTTTCTGTTTGTTTTTTTGATGGATAATGTTTGTTCTCATGGCCGTATTTTTAAGATACAAAATTTCTGCCAATATTTCACTCGTGATTTGTAACACAACGGCCTGTTTTTCATGAACTATTCAATTTTATGTTTGTTTATGGTGTATAACGTTAGTTGTTAGTTCTTATAGTTGTACTTTGTAAGAAAATTCTCACAATTTTTCATTCATGATTTGTAAAGTCTGCAAAGAATGTTTTTCATCAAACTATTCAATTATCTATTGGTTTATAATGGATATTATTTCTTCTTGTTGAATCTGAAGATTTTTCATTTAGGATTCTGTACAAAGTTGCCAACTTCCTGCAGATCAACAGCATTGCTCACAATTTCTTCATGACACGTGGCTCGCTGTTCGACTCTTCACCGGTTGCCACGGAAACGACAGTACGAGCTTACTTCTGGCCAAGGAAGTCTTTCGCTGGTAGGTTTCGTTGATGAGTTTCAAAGTATTCTTGATGATAGAAGAAAGCCGCAACAAGTCACTAGGTTATGCCTTGCTCAGATGCACTCTGGCAATATTGGTAGATCAGAACTCTTGTTTAGTCCTTTGCCAACTGAGAGTATAGTATTTCCCATACCATTTACTACACTACATAAGCAGATCTGTTGTTGATTTCTTGTTTAGGAGCGAAGTCGTCTGACGTTGAGGAAACTGTTCCATTCAATGTGGCAGTTGCAGAACTGGCTGGACACGTTCCTATGTATGGTAAGAACGCTTCTTGTAATGACACCTGTAGAACCTTTTGTATGGCAAGGTCAGTTCTTATAATGACTTAGAGCTTAGTAGGCTATGTATGGTAAGGTCATTTTTCGTAAGGACCGAAAACCTATTTGTGGTATGGACACTTCTCATAAGGACACAGAAATTATGTATAGTAAGGCCACTTCTCGTACGGACACCGAACCACCATTTTCTACTACAGATCCCAAAGTAATTTTGAGTCCTAATACAACTACGTGAAACAAAAACCATGCTCAACTAAAAATGCCCTATATAAATGATTTGTGGTTTCATTCATGAATTTATTTTATTAATTTTTTACTATTCTGTTTGGTACATGCAAAAAATAAACCTCTTGTTAAAACATCTCAAAAAGAATTTATGATAAAATGCGACAAGTCACGACGTTTTCTATGCGGAATGCTGTCGTCGTTTTAATCAAGTTTAGTAAGCGTTGTAATTTATTTAATACTTTTGAATTCTCTTGGAGAATTAGTTTCGTGTTTGGGCAGTTTACACGTGAACAGAACATAAACTGTAAAAAGTGTTGTACTTTAACAGGAATTTTGTTTCCTTTCAGTTCCAGAATTGTTTGATAAGTTGACCGAAGACTACATCACGGAAAAACTGGTGGAGGTCACGCTTCCCGATGACAAATTCAATGCAATTCGAGACAGCATTCAAAAGATTCTTACGCCATTCATTTCTGATCGACGATAAGAGACTACATTTAGGGTTTTAAACACTTTAACAGTTGTCTAGGTAAGGTAAATTTGTGCTTTGGGTAATGTAAATAGTGTCTGGTAATGCACTTTTTTCATCGAGTAACTGTTGTCTTAATGTAAATTATGATAATCCATTCTCAGTTTTAAGCCTGTTCACTCTGTTAACCGCAACCATAAATTTTTGTATGTGCACTTGCTATAGCAGCCCTTCAAGATTGCTACTCGGAAGCGCTCCCGACTACCACTTGGACACTGAATCGGAGTTTCACGCCGAAGCACATGAGCAATTGCGAGTGAAAGACTTGCCCAAGGACCAATTTTATACACGGTTTAGTGCAGACTTTGTGGGGTTGAAATTTTAATCCAGAGGAGGACAAGGGAAAGGAGCTAGGCGTCCATTAGGGTACAAGTTGACAGAAAATACAGAAATATTGTCGAAGCTGGGTTGAGTTTTTAAGGTGCACACTGAAATCGTCTTTTCTATACAAGGCCATCTTTAAGGTCCTAACATAACTATACGGGGAAAAACTGATGACAATTAAGATGAAGGATATTTAGTGAAGTTGATTTATACAGAGATTGTATACTCAAGAGCAATATTTTAGGAACAGCATGACAGTTCAAGATGGACAGATCATACAAGGTCGTTTCATTCATGGGCATCTGCAGATAGGTTTGCAGGGGGACAAACACAATGTAAATGGTAAATTTTTGGCAAGAGCTTGGAAAATGCTAAGCAGGAAATTAAGAACATAAGACTATGGTATTTTCATAGACGTCCCTGAATGTAAATTTCTCAGTTTTCACTTGTGTTTCTTCAGCATCATTAGTGCTCTAGTACGATTAAATTTGTAAAAACCAAAACGTTAAAAGAAGTAGGTGTCAATTTCCAGGAGGGGTAATTAAGTGCCCCTCTTGCCCCTTTGTGCAGTCGCCCCCGTGATTTCATTCCTTGAAATATGCAAATTTATGGCTAGATATCTAATATGATCATTGTTCATAGTTATAGTTGCCATGCTGGCTATCTATAGAATAATTATTATGTCTAAGTCTTTGACTATTTCTTAATTCTTTTGTACGTGATGGCAGCACCGGCGCCAATAATTGCTAGGAAGATGATGGCTTTGAAGAACGTCCTTGCCCGATGTCCAGACTTCTTTGCCTTTCCACCTTCCGCTTCCTTCAGCTACAGAAAACGAAAAATGCCAGGTGTAAGTTATATTCACAAACCCTGCCAGAGGCGGATCCAGGGGGGGGGGAATCCGGCCATGGCCCCTATTTAGAAATTTCTTTATTTTTGACCAGCTATTTTGCTCGGAAAGTAGATGTGCCCCCCCCCATGAGTAGTTCCTTAGGACTTTGGCCCCCCCCCCTTCGAAAATTTCTGTATCCGCCCTTGAGTCCTGCGTCAAATCAGAGCTGTTGTCCAGATAAATTAAATAAGATAGTCTGGTTGACAGATGGAAATTAATGGAGGAGCTGCTTGAGGCGGGTTTTGTTTAAGTCGACAGTATATCAGATGAATCAAGTTTTGTGTGGAAAATAGGAGGAGTGATATTGATAGATAGACCGAACCTTTGAAAGTGACGCTTAAAAGCTGGTTGCATTGGGCACCAGCTTATTCATCAGCGCTCTCATACATCACTGAATAAAAATTTCTGACATAACACAAAAATTTATGGATACCTTAAAAGTCTGACGGTGCAAAAGCTAGATTGCTGAGGCGGATTATTTAACATGTAGGCCTATAGCCTACTTACTCTTCCCGCATTCTCTGGTGTAGAGAGGACTGTGAGTTTGATGACGTCACCAGCATCTGAAAAGATCTTGACTGCTTCAGCATGCGACACGTCAGCTAGTTTGATTCCATTTGCCTGCGGTTGAAATTAATGATGTTAATTAATATAATTAATTAATTGTTCGTCTAATTATAATCAGAGTCAAAGTCAAGAGTTTCTGCTTGAGGGCGCCACAAGATCGAGAGTGAGCTAGGGGGTTGCAAGCAGAGGCTGAAGGCTTTAACAGAGAAACTTCTGGAAGACAAGTACAGGATAATAATAATAATGTGACAGACGTGAAGCCTTCTTCCTTTTTCAACGTCTGTCCATTTTGTATCCAACGCCACAATCTGGTCGTTTTCAAAGCCACTTTTGCCTCACACCCTGAAGACGAGGCCTGACCCACCAGACGTTCATTCTTCAATTAATAATAGTCCATAAGTCCCTGGGGGAAATGAAGTACCTCAGGGCAAAAAAAATAATAATAGTGAAAATAATAATTATAAATAATAATCATAATTACTGATTTATACTGGCCTCCAAGATTTGATCGCCAACACGAATTCTGCCATCTGTGCCCGCTGCTCCATAAATGCTGATCTCTGTTACAAATACACCGCTCACACCTGGTATGGCTGGATTGTCTCTGCCTCCGCTAATTGTAAATCCAAACGCATCTGAAATATGATAAACAAAATAGGCCTACACCTACAGTCCAACCTGATAAAGTCTATTTTTCTCACCTCAGTATATATACCCTAGTCATTTTTTTTACAATTCTCATTCTGACTAATAAAATAATAAGCTGATGGTGGTAATACTGTGTACAGCAGAGGCCTCAATTAACCTAACAGAATCACAGCAAAAGGGATATGCAAAACGTTATCTAGCCTACTATAGCTGCTATATGGACATTCTCTATAGCGACGAGATCTAAAATTTATTCTAACAACACTATTTATTACGTCTCTAATTGTGTTTATGGACAATATATATGTAGACATAATGATGGCAGCTATAGGTTACCAGCGTGCTATATATGGACTTAATTCATATTGTGACGTTTCTCTTTGTTATGCAATTTGCTGCTACAAGGTAGGCCTACTGTAGCCTACGTAGGCCTATACTACTATTATGACGACATCGTTAATTATAGGGTTAATCACTTATAGTATTATCTGTAATATATATATATAATATACTAGCTGGGGTACCCGGCGTTGTCCGGGAAATTTAGGATTCGACCCGCTCCCGGCCACAATCCCACCACACCACTGACACCACACCCACCCCCAACTCCCGCCCCACAGCATCCCACCACACTCCAACCTTTACCGGTACGCCACCCGTAAAATTTGGGCCAAATTCCCCCTACCCCACCCCTCCCCACCACACTCCGACCTCCACCAGTACCGCCACTCGTGAAATTAGGGTTTCAGAAAAATTCCCCTTCACCCCACCCCTCACCCCCACCCACGTACTCTCCACCTCCCACCCCTACCCCCACCCTCTCCACCACACCACACCGACCTGCACCGGTACGCCGCCATCCGTGAAATTGATTTTCGTGAAAATTTCCCCTCACCCCCACCCACTCCTCCACCTCCCACCCCTCTCCCACCCTTCTCCCCTACTCATGATCATGCAACACAAAACGCGTCTCTATCATCCGTCTAGCCTCTATCCGGCAAGGACCTATTAATTATTGACCTATAGGCCTACAATCTTCCTTCCTTGACTAGGCCTACAATTTAGAAAGCACCGGCGCATTTGGAAACACATGGTAAGTAATTAAACGGTCTCACCTTCTTGCCCTTTGGATATCTGTATCGTATTAGTTTTGCTGACCATAATTATCTTTTATTCCGATACTGTAGACACGGTGGAACTTTTCGGTCACAAACTATGCACGTATGTTAAACGCTCAAACTCGACCGGGGTATAAACGGGCCAGAGCAGCTGCTTAGAGATGTTTGTTAATCCAGCTGATGACGGGGCGAGTTAAGGCCACGATCAAGGGTAGCGACACCGTCATATATAGTCGAGTTCAGATCAAAAGGGCAGATGGTTTGGCGAGGTTATCACTGACTAACATCACGAGACCCCACAATGTGCAGCGTCCTTAGGACTCGTATCATGACCTGTGTTTCAACAGAAATAGTTTACCATGGTTCGACAATACAAGAATGCTACCCCATTCACTGATTACCGATTCAGCCACCAGAACAATACATATATCCTTGTGTGCTCATGCCTGTAGGCCTATGTGCACATTTGTCTAGGTAGGCCATAATGATTATTATTATTAATCTTAGGAAATATTTATATAGTGCATCTTCAAGGTAGGCTACTCAGAAGTGCTTGCGGCTTGCCCCTGGATAGTTGACACCTACTGTTTGATCTTACCCAATTTATTTGCACTAAGTCACTAACTAACGACACAAAAAGTGAAATTGAGAAATTTATTTAAATGAAATTAGAAACCACTATGAAAAATGCACATGTTCCTAATTTCCTGCTTTGTATTCTTCAAGCTCTTGCTAAAAACATTGTGTTTTCCATCTCCTGCAAATATATCGGAAGGCACCTGGCACCCATGTAATGATGGTATGCAACTTTATGCAAGCACGTTAGTATTGCATGTATGCATGCAACGTCAAACTTGATATCTGGCCTTTGGTTGGTTAAGCATTTTTAAAACTACTTATAATGTAGTCTAAAGCACTGGAATTTTCAGGCTAAACACAAAAATTAATTATCAAATAATTTACAAAACCAATTTTTTCATTAGTATCATTGAAAAACACGAACAAAAAAGGCTTCAAATCAATGCCTCAAGGAACACTCAGCTTGAGAAAAGAGATCGAACCGAACTTCTCGGCACAATTCTTTACAGTTGCGGAGTCAGCTATATAATTTCAACAGGTTGCATCAAGGTCATGGAAATTATTCAGCAGGTCGAAGAAATTAAATGTAAAGAAGAGATTAAAATTCCACAGAATTTCTCAGGTCATAAGGCATATAATAATTTATAGGCAATTCGTCAAATGACCGGCCGCGAACTATTGTGGCACCGCCAATGTTTCTTTAGAAATCTCAATTGTCTTTTTCGATCTCTTCAAATCTGTTCACAAACTTTTTGCAACAACATCTAAGACATCTCTGCAAACAATCACTATAAATCCATAACTAGCCACGTCTGCAAAATAAGTCTTTAGCTTAGATCTCTAACAACGAGCTGCATTGTTTCCCGGTTAACTTAGAACACTCTCGTCTTTAAAGATCTAACTCAGTTCCTCGCTCTACAAAGCAACAGTCATAAACTACCCAGTAACTGAAACATCTGATTTTTCCTACAGCTTACGAGCGTGGCAAGAACATCAGGAACAATTACAACAGAACACTCTTGTGTCGAATTGCCAACGAAGATAATTAGCGTTCAAAACATAGATAATACTTTCACTGCAGATAAGACCCCTCCCTTGATCCCTCGGGGGAACTGTCCGATTTCCACGAATGAATAGAGACATCTACGTTCTTAGAGCAGACTTCTACGTTCTTAGATCCGACGTCTACGTTCTTAGAGCAGACGTCTATGTTCTTAGAGCAGACGTCTACGTTCTTAGAGCAGACGTCTACGTTCTTAGAGCAGACGTCTACGTTCTTAGAGCAGACGTCTACGTTCTTAGAGCAGATGTCTACGTTCTTAGAGCAGACGTCTATGTTTTTAGAGCAGACGTCCCCTGCATTCTGCCGATCCGCAGTAACAGTAGAGAACTTTGCCGGGAACGCTGCCAACCCCGTAATTGTAGTCCCAGGTCAGTTCGGTACCAGCACGGATGTAACTGGGAAAAATTCACAAACAGAACAACAGCCATCATAAGCGTAAACTAGTAAGAGTTAACTGTCAAAAACGAACTGAATAAAATAAACATATATATAATATTGCTGCAGATTTTGATGATTATATTAATTGATTTATTTATTTTCCTACTTATTTCATGATGCTGAGCAGCCTACTTCCAGAGCACAAATTTGACAAGCAAACAATGATGATGATAATAATTTTGCATTCAGAGTCAATGGCTGACGAATTAACTGTCTTTACTGCAATATAAACAGTTCACATCCCTGATCCAAAATCTTTTTGCAGAAAGAATATAGTAACCGTTACTGGTACAGATCTACGATAACTTCTGGCTAACTATAATTTTTATGCTTATTATTATTCATCTCTATTGTCATTGATTGTCATTTGTCACTCAGGTTTTAATAAACAAAGATATATATATACATATCTTTGTTTATATATATAAAATATTATATATATATATATATATAATTATTATTAGTATTAATTATCATATGAGCTCTGTAGCCCTACTCTTAGTTCTCACCATTTCCGCTCCCTTCGTTCGACTGAACAAAGTCTGCTCTCAGTCCCTTCTGCTCGCACTTCCACTATGCAGAACCATGCTTTCTCGGTGGTAGGACCCTCTACCTGGAATGGTCTTCCTCTGACACTCCGCTCTCTTTCTAAAATCCTTCTCAGGCTTTCCTCTCTCATCTTAAGACAGTTTTATTTGGCCGTGCTGAGGTTGGGAGCGCCTCTGAGTAGTCCCCTTGAAGAGGCGCTATATAAATGCATATAATGAAAGAATGAATATACACGGTGTTCGGAAAAAAACCGAACCTCTACTATTGCTGCAATGATTGATGTAAAAGTAGGAATTTCGAAATGAAATTTTACAGGCCTATAGACAATTTATATTTACACATCATGGCCAGATTTCGTCAGAATATTTAAAACAGAACAAAAGTTATAACACATTTAGTGAGGCCACCCACCGTTTAATGACGATTCAAAGACGTAACGCAGCAAAAAGTAGCAAAAACACGATTTTATTATGTCTCATCTCAAATAATTGTTATCAAATAGCCTTCATATTGCCAGTTGATCATTATTATTACTATTTAAAAAAAGAAACAGGGTACCAGAGTAACTGCTCGTCACTGAGAAGTCACTTAGCAAGATGACAATCAAGTTGGTAAATAAGGGTTCTGTTAGATTATTAATTTTGTTATTAATCAATGCAATTCAATTTTTTTAAAGAAAATGGCCAAGGTGTCAATGACAGACAAAATGTGTATTCAGACACCTCTTGAGCAAGATCCTATGAGGAAGGTCTACTCTGATAAACAGTGAGAGCAAAAATTTAGAGTTGAGCTGAGAGTCAAGAGATTTGCCGTGAATGAAAGGAGATCGGCTCGATTGTTCTGGTTTCATTGAGAAAGCCAATGGCCCTAAATCTTCGGATTTGAACCCGATGTATTGGTAATCAATTGCGGAGAGCTATGCTGAAGAAATATCACAATCTGAAACCAAAACCAAGAGCGGTAAGAGAATTGATGGGCGCATTGGAGTTAACAAATTAGTCATCAATTTAGTCGTCAATTTTGCGTCGCGTTTTTTAATCGTAAAAAACTGTGGGTGGCCTCACTAAAAGTGATATAACTTTTGTTCTGTTTGAAATATTTTGATGAAATCTGGCCATGATGTGTAAATATAAATTTTCTATAAGCCTGTAAAATTTTATTTCGAAATTCCTACTTTTACATCAATCATTGCGGCAATAGTAGAGGTTCAGTTTTTTTCCGAACACCGTGTATATATGTTGAATACACAATGATATTAAACAATTGTTTGATTCAAACTTTACTACAGATGGCTACTAACTCGAAGGCAAAGAATGCGACCCATGGAAACCGTAGGTCATGAGTATCAACGAAAACGCTCTGCACGAACGCATTTGGACTGCAGCTATGCTGTAGAAAAAAATTAAAACGTTCTATAAAAGTTACAGCCTAACAAAATACGTGTAACAACTAAACACCTATTTTCATCAACGAAACAGCTCTAGTATAAACTGAGAATACGGGAACTACAGAGAAAAGTTCTCCAATTCAAGTCTGATGTCTGGCATGCAAATATTACAATTTCTCAAGGGCTTACTGTCCTGAGAGCCGACTAGAAATTATTATCATTATTATTTTATTATTACTATAATTAATACTATTATTATTATCACGCTTCTGTAATTATTATTATTATGCATTTATTGAATGCAACTACCTAATAACTTGTCGGCTAGATTTGAATAAAGAAATATTCTTATTAAAAATCTGCAGCAAATGCATGTACACCACAATCACTAGCAGCACAGCATTTAAAAAAAGCATGAATGCAGAACAATTACTTACTTACTTACTTCCTCACTTAATGCTGAACAATTAAAGAATGTTTACGTTGAGGTATCGGCCTAAGTTTCCCATTGACTTGGCGTCCATTGTGTAGCTGTATTCTTCGCCGAACAGATGTCTAGTTCGCACAAAACCCTTTCCGTCGTCTGCAACACAATTCAGATGCAACATTCAATACACAACACCAAAAAATGAACAATTCGAGCATAAAACAGTTGAAATTGCCTTTCTTTTAAAAACATGATGGTGCAATAACATGGAGCACTCATATGTGAAGGACTTGCTCAGTGCAGATATAATGTGTATAAAGTTCTAGTGGTAAAACACAATAACCAAATGCATAGCCATAAATTTATTGCTTCATGTTGCAAGTTTTCACCATCATTATAGCAAACAATTTTTTAAAACAATCTGAAAACAAAAGAACATACACCATTAAGAGACCAAAGTCCTGCTGAAAGAGTTACCCATATACATAAAGAAATAGTGACCGGTTATAATGTGAAGCGATAAAGATTTACGTAATTTAGCTTGCTAATATCAAGACTCAAGAAATAAACAATAGTCGAGAAAATAGAGACAACAATTAACGGATTAACTGGACGTAAATTACGTCGTCTCTCGTTCGTCTTCTGAGGCTTTGTCTTCGGAACGCCAATCGGTCGTTGTGATCTCGGATCGGGCAGATTGTGGAATCGCGACGTCTGAGATCTCGTCGTTCTTTTCAGAGCCTCATCGGGTTCTGAAAAGACAATGGCATGTTTTTAAGTAACAATATGTTTACGTAGCGCCTTTTAAAAGCCATCAAAAGCACCGAACAGATGGTTCATGTAAATGCATGTATCGGAACTTCTCATTACAAGTAAGAGTAGTAGTAGTTGCAGTTTAACGTCACTGTGTGGTAACAAAGACCATTAGCGACGTCCTCCTCCTTTATCCAGGCTTGGGACTGGCACTGGCGGAGTGCAAGTAAGAGTATGAAATAAGTATAGTAACTTGTTACTTTTACTTTTTGCTACCAGTCAATACTGCAACACAGTAATAGCTATGGCCTCCAGAGGTAGAATTATACGGAGGTAGCATCAGAGGGAGGTGTAGCATTACAGGGAGGTGTAGCATTACAGGGAGGTGTAGCATTACAGGGAGGTGTAGCATTACAGGGAGGTGTAGCATTACAGGGAGGTAGCATCACAGGGAGGTAGCATTACAGAAAGGTAGCATCACAGCTTCGGCGTGAAGCTCTGATACAGTGTTCGCGCTGAAGTCGGGAGCAACTCTGAGTAGCGAGCTTGAAGGGGCGCTATAATAACAAGTGCGCATACAAACAAACTTCCACTTGCAATCGTATTGCGGTGTGTCAGTATGATAACAATAATAATAATAATAATAATAAATAAGCGATTCAACACTGTTGCCTGCAGGGGCACATTCGAAAAGCAGCCACTTTCATCTTATTGACTGTTCATTCCTGATTCTTTAGTTTTTATTTCAATGCGTTGTCATAATTGCCTTTGTGATTCGAACTACTTCGGAAAATAATAATAAAATAGGAAATGCTAGAGTGAGATGTCTACCTTCTAGTGACTTGGCCGGTACATCAAGATCTTTCGCTGCTTCTTCGCAGTCGTCCGAATCGAGGTCCACATCGTCAACATTCAGGGAAATGGGATCTGAAACCAAACAATCAATCAATCAATCAATCAACCAACAAATCGACCAATCAATTAAATAAAAAAAACAATCAATCTATCATGAAATATATGCTCATTTCCAATACAGTACGTCAGAGATGCATATCTACTTACAAGATAATAAAATAGTTTTCAGTTTTCGAAAACACTGTAACAATACAAAGTAAAACAATCGCAATAATTATGAGTAACTATCAATCACAGCTTTATCGAAAGGGGTGCGGAATTAATAACAATAATCTATTAATTATTAATCAAATCAATTTATGACGACAGCTGAGTTTACTCACAATCAAAGCATTGTGTCTGAGAATTTATGAAGTGCCTCTTACAGTACGAGCCATACAGACAACACGAGGAAATAAGAAAGTCTACCAAGCTATTCACAATCAAAGCCATATCAGTTCATAATCAAAGCTGCGGCAAAACTCAATCAATTCAATCTGTTCACAAGCAACACTAAACATTTCTCCGCAGGCTAACACATTTAAGAATAGAAATAAAAATAGAAATAAGAAAATTATTTTCAATTGACCGAACGTGTGAATCACTTAGAAATCTTTGCGTAAATTTAACTCACCAGTGATGACGAGAAGAGATAATTCTTCGTCCACTTTATCAACTGTCGTCTTTACAATATCTGCAGCCTTCGCCTCTGCAACACAAACACAGTCATGATGTATATCATTCATTGATTCAAGAATCTCTATGTAGGTTGTTTAAGAAGGACAGCCCAGAAGCGCCCACGACTCTAGCATGGCAAAAAGTACAGTGGTACGGGAGAACAAGAGAATGCAGCATGATGTGTCAACGGAAAATGTACGTAGCACCCGTACAAGACATCCAACAACAAGCACAGAGGTTCAAATGATCCGACTGCTTAAATTATGGCTTCAAAACTTTCCCTAACCTGTTGCGTCTCCAGTCGTTGCTTTCGCATCCTTCTCATCCTTCGGCTCTGCTTTTCCATCCAATACATCCTTCTTTTCTTCCAGCTTCTCGATCTCCAGTTTCTTGGCGTCGTCTCCATCTTGGCCTTTGCCGTCCGTTACTTCCGACTTCTTCTCGTCCGTGTCTTCCGACTTTCCGCCTTCGACCGGTTTGTCCGAATCCATTGACACGTCGATGTCCTTGCTGTCGTTGTCAAGGTCGTCATCGCTGATCGTGATTGGCATCTTGTCCAGCCAATCCTGTGTCTTCTCCTGCAGTGACTTCGTCTTTCCAGTCGCCTTATCTGGCCTTCAAATCAAAATGCACCACAACCGCCTTATAAATAACTAAAATCTATATCCATAAAGAACAATGTGGCGGGCTGGCGGTGTATGTACGTATGTTTGTCCAGAATGCATGCCCAATTTTCCCATGGTTTTGCAGCTACACACCTGAAACCTTGCACCTAGACAGCGTTGCCTAATCACCAGGACCACACATAGGAGGGGTTGCAAAATTCCCCTCACCGTGGAGGCTGGGGTGGGACGTGTGGAGGCGAAAAACCTAAATTTCCCGGGCAACACTGTGTGTACCGGATACTATGATTATAACCCCATTATGGTTTTAAAAAAATTTCCGGCAAAAAGATTATCGGTTGTAGATTTGACTTTAAACTGATTATTGAATTTTTAATTGACCTTACAGAAAATCTGTGGTTCCCAGCTTCGCAGTAATAAACAAAGATGGCAGACACTGTATTCATTGCATTTGACGATGTTTTCGATGTAAAGAAAGTATTATCAGAGGTTCTGTAAATAATTCAACTCGTTTTGAGACAGCAAATTTATTGGCTTTCATTTCTACCATAAGAATGCTCTGTCTGGAGTGATGTTTGGAATAGGACCCCCGGCCGGCCGTGAAAAACCTACCAAGGCTTTGATTTAATTCCCTGTTCGTCTTTGGCTGCTGGTTTCTCAGTTTTCGTTCTTTTCTTTTTGCGTCTCCTCCTAAAAAACCCAAAAATGATGATCAACAAAATTAACTTGAAAACAGCCTAAAAAATCCAGAATTAACTATAATGCAGTAGCGGCACCACAATAGGTCGTGGCAAGTCATTTGACGAACTGCTTATTTTACCATTGACCTGCCTCATGACTGGCCAAAATTCTTTGGAATTTCTATTAACTTCCTTACATTTAATTTATTCAATCTGCTAAATAACTCCCATGACCCTGAAATTGTCTAGAAGCAGTCCATTATTGGAGAAAAGCTGTAGATATTGTATCGCTGGCTCCGCCACTGACTATATTATGGGAGTTCTTAATATGGCCTTTGCAAGAAGTCTATGTAGTGTATTTAAACCATTATGTAATGCATTGTAGCAATTACCTTTTTCTGTTCTTGTTCTGTCTTCTTTCGCCAGAGTATGTGCTGAAAAGTTTCAATTAGCAGCAAGTTACAATTTACAATTACAAATAAAATCCATATATTCACCGCTCAGCGGGTTCCTTAACTTAATTTAACGAATCAACTAATTAAGTAGAAACTTCTGTCATGCCAACATCTGATGATCAAATACCAGTTAGAACCTCGCTGGTCCATACGTTACCTCTCCCACCCGAACATACCTCTTCCACATTAATACCTTTCCTTAATAACCAAATACCTGTCGGAATTTCGTTGTTCCGCTCCTGCGTCCGAAGTGGATCGGCCGTTCTCTGAGCTCTCCAAGTCCTCAGGAGGAACGTCGCTTTCGTATCCCTCCTTCGTCTTTTCAACCGTCTCAATGTAATCCAACTCAGCGAGATACTCGTCTCCGTATTGCTGGCCGTCCTGACAGTAAGAGACAACAGGAAATGGTTGACTGCAGACCAGACTCAATGCAATAAACTGTATTTTATAATAATATACGTATGTATGTATGTATGTATGTATGCATGTATGTATGTACGCATGTATGTATGTACGCACGCATGTACATATGTTATGTACGTAAAAATAATAATAATACTAACTGTATGTATGTGCCGGTATGTCTACATGCTTACATGTTAGGTGTGAGAGTTTATGAAAGCAAGTTTGCATATTTGTTTATCTTACACGCAAAACATTCATGGGAACATGTCCAGAACATGACTGCATGATTGCCAAGTTTTCAACCTAATTATAAGAAACACTTTGTCATGAAAAAAGATGCAGAAGATATCTGAAATCTTGGACAGATCCTACCTCATTAGCGCCCTCGTCCGTCAGCAGCTGCCCAGCGTAGATGCAGACGAACCCCCCGGCCGGAATATCGTCCAGACATCGCAGGCCCCAACCTCTGCGAAAACAAACATCCAGAGTGTTACAAAGAGACGTAGATTATAGTTTCACACCTGACATGCGATTTCTAAGATCCATCGGATTTTGTTCATGAATAATTCATTCGTTCATTCATCATTCATCCGTTCATTCATCATTCATTCATTTTATGGTCTCAAATACAACACCTTCAAGAAACTACTCAGGAGGGCTCCCAACCCAGCCACAGCAACAGAAAAAAGCCTTGAGAGATTTATGAAAAGTTTGATTGGTCAGGTGTCATAAATGCAGCTTTGAAGGAAAGGAGCTCATTCCAGATGGACTACAACACACACCAACACGATACAAGTTACCGGTACTAATCAAAAATAATAAGTTACTAATCAAAAAATTATACGTTACTAATCAATAATAAGTTATTAATCAATAATAATAAGTTATTAATCAATAATAATAAGTTACTAATCAATAATAATAAGTTACTAATCAATAACAATAAGTTACAAATCAATAATAATAATAATACATTACTAATAAAAATAATAAGTTACTAATCAAAAAATGATAAGTTACTAATCAAAAAATGATACGTTACTAATCAATAATAATAAGCTACTAATCAATAACAAATAAGTTAATAATCAATAATAATAAGTTACTAATAAAAAATAACAAGTTACTAATCAATAATAATAAGTGACCAATCAATAATAAAAAGTTACTAATCAATAATAATGAATAATAATGAAGATCCCATCACCACATCATATCTGTTCTGGTATGCTTAAATGCACGACCTCGCGATGAAAATCAATTCACCTTTTCTCTGTCTTAAAGACTTGAAGTCGTAGCGTGAGACCGTGTTGCACGACCCGATTGTGGCAGCGTGAGTCACACCTGCACTTGGAGTTGCACTCGAATATACTAAAAGTAACAGCAAGTAGTAAGGGAAAAACAAGGAAAAAGCAGATGTGGGTAAGACTCACGAGTCCAAGAACTGAGTCTCTATTTTCAACTTGTCACATCTTTGTGCAACTGCTTGGTATTCAAGCCTGAGAGTTCTTTGCACAATTCTAACATCCTCATGAAATTCTTTCTTCTTAGTGAAATTCTAATATTTTCATAAAATTCTCTCAACTTTTTAAAATTCCAACATCTTTATCAAAATTGTCTTGTCTTTGTAAAATTCTAACACCTTCATGAAATTCTAACATCTTCTCACATCTACATGAAATTCTAGCATCTTCATGAAATTCTCACATCTTCATGAAATTCTCACATCTTCATGAAATTCTCACATATTCATGAAATTCTCTCGTCTTTGTGAAATTCTAATGGGCGTTATAGATAGCCAAATACAGGCAAGTGAATAATAAATATGGCTAATTGTTTAACACAGGCCTATTGTACTTTTCATAAAATCATAAACCAAAGGCTTGAGCAGATATAGAGGATACAAATTGCTATTAGTTCTAAGTTCTAACCCCTTATAAAAATTGCATTGTGATTTCATAGTCAATAAATTGCCACAGTAACCTCTTAAAATAATAACTGTATTGTGATTTTATGGAATCTCGGAATTGTTATAGATAACTCTTATAAAAATTGCATTGTAATTTCATAGTCAATAAATTGCCATAGTAACCTCTTAAAAATAACAACTGTATTGTGATTTTATGGAATCTCTGAATTGTTACAGATAACTCTTATACAAAATTGCATTGTGATTTCACAAAGGCTTTAAATTGCCATGGTAAATTCCTTATAATAAATGCACTGTGATATCATACAGGCTAAAAATCGCCATAGTAACCGCTTATGGTCACTGCATTGTGATTTCATAACTTGCAAATTGCTATAGTAACCATTGTAATGATTGCAGCATATCATAGTCAGTAAATTGTCATAGTAACCTCTTATAATAATAATTGCATTCTGAATTGTTATAGTAACTTCTAATAATAATAACTGCATTGTGATTCCAAAAAACAAATATATATTGTCATGGTGACTTCTTATAATAATTGCTTCATAAAGGCTATGAATGGCCATAGTAACCTTTAATAATAGCTGCATTGTGACTTAATAGTCTATAAATTGCATAGCAACCTTTTATAATACTTCATTGTGATATAATAATCTGTAAATTGCCATAGCAACCTCCTATAATAATAATTGCATTGTGAATTGTCATATAGTAACCTCCCTTAATAATAACAACTGCATTGTCATTCCATACAAGCAATACATTGTCGTGGTGACCTCTTATAATAATTGCATTCTGGTTTCATATAGGCTATGAATTGCCTCTTATAAATTGCATTGTCATTTCACTAATAAGTCAGGTTTCTTTTGAGTCTTCTGACTTATGGCGCACATAATTTTATGAAATAATTTTCATCTTGAACCGATGTTAATGTACACCAAAGTACGGGAAGAGAAGTTCATTTGTGCGAATTGGTGGGTTCCAAAAAACGTACGAGTTGCAAACAGGAGAGGGGTAAAAAAATACGATTGTTTGCTATGCAATATATGCATGGGATTGGGCCCCGAAGAGTTGAATATGTAATTGTAAAAGTTACCCAGTAAGAAGCGGTTCGTGTAATCTTCTGTGTTTGTAACCAGCCTGTTCGTCACGACCTCCTGATGACCATGAAGTGGCTGCGATTGTCATCTGAATACAACGACACTTCGACCGGTCCTAGAATTCACAAGGAACAGATTGGTCCTAGAAATTCATGAGCAAAATATCGGTCCTAGAAATTCAAAAAGGACCATCAACATCACCACCATAATCATCATATTACAATTATTACTATAATTCTAATTACTATAGCTATTATTATTATATAGTCCCTTTGAGACTACGTTCTACTCTGCCCTTAAGACTGTTCTCTTTAGCCGTGGTTGGGTCGGGAGCGCTTCTGAGTAGATACTCTTGAAGAAGCGCTATATAAATGTCTGAAATGAATGAATAGTTATTATCATTGTAATCATTATTTAGTTATTATCATTATTATCATTATTATCATATCATCGTTGTTGTCATCATCGTTGTCGTCATCACCATCACCATCACCACCATCACCATTGCGTCATCTGCCCAATCAAACGTACCCTACAGCCATCCGTACAGTCACAGCCAACAAGGAACTCCGGATCCAGGACGAGCTGGACTCCCTTGGCTGGAATCCTCTGATTGGAATACTCCACGTAGTCCGGATACTGACGATCGATTCCATTGACGCACGATATCGGAACGTTTTCCTTTCCATAAGAAAGATCCTTGATGTCGCAGAATGTCTGCAAAAAGTTAATGTAATCAATTAAAAATAAATAAACAAGTAATTAAAAAATAATTAAAAATCAAATGAACAATATTCATGTCCCTGATGATCTTGCATATAGGGTAAAATATAAAAAAGTCATTAAAAATAATCAAAAATAAATACACAAGGAATTAAAAAGAATTAAAAATAAATACAAAAGTAATTAAAAGAAATAATTTAATAAAATAATTACTTATGTATTTTAAAAAATACACAAGTAATTAAAAGAATTAAATACAAATAAATAAACAAGTAATTACATCAGTAGCAAAGTTCTCAGGCATTTCTCTCTCATCTTAAAACAGTTTTATTTGGGTTGGGAGTGCCAGTTGGGAGTGCCTCTGAGTAGTCCCCTTAACAAGGTGCTATGCAAATTAATTAAATAAATGGACGAAGGAATTGTAATGATCTTTCATCGCTCAGTAATTTCTAAGTCCCTGCAAAAACAATAATACATAGAGACGTCGATTTCTCCCGACCTTAACAGGAATGTATTCGACGTCGATGCGCAGAACTGGATCGAAGCAGAAGAGGTCGATGGTGAGTTTGGAGTTCGTCTGGATGAGATATCGGTCAATCTCAGTGAGATTACGAATAAGACGACCGCATGGAGTTCGATAGCAAATGCCACGCTTCAGGCTGTTGCGCTGCTTTGTAACCTGCCTAGATGACAACAACAACAACACTAATAATAATAACAATGATAATAATAACAATGATAACAATAATAATAATAGTGATAATAATAATAATAACAATGATGATAATAATAATTATAATAATAATATTCATCTAATTGCAAACTGACACAACGCAGAATGATTATAAATCATAGTAGGACGGATGATCCCAAGTTATTACAGGGGTCAAATTTAACTGTTGGCGCCAACACGTCCCACAGTTTACCAATGTTGAATGGAAGGCTTAGTAGACCTTAGGGAGGGCTGTGGGAAGCAATTCCGCATCCATACGCTCAGAGTGTTAACCATTGCCCTAACCCCTCCCTAGAGGGGGGGTGTGAACATGAAATTGGATTGTGCAACATTCTATTCTATTTTGGGATTTATAAAGCGCCTCTCACAGTACAACTCTGAATCAGAGGTGCTCCCAGTGCGAAGAACTCGTGGAAACAGAAAAGTCTTAAGACAACGGGCAGAAAAAGTAAAGCCTCCAGGTAAAATCTTAGCACGAATAATAGTACGAATAATAGCAACATGTTGGCAGAGCACAATAGAAATTAGTTTACAAAAATCTATTGGCAATCCTTGTAAAGAGAACTCTGACCAAACGTAGATCGACACGTCGTCTATAATTAATAACAAACGCACGGACAAAAATGTTGAAAATAACAATGACCATCGAAAGCAGTCTAAGACAAAGATGAAGCGACGAACAAGCGGGAATATTATTTTAAAGCTTTCTCGTGAAAATGAAGAGAGAGGAAAGGAGCAGAAACAAACGCTACCTCTCCCACGCATAGAAGAGCGGAATGAGAAGCGGATTCTTCAGTTTATACATCGCTGGATCGTCGTTCATATCTCGCAGACAACTGGAAGTGCAGTGCAATGGCACTAACAGACAAAAGCATTTAATACAATGCCCAAAAGTAGCAAAGTCAGTAAGATCAGTAAAACAACTAAAAGACTGAAACATAATTGTGGGCGTGATGGTGTAGTGGTGGCGTCGCAGCCTTGAAGCCGGAGGGTTGCAGGTTTGAGTCCATCTCAAGTCGCCACGTAGGGACCTTGGGAAACCCTTCACTCGCAATTGCTCAGCTCTTCGGCGTGAAACTTCGACGCAGTGTTCGCGCTGGAGTCGGGAGCGCCTCTGAGTAGAGTGCTTGAAGGGGCACTATAACAAGTGCACATACAAACAAATACAAACAAAACAAACATAAACAACTTTTATTCAAGACAGCAATTGAAGAATACTTAAAAATGCTTCGTCCGCATATGTCCCCTCTATGAAATGGACTTCTTCCATCAGTTCGCTCCATACCAGAAATGGCAGATTTAATTTTTTTACCAAGTGACCAAAAAACCCAAAAGGTTGTCAGAAAATTTGACCAATGGAGGTGTCGTTGGTGGCTCAGCCGTCTGCCCAAAATGTCCGGCCAAAATGGAATTTTTCTTGTCCCCCCCAGAAACCTTAATTCTCTCCCCCTGCCCCCCAAAGCAGGGTGACTAGATTAAACACCGTTATTACAAGTTACAACAACGTTATTACTACTCACATCTTGTCTTGTGCAAACTTTCCTTTCGCACAAATTGGTCACGGTCAATTTCTACGAATGCTCCAAGCGGGCCTTCGAGTCCTAGACAATAAAAAGCGGCACATAAAGAATTCAAAATCACAATTTTAAGCTAAGTGACTAGCATGTGGATCAACACATGTTCAGGATAACAGATACTTTTTAATCTAATCTAATCTGATTTCTTATAGCACTGAGTCCAAGACATCCACTCAAGCGACCATTATCAGGGATGGCCACTTAGACAGAAACCACAATCGGATTTATCATTGAAAATCCATCGGTCGAAATTAAATACATCAGAGAAACTAGAAGCCAGGTTTCTTGCAGCAAAACAATGCACAGCAAAGTAGAAAAAGCGTCACCAATGGCATGCCTATTCACACACGCACGCATGCACGCAGCCAGCCAACCAAGCACTCTTTAGATGAGTTTGCTTGGTTGTATTTTCAACTAAGATTATAATTGACTACAAGGAGTCGCATATATATATATATATATATATATATATATATATATATATGACCCACTATAGTCGGTCACATATATATATACAACATATATATATATATATATATATATATATATATGTGTGTGTGTATGTGTATGTGTGTGTGACTGAAATCCACCAACCTGGGTCGGCAGCATCGTTCCCTCGAGTATCTAAAAAAGAAACAACGATGCAACTGAGTCAGTGGGTCACATTGACGCAAGTCCACAGCATAGCCAGGACTCGTTGGAATCTGTCCATTTCGACCGCACAGGTCTGCGCAACGAAGATAAATTTCCGTGGGATGTCGGAGAATTTTACTGTGGACAATTAGTGACTTACTGCTGGTATGTATGATTCCCTCTGTTGCGGGAGCTCTCGGAGGTATGGCACATCCGTAAGTATGCAAAAATAGTATTTTTACCCCCTCACCACCTGCTGCAACTCATACAATATGTGGAACTCAACATGCCTATGTAGTAGTACGCACACATAAGCTTCTCCATCCACTTACAAACGCTAATTAGATAAAGTCACTATAAAACATTTATTAGACCATCTATGCTACTATTTATTTTTGTTTTAAAACATCATATTTGCAAGCAAAAATTTGTTAACTGCTATAGCTTACTGTTTAGATCTTAACAGAATTTAATTACAATGTAATCAAATAGAATAATGGTTATAAATAGGATAGTGGTTATAAATAGGATAATGGTTAAAAATAAAATGACGGTCATAAATAGAATAACGGTTATAAATAGGATAATGGTTATAAATAGGATAATGGTCATAAATAGAATAATGGTTATAAATAGGATAATGGTTGTAAATAGGATAATGTTTATATATAAGATAAATGGTTGTAAATAGGATAATGGTTCATAAATAGACTAACCTCGAGAGATGGACCTACAACTGAGTATGAACTGAAATTAACAAGAAGTAATGACTACGCCAGCCTCCAAGACTGAACACTGAACCGATCAAGACAACAATGGTCATCATAACCGCTCCTGATAAACGTGGAACAGTCGAAACTTACTTGGCAGACGTCTGTCAGGTCTCGCACTGTGTGTGGTTGAACTCTGTGAGTCTTCGCAGATCGGCTGCTTAGGGGGCTCGATGTGCTGCAGTGCCATCTGGGGTTTCGAAGTGGACTTCTTAGCCACGGCTTTGACTGGCTTCTGAGGGTCAAGCGCTGACTGCTGGTCAGACGCCAACATTTGATCGACAGTTGGATCAAATGATCCGTTGCTGGTCCTTAACGCGTGATCAAACGTCTGATCTGAAAAATATTTTTTAAATAACACATTGCTGGAACTTAACATACGCACATACAGACATGCATAAATGCATACCTACATGCAGCCACACCTGCATGCACACATACATACACACATACAATACATACATACAATACATACAGACATACATATACAAATATAGAGCATGGTGGTGTAGTGGATATGTTCGTTGCATTGAGCCGAAGGGTTGCAGGTTCGAGTCCACCTCAAGTTGCCGCGTAGAGACCTTGGGCAAGTCCTTCACTCGCAATTGCTCAGCACATCAGCATGAAACCCCGATTAAGTGTCCACGCTGCAGACGGGAGCGCCTCTGAGTAGTGAGCTTGAAGGGGCGCTATAACAAGTGCACATACAAACAAACAATAGTTTTACATACACACCCAAAGACACACGTACATAAACCCATACATACCGACACACCCACAAACATACAGGCATACATACATACCATATATATATATATATATTTATGCATGAACGTAAGCAATGCATTAATAAACAGCAATTAATTACATGGTCCTTGGAATAAGTATTAAAACCAACTAACTGGAAAGAGTTGGTTTCTTGGAAACTGGTTCCTCCAGACAGCGTGTGTACTCGACGAAAGGCTTCTTGCTGCCCTTGGGGTTGAGGTTACCCCGTCTTCTGCCCTTACCCATCTGCTTTGAAGCCTCTGCGTTGGCCTTCAAACAAAGACACAAAGAAAATAGACAATTAGAAATCCTTTAGAAGCATCAGTGGTGTAGAGGCAAAACAACTAACCACTGCCTCAGGGATTTGAATTCTTGAGATTAGGCAAGCTTGGAATGTCTTGGAGTAGATATCCAAACTGAGTGCTACATAAATCAAACATTAAGTTACATTACATGGTGATCATGTGACATACTTTAACATCAGGTTACACCTCACATGACAGAAAAACTGAAGAAACACATTAATTAGAAATTTATTTAATATTACATTCTCTTAAACCAGCCCTCAGACAGCCACATGTACAAGAAAGCGACTTCAATATCTTAGCCATGGCATATGAGGGCCAATGCAATTGTAATCACTATTGTAGAGCTCTGCAACTGTGAATGTTTGTCGGCCATTGTAAATACAGCAACTTCTATATAGCATCATCAGTAGTAAGCTACGTCCAGAATGCTCCACATGCACACTGGTCAACTGTCAGCACAAATGACCGCCTCATAACAAGGTTTGGTTATAATGAGAATATTTTTATAAAGCAAGACAAAACATCGGATCCACATTTCCAATCATGGCTTATACCAGCATCTGTGCAATAATTACATGGGTCAATCAAGAAGCTCTGATGTACTCGGAGACTCAACAGAGTCTACTTACGAGTTCCGTGTAGAGCGGCTCAAGACGAGTCGAGCCTCGATAAATCCACTCAACTCGCTTATCAGACTCGAAATACATCTTAACGAGACTTGCGTCAACTTGCTGCACCTTGGCAACCCACCTTAAAAAAACAAAAAATTAACAGCCAAAATGATAACTAGAAATCAACTTATATAACAGAATATTCATATATACAAATGTGACCGTGCATGAGAAAACCCGGCCAAAGTCGCATATTGAAACCGAGTAAATCGAGCGGAAAGGTCTACACCCAGTTCTCAACGAAATGCACGCTACTGTGCGGAGACTCCTATTTAAATCTGTGCCATTCCTTCAATTTAATTTTCCAAGAAAAGCCGTTGACACCATTGGAAAGAGCAGAAAATTTTCAGTTTAGAACATATTACTAAATTCTGATGAAAAATCTATTGACTTTTGTGTGGTTCATGTAATGGATGTAATTTTCAACTGGCGATTTCTCCCTAAAAAACGATTTCTCAAGATGCTAAAAAATCATAAAAATTTCATTTCAAAAGACGCAAATATGCGGTTTTCACCAATTTGATCAACTATATCTGTACTATTTAAAACAAACTTAAACTCATTTTATGGAATTTCCGACTTTGGGAGGGTTTTCTCATGCACGGTCACAAATATATATATATATATATATATATATATATATATATATTGTCACATGTAAACACATGCACAAACACATAAGCTCATGTACACATATAAACACATAGCATTAATTAAGGTTCTTCTGATATAAAGTTTCTCATTCTTTGATCAACAAAGCGAAGCAATTCAATAATCATTTACTACAAGTCTTAATTATTGCTAATATTTTGCAATCAGGACGGCAATGTTCTCTTATCAGTTGAACAACTTAGCAGGGTGTGAAAAAATTATTTACTAAATTTACCATCACTCTTATTTCTTAACCATCATACATATTACATAATATACACCTCAGGATTTTGAAATTTGTGATAAAACCTTCTGATAAAACCTAATTCTAATCGAAGTTTGCTTATATATCCACAACATTCCTATTATTATTAATACCCATGGCCTATTATAAATAAATGATCAATGGCCATTGGTATGGCAGACATCAATGCACAGCACTGTGATGCGGGACTTTGAATACAACATTGTCACGCATCATTTCTTCAGATTATTAGTATTATTATAACAATTCGAATAATAACTGTTATTTTGGTTTTGCTTTCTTCATTCCTTCAACTCACCAGTTTCCCTTCCATTCGGTCTTAATTGTTTGACCAGGATGAAGACGAACCATCGGACGCTAAAATAAGAAAAAATCATTTTTAATTCACGACATTTTTCTATATTTTCAGCTCAAACATCACGACACAAAGAACTTTGCAATACCTCAGAACATTGAAAGTGTAAATGAGGAGAGAGAAGAAGATGTAGAGAAAGAGAGAGAGAGACATAGACAGAGAGAGAGAGACATAGACAGAGAAAGAGAGAGAGCAAGAGACATAAAGTGACAGAATGAGCAAGAGAAAATAATCAATACCATTTAAAAATTAGCAAGTAAACTCTTTATTACTCCACTTGCAAACGAACAATGGGACATGAAACATTGTTATAGCATACCAACTAAAATATAATTGAACATTTACCATTTATCACTTGAAATTGACAGTTATGAATACAACCTTAAATGAACATTAACTGAATGTTTATTATATCTTATCATAAGTTTGGCAGCAAGGTTAGCTATTGTCTTTGAAATCAGGCATCCAATCCATGATGGTCCCTCAAACACCTACTTCTGGATACTGCTGCAGATATCCTTTTATGAATTCCTGTGAGTCCGGATGGATGTCTTCCCAGACTTGCTTACCTAAATGCAGAAGACATCTCAACTAAATACGTTGCCATGGTTACAGATCCAATCTAATATTTCGCTTCTGCAGCACAATCATAATCCAGACATCAACAATCAAAGGTGGCACTAATCAAATCGCAATAACATAATCACGATAATACTGGTGTCACCGTGGTAACAAAACCCCAGATCTCCAGGATCAATATTTCTCGTAGCAGTGCCTATTGAATGCGCAATAATGCTAATAACAATAACATACTAAAATAATATTGATAATAATAACAATTAAAAAAAAATAATAACAATTACTTGCACAATGCATCTATAAGCTGAGATAATCATATAGTTTCAAGTCACCGTCAGTCACAAATATCTAGACCGGCCAAAGTCTCAGGTGTGTATGAGACGTTCTATAAGCTTCAATGACAAACTTCATCAACTGGTTCCCAGTCACCCTAAGAACACTTTCATAATTAAAGTGCTAAAAGGCGTTGAACATCAAATGCCACATCGCATACAATGACGCAGGCAGCAACTTGTTGTGCACATGTGCACAGACTTTGCTGGTCAGACATTTATATAGCTTCTCCAGCATGCTTCCCAGCAGGCATACTGGATTCGAATTTCCGTCTGAATACTCGTTAATAGTTGTGTGAAGATGAACACGTCACTTACTCTGGTCGCATACTTGGTGAAGATGAGTCGCGACTGAGTACTGAGCGTAACCATCGTCAAAGAAGACCAAGTATCTTCAAAAGAAAAGAGTAATCATACTAAAATACAGCACAAGGTTAATGGGAGGCCAATCCATTCCAAATATCATACAAGGCAATTAATAGAAAAGTCATCACATAACCTCTTAACACGTTGGCCGCGAGGGACGTGTATACACGTCCCACATTGAGTCATTTATCACAGCAAATCAGCGGTCAACGTGTTAATTATGGTAGTACAAAGCCTTTGTTCTATACAAATAGTGTTAAAAGACAAATAGTGTTACCAGACAAATAGTGTTACCAGACAAACAGTGGTACCAGACAAATAGTGTTACCAGACAAATAGTGTTACCAGACAAATAATGTTACCAGACAAATAGTGTTACCAGACAAATAGCGTTACCAGACAAACAGTGTTACCAGACAAACAGTGTTACCAGACAAACAGTGTTACCAGAGAAACAGAGTTACCAGACAAATAGTGTTACCAGACAAATAGTGTTACCAGACAAATAGTGTTACCAGACAAATAGTGTTACCAGACAGATGAAAGCTATTACCGGTTGTTGTTACGCAAGCTCGGCGGTTCAGCAATTATACCAGCGTAGAAGGACTGGGTGGAGTGCTCGTCATCTTTGTACATCGCTGCAACAAATCGACAAATAATCAGCCACTCCTATCTTCAACTTTCTTCGAATAATAAGATTGCAAGTTCTGGGCTTTTCTACAACACTATGACTGTTGCATTTTCACAGTGGTTGGTCAATCCGCCTGGATTAAGTTGAACACCAACCTGCAACAGGAACAACTTTTCCACCTCTCCTCGCCTCTTTTCCAAAAAAGCTGGAAGAACCTTCTGTTCGATCATGGTGCCTTCTTGTCAGGTTCATAGCGTCTCTTATGAGTCTCCCTTGTAGTGGTGCTATATAAATTTGTAATTGAAATGACAAAAAAAATTAGAGTCATTTTTAATTCACCCATAAAAAAGGATCCAGTAAACACTGACCAATAGCAATATGGCTACTTTAAACTGACCAATAACAATACAGATCTACTTTAAACTGACCAATAACAATACAGATCAACTTTAAACTGACCAATAACAATACAGATCAACTTTAAACTGACCAATAACAATACAGATCTACTTTAAACTGACCAATAACAATACAGATCTACTATAAACTGACCAATGACAAAACAGATCTACTTTAAACTGACCAATAACAATACAGATCTACTTTAAACTGACCAATAACAATACAGATCTACTATAAACTGACCAATGACAAAACAGATCTACTTTAAACTGACCAATAACAATACAGATCTACTTTAAACTGACCAATAACAATAGAGATCTACTTTAAACTGACCAATGACAATACAGATCTACTTTAAACTGACCAATGACAAGAAATACTCTAAATTTTACGTTGACCAATGACAAGAAAGTGTCACCTTAGAGTGACCAATGAGAAGCGTGAGTCGATTTAAACTAACCAATGACACGACTGCCGACAAGAAGGGTGTCTTTCGGGTGATCGGTGTAAGCGATCGACTTCGAACCGATAAATTTCATGCCTTTGCCGTCATATTTTATTTTGAACTTTCGCTGCAGATAGAAAGAATTTACAAAAAGAAACAATTAAAAGACAAATAATCTAGTGTTCTACTCCAACCAGCACATAATGAGCTTTGATAATCAATTTGATTGATATGAATATATTAAAAAGTTTAAAAATTCGTACAACAGATGACATTGAAAGCCTATCGTATGTATGTTTGTCTGGCCAAGTCCCTAAATTTGGTCATATCTCAGCTTACATGCGGGGTGTCCTCCACTGGCCATCTGCTCAGCAGCGCATCCATTATAGGGCCTCCTCCATTGTCTGGCATTGTGTCCTGGGCAGTGCGCTTGTCTAACTTTGGGAGTTCTTTACTTTAACTTTAGCTTCCTCTGGTTTCCGCTCTCTGCACTCGGCCTCTAGAGGCGACTTTGTGGTTCCAGCCACCAGACAGAATAGGGTTTTTCTCGATTGTGGTGGGTCCCTCTCTTTGGAATAGCCTTCCCTTTGGTCTGCACTCCCTTCTGCGGCGTCTTGTCTTTTTATAAACTACTCAAGACTTTCCCCTTTGGCCATTCCTGGGTTGGGAGTGCCTCTGAATAGCTGTCATGAAGGGGCGCTATATAAATTACATAAATTACATAGAGAGACAGAAAGAGTCGAACACGAGGAACTGACCTCGGAGAAAGGACGATCCCTGCTTTGTATTTCGATGAGCGCTCCTTTGTACCAAATGTCGTTGAACTTCTTCGCGTACAGCTTCATTCCAACTGCAAGTTCACTACAATTCGCAGAAAACAACAGCAGATAAAATGTTAGGTTTACGGTTTTAGGCTGTGGCCTAATCAAGTGAAGATTAATTATCGTTGATGAAAAATCAATAAAGAAACCTTACACAATCGTGAAGAACGCCGGTGTCATAAATTATCAAATGTTTTCAATGCAATATGCAACTGCAACTGAGCCAAATGAACTTCATCAAAAGTTCAGAAGTGCACACTATGACCATGAGAACACATGAGAACAAAAGAGAACACATGAGAATACATGAGAACACATGAGAATACATGAGAACACATGAGAACACATGAGAGCACACGAGAACACATGAGAACACAAGAGAACACATGAGAACATCGATGAGAACATCGATGGTGCTGAGTGGAGTGAGGACTTGCTCAGGTCCCAAACATAATAATCGCATCGTTAGTTGGGTTCAAACCCGCTGCAGGACGAGAACTGGCTACCGAGACACATGGATCTTGATCTTAATTGTGGCTGACACGAAACAATACACTCTGTGCAAGCCTAAATTATTCTAAATATTAGCATATTATGCAGCTGGACTCATACACACGCCAGCATATATTAGTGTAACATGACGATGATAGCATCAAATATAGAAAAACGGACTGTAAGAAAAATCTGTGCAACTAACGGAGGCTTTGGAGACGGTTGATTCAAGACCGTCATTGCTCTCGGTGTTGCCTATCACAAACACAAACAGTACGTGAGGTCTTAGTAACATTGCAGATTAATTATCCAAACCCTTTAAAAAACAGTTTAAGATATCGATGCAATACAGCCAACTTAACTTAAAATAGAGGCTTCTATCCACAAGGACGTGGTTGTGGTTGCAGAGCACGGTGTCAAACTTAGAAGGTTAAAATTTGTTGGGCAATTAATTATGGAGGGAAAGGGAGTATGTGCAAGAGAATGTTTTCCTACATTTTTCACAACAATAAGAGATTAAGAAATCCATGAAGGAGATGGTTTCACAATGAATTCATCATCACCTGAAGGGGAAGTGGTGACAACATCGGTGCCTGGCCTGGCCCCCCACTTCCTTCTCCTCCTATTCCATCTAAACGTAACATCGAGGGAGGATTGCTGTTCGTCGAATTCATCGAAGTCACAACTGCGCGAATCTGCTGACCGCCTTCGTTGACCAGAATCAGCGACTGACCGGATGAGAACGGAGGATTCTGTCCAGCGGTCAAGCGCATGGACTGCTGCTGTTGTTGCAGGGACTGGAATGGACGACTGTCAGTTGAACACACACAGCATACAGTGTAATCAAACGTAATGTAATCTCACGGTAACTGTATCTCTACTGATGTCATCTATGACATTACAAATGTTGGTAAAGTTCTGCAATTTTAATTAGCTCTGAAATCTCTTCAACTGGCATAGTAGAGACCATCTGGGATTTAAGTCGATAAATCACCAAGCATAATAACATCTAATGATTATTAAAAACATATCATCAACACTATATTAAAACAATGTATGTTTGGAATAGCCTCACCTTGGCCTGCGTTCCCCTCTGTGGGACTTGTCTAATCTTTTGTAAACTACTCAAGACTTTCCTATTTGGCTGCACACGCCTAGGTTGCAACAGCTTCTGAATAGTTATCTTGAAGGCGCTGGCGCACTGTATAAATTCCTCAGACAGACAGACAGACAGACAGAAAGACAGGCAGACAGACAGAAGGCAATGAAATAGCATATCTGCAGGATTAAAATCATACAATTTAGCCTGTAAAATGTGAGAACTGTACATGCCTGAGAGCATTTGATGCGGCCAACGTGAACGAAGATGGGTTGGAGTCAAGCACCATAATTTCATCGTCATCGTCACTTCCGACCGATATCGACGGAATCGATTTCAAATCCTCTTGGTCGCTAAACAGACAATTTAACGGAGTAATTTAATAAAATCTTGATCACAACAATGCTGGTTGACATGCCTGTACTTCTACTAAGCGACTTAATAATTATTGGATTTTCTTTTCTGTATTTATCCTTCCTCGTTTATACAGCGTTCCTGCAGTTTGTAGGTGGTTCAATAAAGTATACTTACTTACTTACTCAAATGGTGGAAACAGGGAATCAAACAATTGCCTTGCTTAGAACCAGTATCCCAATGAAATATCGAGATAAAATAATTGGCATGCTCATTCATCCATTTATTCATTATGGAAATTTATATAGCGTACCTTCAAAGTTTCTACTCAGGAGCACTCCTGAACCAACCCTGGCTGAAAAGGACGATATTAAGACTACAAATAAATGCATCTGAGTAAACCTAAGGCATAAGATGCAACGCTAATTGGAGCCCAATATTATAACCATTACTCCTTGACCCTTTAGCGGTTCGTTTTTAAATTTTAAGCCCATTTTCAGCGAATATTTTCGAGGCAAACGGGTAAAGGATTAACAGATTAAAATGCACGTCATTTCATAACGTAAATTGAAAACTGAAAGAAAACTGAAAAACCTTTCATCATCACCAAACGCATGCAGGTCCACCATGAGACTCTCGAGAACGCTCGTTCCTTCTTCAAACTTCTTCGTGATCTCGTTAGATTTCTCTGAAAATCACAAGGCAACAGACGACTTAGAATATCATTAGACCATTTACAGACAGAAACCCTACAATTAAAAGACAACTCTAATTAGATCTTACGATATGAACACAATGTTCTTAAAGCCTCACATATGCAGCAATTTTCAGGCACAAGGTATTTATTGCATCGTATCTATAAATATGTAAAGCGTCCCCTCATAGACTACACCAATCAGAGGCGCTCCAAGTGAGTGAAAGCAAGAGAGAAAAATGTGGACTTGAGACAACGAAAAGAGCACACTTTAGAAACCGATACGTGTCTAAATACTGATACGTTTGGAAGATGCATTGTGTTATTATGAGTACATAATATTATACAAAACACAACAAGGGACAACACATGTCTTCAAGGTGTTTCCTTTCCCGTCTGACCACATTTTCTAAGACTTCAATACATGTCCAGAATCCAGTGTATTACAAGGGTTTTTAGATTTCTACATACCTTCTGAGTAGCTACTCCATGAACATGCAAGCACAACAGCAACCTTGCTGTGGTGAAGTTTCTATAGAGATAGACACGTAATGAAATGTTATTTTTATGCTTATGAAGAGTTTTGCAAAGAGACGTAAGGAAATGTTTCATCTTCGCTTTTACGCTTTTAAGGAGTTTAAACAAACAGAGGCACATAGGAAGTGAGATACATTTACATTACTATTGAGTTTCTACAGAAATTTAAACAAGTTGGTGACCTTTACACTTACACTTCTATGGTGTTTCTAAAGACATGAAAACAATGTGTGACCTTTAAATTTGCGCCTCTAAGGAATTTCCATATACACATAAAAAGTGCATTACATATCTATGAACTTTCTACGTGTACACAGCCTTTTGAGCAGTTTCTATAGAAGCAGGAAAACAAAATCATTCTTATAATTAAGAAGCATGTTAGGTGCCATGTCTAGAAAAAGGGCAAATTTTGTAGAATGATGGACTCAATTAGGAAAGACTGCATTGTAACAGAAATCACGTTACAATTTTAATATTGCCACAAGCACCTTTGATCACCTTCAAAGAATATTGCTACAAGATGCTATACATTAGTCTAAAAACTTAGAAATGGCAATTACTATCTTCGGTCTTGAGTTCATTTCCAAGTCTGCTGAGGGCGAGCTGGCATCTGGCGCGGAACCCAAGTTCGTCGAGTTTGTTGTGGATGAGACTTTTTAGTCCGTCGATTGAACTGACTTGATTGATGCAATATGAAATATCGGGGCTGCCTGGTGACGCCATGTCACCACTCCACTACACACTTCCTGCAAAAAGCAAACCAAAGCAAAATGATGCACAGCAGCAGAGATTTACTATCCAATGTTTCCCTTGCAGGGCAGCACTAGTGGCGACCAACAACAGAACACTCAGACATCAGACTTAAGTAAATATCATGTTATTTTGACGTAATAAAAGAAGTTCACTTATCACCTTGAATATTGTGTTCGTGAACTAATGCTTGCTAAGTGCCTTGAATGCAGGAAGTGGACTGGGGAATATGTTCTATCCGAGTCTTGGGCGGTCATATTGCTTATAATGGGATTGTTCGCCACCATAAAATTATGGATGTAAACCTCTATCAATTAAATCATAAATGTAATGATTTCTATTTTCCGTAAAACATTGCACAAGGAAAATATAATTGGATGGAAATTTGCATTGTTTATGAAAAGACATTGGTGAAGTTCAGACTTGCATTGTATAAATAAATTCCCGGCATAACTGCAGTATCAGGGGACCGTGAATATCGGTCAGGCGTCGTGAGGGTCGGTAAGGTCAGGTTAAGCGTCGTGGTGGTCGGATAGAATTAGTGTAATTATATACTGTCCAAAGATATTGCATATACTTCGGTGCCCGATACTGCAATTAGGCCAAACTCTCATGAAAAACCCGTGCCTGGATATAGACTTATCACATGCCTGAATTCTGCGGACTATCGTTACTTAATTCAGCTATTTACTTCTTTAAACTACTTGTTTTTGTTTCATGTAATAAGTTGCGGTGTGTCAACTTAGTTTTTCTTGAATAAACGAAGTATATATATATACATGGACAGTATAGGGCAGCATGCGACTTTTGTGGATTGTAAAACGGACTTGTTTACAGCTATATGGATACAAAGAATACATCAAAGAGGGTTTAAATTTCAAAGATGTATAACACGAATAAAAAAATACGGAGTGCCTTAATATCTAGGAAAATGAATAAAAACTTATACAAAAACAAACCGAGAACGCTGACCTAATGCGCATGCGCCACTACGGCCCACTTAAATTTTCTTCACGCGTTTTTAATCGTATTCCGAAGTCGGACTGCGGAATTTTCTTTTGAAGAAAATTGTTGCTAGCAGGTTGATTTTTTAAACAAGGATGAAATTTCTAAACAGTTTTAAATTATATAATGCAAGCGCACGAAAGTATCTTATTAGATTTAGTTTACTTATAAATTAAAACAATTCGGATTTTGCCAGATATTCCACCTAACGCATTAGTAAAGTTTTCTGCATGAAATGAATGACAAAAGCTCTTTTTAAAAGTGCAATTTTTTACTGAACCGTGTTGCTACCAAGATCAAAAACTGAATTCCAGGTCTGTAGCGTTCTATTCTAAAATTGGACGTCAGTTTCACTTTTTAAAGGCGTAAATCTAGGACTAATATCGATATTATCCCAGCGTAAATCCATTCTGTGGTAAATCTAAGTAGGCTAGGGCATGTCCATTTAAGATTTGAGAAACCCTCCAGGTAATGCAGCAGTTTATTAGCATACCGGCCTGCTGTATGTCTTTAGGACAACAATGAGCACTAAACAGTTGGAAACAGTACCCTATGTCACTGACTCACTCACTGACTATTCGCTCGCTTACTTACTTCTAAAAATGCGCTACAACATTTATTATATCGTAAACTTCGATGCCCTTCACTTGTCAACAACAGTGATTTTATTTAGCAATGGCTGCACGAGGGCTTCAGCTGTTATTGCGTGGGACAAAAGGAAATGCAACTCCTCGATTTAATACTCTATTTCGAAGTATCTCTGGGTGAGTTTGTTGTCCAACTTGCCTTTTGAATTTGCAGAGTAGAAATTGCATCAATACTGCTACTGTAAGGGGTGAATGCTCAAATGCTACTACGCGGTGGGTAGGATAATCTATCGCTTTAGCGTTATACAATTTTCGCCAGCCGCAGCATAATTAGTTTTCACCAATCTGCCTTGGCATGAATCATAAATCTGGCTTCCACTATCAGGCAAGAATTCGTGTTTCTATTTGAGTAACTACTATTTGTTATCAATCCAACTTTTATTTAAATATTATTTTCAACAAACCAGCTCCAGGTTCAGAAAAGATCTCTTCATCGATCCCACTTCTATTCAAGTACAAATTATTTTCAACAACCTATTCGACCATTTGTGAATTATATTTGTGAAATGCCTATAAGTTCTGCTTAATAGCGTCCAAGTCAGAGCCTACTCTGAGTCATCATCATCTCCGAAATCGTCAACCGAAGAAAACCTGTCGCTTGTCCTGACCGATGAATGTGTCAAGGTTTGTAGAACAGCAATCTGATTGTAATCAGTTATGATTTTGTTAAGGATTATGCATGTATAATATATGTATGCATATATACAAATGCAGACTCAAACCAGTGCTCACCAATTTTATGGTATCTTGTTTGTGTATGACTAAATTGTTGAAGTCAGACGTTGATAATCCCATTAACAAGTCACTCTTGGCGACCCAAATAACACTAGAGATGGTCTGATGGTAAATAAAAAGTGCACTATGTTCTGATTTTGAATATGCTTGCATGCTACTAGTGTAGCACTAGTCTAGAGCTGCAGTTTGTTCACTGGGCATGTATTTGTCAGTTTTATGGTTCAGTGTCCCTATAATGACCCTGGACAGGTTGAGGGTCTCACATGCCTCCATAACAGAGCTATTTCATGAACTGTCATATCCTTTGGATTGAAGGGACAATTTGTTGATCGGTTTATGAAGATGAGTACTGGCATAGGTTGTGAAGTCAATGAGAAATTCGTGAGATTAGGATTCGTAAATTTCTGGTTCATGTGTCTAAGAAAATGAAGTGCATGCGTCTCCTAAATCCATTTGATACGGATGATGTCTGCTTAAGTTACTTAAGTTACATGAATATATGTATATTGGGTCCTATCTATTCTATTCTTACCTAGTTCTAAGTATTTGTAGAAGGATTATTATCAAAATACATAAGGCATCAGGGAAAGAACAGTCATTTGTGCGGTACCATGCCGAGAAGAGCAGTTCCTTAAGCAGGCGGCAGCCTTGTATACGAAGTGCTAGTGACTTCATTTTCTCAGTCTGAGGGACCAATCCTCTCCCTTATCATCAGATCCTCCCACTGACAGTGTACGGTCAATGTACTCATTGCAGTTGAGTTGACAAGGGACAAAATTGGTCAGTTTCTCAGACTTGCTTTCTTTCCCAGTGGAGATTTCAACCCTAACCTTGCGATTGGCAGTCCAGTACCCAGTATCATGTGGCTGGGCTGGGAGCGCCTCTGAGTAGGTTTCTTGAAGAGGCGCTATATAAGTTCTATGAATGAATGTGATGTGATATTGTTCTTTGTGAAGATCGGGCAAAATTAAAAGTTTACATCCAAGTTGTTTTGTTTTCTGTAGCAAATTCACAAGATAGCAGGGTCCGGTTCATTTCTACGGGTTTTGGTCGACAGTGGCGGGTGCTCGGGGTTTCAATACAAGTTCGAACTTGATAACAAAATCAACGAAGATGACAGGTAGATTGTTCATTAGCTGTTCATAGATGAAAAAAGTTTTCAGTCTTTCTTTTACCATTTATATTGAATCTGTCATCGATTAATAAAGTGTATTTTATGTGAAGATTTTGAGAGAAATTTCCAATATTAATTTGTAAAATAATGACAAAGGTCTGCAAAGTGAATCTCTAGGAGGCATTCATTTTATTTCATTTTATTTGAATCTCATGGCCATATCTTTGGGTATTTAAAACAATGAAAGTCGATTTTGCAATTTCATATCCAACACTGTACGTTGTTTTGAGTTTGACATCCAAATATATGTTTAACTTTTTACAGGGTGAAAATTGCCAGGGAATTTTGGGATTTCAAACCCCAGTCTCTCTTAGAGCCCTTATGGTTAACTTTAAGCACACTGCAACTCATATGGACCTTGCATTTTAAAATCTATTGACCTATATATATAATTGACCTATATATAGTTGCCTTATATATAGTTGATCTATTTCATTGTCAGCTAATTGGTTGAGCACTGATTCATAGTCTATGACACCCCAGTTGTGTTTCTACAATTTTTTCCTTTATTTTACTTTTTTGTGTTTAGGGTTTTCGAAAAAGAAGGAGCCAAAGTTATCATCGATTGCGACTCTCTGAGTCTCATCACCGGTTCCACCATCGACTTTCAATCGGAACTAATTCGTTCCGCATTTCGTGTTCTTAGCAACCCAAAAGCGGAACATGGTTGTTCTTGTGGGGCGTCGTTTACTGTCAAACTATGATTTAGTGCATTGCCAAATATGGCACTAATGGGATGCAGACACATAGTAGAAAAGCGCTTTCCAAGCTGACTTGTACTGATTGGCTAAGTTGGTCTGCTTTCCTTTTGTTGGCTTCTTTGGGGAGTCATTGTTGACCTGCTTAGCATCCGATTGGCTAAAAGAAATTGTAGTTGACCTATTTCATTGCCGGCTGATTGGTTGAGAACTGACTTTAAATGAAGGATTGTTATATTGGATGGGGATGATGATAGTCTCTGTGACAATGCTTACATTTACTCCCCCGCACCATCAGTGGGTGTCGCTATTTATATTATAGTGCTGTATAAATGTTAAAAGAATGGGAAAAAGACGTATTCCATCTGCTGTTAAATTGCATCTACAGCAATTTGTGCTGTTAAGAGTTGCTTTGCAAATTTACCCTCAAAATTATTTCCTAATAAGAAAAAAAGAGTAATGCTGTTTATGAATCAATAACTTGTAAAGCCAATTTATAAGGAACCAAGTTGAATCTATGATAATAAATGTCGTTTACATTTATTTAAAATACATGCTCGCATTTCCAATGATCAACCATAATTGAATGTTATACGAAATAGAGATAGGAACAGCAAAACAGATAATGCAATGCAGATCTTGATTTTTGTAGCACCATTAACTAATTGTTTACATGTATAAATTTTAAAAAACCAATAAACTCTGGTCTGATGGATGGAATTCAGGTGTCTTTGACATCAGTGAGACCGATTCTCTTTTCATGATCTTATTTTGATGCTTTTCTCGGGTCTTGGTAGCAGACGAGAGCAAAACTGTCGCCATCCTGGGTGACTGTGAATCTGGAAAACATTTGCAATATTGTAATTTATATGCAGTTGAGCATTAGTTTGAAAATCTTATTCTACCTCTTTTCTTGTTAAGTAATTGGCTTAAAATGCTAGTTGACCCATTTTCTTCTTAGCTGATTTGCCGGCCAAGAAATCTTAGTTGACCTTGCTTCTAGCTAAATGATTGGTTTAAAAGGCTAGTTGACCCATTTTCTTCTTAACAGATCTTCTGACCAATAAATTTTAGTAGACCTTGCTTCTAGCTAAATGATTGGTTTTAAATCCTGCTTTATAACCGTCTTCCTTCTTAACTGATTTGCTCCATAATCTTAGTTCACCTCATTTCCAATCAACTAAGTTAAACCATTCAAAGATAGAATTCATTTTCTCTCCAACAGACATCTTGAATTCGCTGTTCATAAACGACTTTAAAAATTTGCATATTTCTATCACCGGATGGTTGGCTGACAAAGTTGATTCACACCATGCTTCGCGCATAAGCGATCGTCCTTTGACCACTCATTCTTCCTCCCCTGGCCCCCAAAGTTAGAACCAAGTCTCCGCCTCACTATGAGTGTTGGACAATTCAATAGGCTTGTAACCTGGAATAAGGCCATACAGGCATGTATGTTTTTATGCACTACAAATATACACCGTCCTACTTACTTTTTTTATACTACTTACTTTTTCATACTACTTACTTTTGTCCAACAGGAACCAGCAGGCTGTCATCTTGGCTTAGCTTAAAGTTCTCTTCTCCAGTAGTGATGACACTGTTTCCTTCCTAAAACAGGATTAAGGATAATCTTGTGTTATAGCTCGTCATGACAAGCTGATTGAACGGAGCATAACGATAAAAAAGCTTACTATAACAACATAGTTTTGGTATAGTTAAGATTTATGTATTCTGTAATCTGAGTTCCTGTAAATTGTTTCAACTGCATAATTGTACATTGTAACCGGTTGCGGTCTGTCAACCAGGTTGTTGATTAAACGAAAATTATTATTATTATAAACTATAATAAACTATTGCATAAAATAGTTTAATAATAATTATATATATATATATATATATATATATATATATATATATATATATATATATATATATAAATCAATGTAATGAATTGAATTGTTCGGGTGCGAAACCGTGAGATCCTTTGATCTCCGCCGCTGCCCGTTTGGAATGGGCGCCATGCCATAATCATGTAGGTTCTCGTAGGCCTATACGAGCCGTGCTAGTCAGAGCCGGAAGTTTTTGCGTTGCGATCGAAATGAGGCTTAACGAATTGAACAGAGTAAATTAAACGACATGGTTGAGCATCTATAGAACTTACGGCGTTGGTAGTGACGTCAATCGAAATGGTGCTTAATATGGGTAGTGGTGATGTCGGAAATAGTTTTAGCCTACAGGCAATGGTTTAGAGGGATATAGCCTAGTACCGTATACGAGTCAATACGACTATAAAGTCTGCAATACGTGTTATCTGTGTGTTATTGGCAATGGCTTTATTGGTGGTGTTCCTATTGCTAGAGGTGTTATGGGCACTTGGGCAGTGATGTCATTAGAGTAGCGTTCAGGGTGGTGGTGTTAACCGTGTGTTATTGTTAATTGTGTTACTAGCAACGGTGTTTATTTATAGTGACATCATAGGTGATCTTGTTGGTTATGATGCCAATGAGATTGTTGAGTTTTACTGTTGTTAAGCTTACAAGTTGCCAGATCCATGTTTCAGCCACGTCAGTACAATCGGAATTCTCGCCCTTTCCATACACAAACACCTATGACGAAACAAAAATCTGCATTGTAAGCATTATCGTCGACGTCACAATGAGGTCTATCTATCAATAGAGTCGACACTTTCCGTTACGGTTTTCTTTCTCTGCCATTCACTAGGTGGCGACAACGCACGCGACCCGCTACACCTCGCTAGGGGCACACACACACGCGCGCGTTCACACACACGCGCACGAACGCACATACACACATAAAATATATACATTCGTTTTATTGACAGAATAACCGGTCGACATAACGCGACAGTAATGTTAACAAGCACAAAGAGCAGCGATAAAGCCTAACAAACGTTTTTATACAGCATCCGTGTAATGAAGTTTTATTGTTTTTTTTAACTGGTTATATATAGTTCAAATGGATGCGGGCATGCGGCCATTGCAAGGGCGTAGATTGTATATATACCAGAACGTCTTTAGAAGAAACATTTATGAAGAACATAAATTCGTGCTAAAACGGACTGTCATTAATTATTGCTTTGAAGATGTCAGCAGTCTCAGCCATAATTTCTGCTTTTGCAGAGTCTAATGGGAGGAATCCAGCTCGTCTGACATGTCCCAGGAACCTTTCGATGCGAAATAATTGTAGACGCAGTAAAATCACTGGACTTTATAGACACCCTTAAAATAGGTTCCACGACAACTGGTTCACCGACAACTGGTTCAACGACAACTAGTTCACGGACAATTCGTTCACCGACAGTTGGTTCACGACATTTATTACACGAGGATATTTTTGAAGCTGGATTGATGGAAATATTCGTGCTAAAACTGGAGCTGGATTGAAGAAAATATTCTTGCTTAAATTGGAGCTGGATTGGTGAAAATGTTCTTGCTTAAACTGGAGCTGGATTGAAGAAAAAATTCTTGCTTAAATTGGAACTGGATTGATGAAAAACGCTCGTCAAATGGAAGCTGGATAATGATATGTTTATATCCGAAATAGAAGCTGGATTAATGAATAGAACGCTTGATAAATGGAAGCCGGATTGATGATTTTTGTTCATGTATTTCAATATGCATCCAGCTTCCATTTCTCAAGCGCTTTATCATTAATCTGGCTTCCATTTCTCAAGCGTTATTTTTGTCCTTTCAGCTTCTATTTCACCTATAAGGAACCTTCGTCCAGCTTCCATTCACCATTTGCCGGTGAGCCAATAATATTCTCGTGTACCAATTGTCGTAAACCAGGTGTCGGTGAACGAATTGTCCGTGAACCAGTTGTCGTTGAACCAGTTGTCGGTGAACCAGTTGTCGTGACACCCTTAAAATATTTGTCCTAAAGTTATATTTATAACGCTATCCTGCAACAATTGTTTAGCATACCGGTAGTCATTATACTTGTTAAGTCGTCAGTCTCATTTTTATGAACTGTTTTGAAATTTAAAAAATATTTGTCTGAAGTTCCTATGTTAAATATTCCTACATTTATTGGATCGCCGTCTCAGTTGGTTCTTTTCGAATTGCATCTATTTTATGGATATTTTAATGGGTTTTATGACATAGGAAGTGTTTCATGAGCTTTTGGTTCCACGGGCTCGCACTTCTATCAGACAGCGCCGAGCCTTTTCTGTTGTGGGTGCCGCTATCTGGAATGGGCCTCCCACTAACCTTGCGACTTATGCCCAGGCTAAATTCCCCTGCATTTTTTAAGTATCTCAAATCCTATTTTTTAGCTGTGGCTGGGAGCGCCTCTGAGTAGGTTTCTTGAAGAGGCGCTATATAAATTCTCGAAATGAATGAACGAATGAATGAGCAATGACGTTGCCAAAAACGGACTGAAATTTGTTAAAGAGTATTTTTTGAAAATCAGCTAAAAGTTGAGATAGCAGTCATTTTAAAGGTTGCTGACAAACCTTTTCATGGTGTCTAAACTCTAAACCGACCAGGCAATAATTTATTGTAGTTCATATTGCAGTCAATAGCTATAAATTCATTAATTAGATCATGATTATTTTGTTCGCAGGGCGCGGTGGTGTAGTGGGTATGGTCGTCGCCTTGCACAGGCTTGCAGCCGAATTGTTGCAGGTTCGAATCCACCTCAAGTCGCAGCGCAGGGACCTTGGGCAGGTCCTTCGCTCGCAGTTGCTCAGCGCTTCGGCGAGAAACTCCGATGCAGTCTCCGCTCTGTAGTTGGGAGCGCCTCTGAGTAGTGAGCTTGAAGAGGCGCTATAACAAGTGCACATAGGCTACTAAGCAAATCTGCCTCAGTTATTCGCCTCAATAGGAATACTTTTCTTTGGAGTGCGTCTTCTCATTAGTTCATAAAGTATAGATTATTAGATTAACTACGTGATTTGATCATTTGATACCGTTGAAGTTCATAGCACAGTTAATATAAGCGTTGTTAACAAACGTTCAGAGGGTGTAGGCTATAAGCCGACTTGGCCTGATGCATTTTCTGGGTCAATCGTTTAAAGACATCAACTGCTAATAGTCTGCTATGCAATATTGATGTCGAATTTTTCGTAGAACCAATTGACTGAACCATATAAAAGTATGAAAAAATTATCTATTGTAATGGAGCAGATCGATGTAATCATTAATCAAGGAACTCAAACAGCTAGAGTTAATTGCAATTATATAGCGCTTGCCTGTAGCTGGTTATTCTTTAAGTCAAAAACGGCCAGTTTTCCATCGGCGTTGATTTTTTGGCGATTGTTCTTCATCCATTCACGGAGGTTAAAGGGATCCTGCAGAATGGACTGCGAGTCCACTGTCAATGCTCTTGGGTCGGTTAGTGTACCTAAACATGAGCAACCGCAATAATTGTAGACGTTGAAAATCAGCGGACTTTACACACCTTTAAAATATTGTTCCTCACTTTATATATACCGCTGTCCAGCAACAATTATTATTTTAATATAAAGCGTTAGGTGTTCTTGAGTCATTCAGTCCCATTTCAAGAATTTACATCGCGCCCCTTTAAGAAACCCACTCAGATGCGCTCCCAGTTCAACCAGAGTGATGCAAACAGGTTTAAAGGAGCCTGTAAAATTTGATGAGTGAACCTGATTACGGTAGATTGATTATTCCAGACAGATGGACTTATAACTTAATTCATTACGATTTAGATTTTAATTTTGATTTTATGCACAAAATTTTAAAATAATCCATTTTACGATGCTGTATTTAGAAATGATCGACGTAATCACTTAATTACAATAGCAATATCTTTCACTTGTCTTGCAGTTCCACCTATAGTAGGTCTATTTAGACTCTTTTTTTATCGCACCGGTAGGGCCTATGCATGTTTGATTAGGCCTATAGAGCAGTGGCGGTGTAAGTGGGGGCTAGGGGGCTAAGCCTCCCTATAAAAGGCTAAGCCTTCCTAAAAAAGGTCAGCAGGGTTTTTTGACATGCAAAACTGAAATATTTCTACGATTTTCGACCGGATGACTAAAAAAAGGTCGTCAGAAATTTTGGCGGATGAGAATGGAAAATTTCCTCCACGAGGACTCAACCCCCCAAAACTGAAATCCTGGCGCCGCCACTGATAATCACTTACAAATTAATGTGATAGCTAAGCATTCGTGTTAACAGTGACTTTAATGAGAGTAATTTAGTTTTGTTTTATCTAGGCATGCATAGGCTGATGATAGGCATGCATAATAGAAGTGACCACAGTGGTTTATCTATCAAGTATAACTTGCGAGGCCTTTTAGCGACGTCGCCCGTTTTTATCGGTGCCATGGAGCATAGATTGAGAGACTTGTTGCAGCTCAATTCGTCCCTTACTTGGAGCAATCTGGGCTTTTGCCTCCCACCCAATCTGGCTTTAGAAGCCACCACTCGACAGAAACTCTTCTCCTGTCACTTCTCTCGGATATTTACACGGCAATTGATAGATCTCAGCTCTCTCTTCTTGCACTCTTTGATGCCTCTGCGGCATTTGACATGGTAGATCATGAGCTCCTTCTGCAGCGTCTACACCTCTCATTTGGCTTATGTGGCACACCCTTTAATTGGTTTAAATCATACCTTACAGATCGTTCTCAGATGGTTGTCCTGGGTAACACTAGAACACCCTGGGTTAGAGTTGACTTAGGTGTCCCTCAAGGGTCGGTCTTAGGTCCCCTTTTATATATTCTTTTCACCGCAGACATCCCCTCTGTCCTCTATAAACACCAGGCCAGAGGTCATCTTTACGCTGATGATGTACAAGCTCTTGTACATGGCTTACCTTATGAGCAGATCTCTTTGGTTGAAAGGATGAGCTCTCTGTTGCAAGATCTCCACTTCTGGATGTCGTCAAACAAACTTAGCCTTAATCCTTCCAAGACCCAATTAATTTGGTTTGGAACCAAACAACAATTACATAAGCTTGATCTTCAATTACTGGCCACATTATTCCCTCATTTTACCTTTTCCTCTAGTGTTCGTGATCTGGGTGTCACACTTGATAGTGCTCTGACATTTACTGAACACCTGTCACTCTTGACCCGTTCCTGTTACTACCACTTGAGACGCCTCAGGGCAATAAGAAGATCTGTGTCCTCCAAGGTGTTTACAACTATGGTACATGCCTTTATCTCCTCACGAATTGACTACTGTAACTCCCTACTAATTGGGCTTCCTAAAGTTCGCTTGTCATCTGTACAATCTGTCTTAAATTCTGCTGCTAGACTTATTGCACGACTTCCTCGATACTCGCACATCTCTACATTCATGACTCATGACCTTCACTGGCTTCCGATCTTTGCCCGAATCAGATACAAAGTCTTGCTTCTAGTTACTAAGTCCCTGCAGGGCTTAGCGCCTAAATACCTGTGTGACTTAATGTGTAAGCCTCTTTCTGCAAGATCTTCACGCCCTCTTCGTTCTGCTGACCGCTTTGATCTATTTGTACCCAGATCACGAACATCATTAACCCAACACCGAGCTTTTGCTATTGTTGGTCCTTTAATTTGGAATCACCTTCCTTCTGAAATTCGTGGCAGGATTCTTGTAGGAAATTCACCTGCATCTTTTCGCTGCTTGAAGACTTTTCTTTTTTCATGGGCCTGTCACGCTGAGAGCGCTTCTGAATAGCTCTGCTGTGAGAAGCGCTTTACAAATGCTTTATTAGATTAGATTAGATTAGATTGAGTATTCGCATATAAAATAGCGGCATATTACGAATATTAAGATTTTCAAATATTCACGAATATTAACGAATATTAAAACTGCCAACGAATATTATATTCGTAAAATATTATGCTCTTTCAAGAAATTCTTTATTCTTAATTCTTATTTTGTTATTTATGAAAAATTAAATTTTTTAACTTTTACTGAATAAATTGTACAAAATTGAGTTAGCCTACGCATAGGCCTATAACAATAAGTGACACTAACTTTAATAGATTTACTGTTAAAAATGTCAAAATCTCTGCTGGGTCTGGCCAATGAGGTCATGCGGCATTCATATGGCAGTTGGCAAGTAGCAGCAATAGTATGCTAAAATTAGCAATAAACTTTAACTGCCTGTAATATAGTACCGTAAAACGGGGTTGCTTTGGCCCAAATTTTCGGGAAAACATCTGTCCACTTCCTCCACAACAGAGCAATGAGCTTGAGCAAAGTGTTAAAGGAAGACATGGGGTTGATAGAATAGAACATGTGCTTATTTCTTACATATGTTGTACATAAATATTTTTGTTTTATTTTTGTGTGTGTGGACAAATTCACCCCGTGGGTCGGGGTGACTTTGTCCCATATGCTTAGTGCAAGTATTTAACATTGATCCATCAGCTGTAACAATAATGTACCTACAGTGGGGTGACTTTGGCCCACAACAGATGTTTTAAAAACTATATTGCACTACTGTCACGTATTGATACCAGCATAGTGATGCATACAAAAGAAACACATGATTTTGACCGTGAAATTACTGAAATTATTGCAAAAGTTTGTTCACTTGATTATTTCAAGTTTTTAAGAAGTTAGACAGTCTAAATATATGATTACATGCAAAAAGGCTTTTAAAAGTTCGTTATAATAGAGTAAGAACTGGAAAATTAGAATATTATAAGCCGGGCCAAAGTGACCCCAAAAAGTGGCCAAAGTCACCCCAAAAACTAAAACGTCCATCCCAAAAATATTCCAATCGAATTTTTTCCTCAAACAGCATGCCACATTTGTACTATATCAGTAAACAACCGATACAACCCGTAGTCACGTACGGGAAATTCGTTTAAACATTTCTACACAGTAAAGTATACACGTCGTTTAAATTAAGGATTTTGCACATTTACGATGTTTGATGATAAATAATATCTTTCAAATGTCCAAAATTAACAAACACTCGTTAAAAGCGAAGCTAAGGATTTGTTTTTCAAGAATACGTAACAAGAAGTTCAATCTCAAATATTGTGTGGCACGCAAAATGCATCAAAACTCCTTAGTCAGTTTGGGCCAAAGTCACCCAGCAGGGCAAAGTAACCCCGTTTTACGGTAACTGCAAATTGATAAAGTAGTTTTATATCAGGGTAGCAGGTTCAGTGGATATAAATACCAACGCAAGAAATAATAGTGCCAGACAGGGGCGGATCCAGGGGGGGGCCAATCCGGCCATGGCCCCCCCCATTTCAAATCTCCATGGGACGTGGCCCTCCCCATCCATGGTCGCCCAACAAATTTTTCGCAGGGTTTCAGTCATGGCCAAAAGAATTAATATATAAATGTAATCAAAACCTATATTAAAAATGATATATAAATGTTATTAAAATCTAATCTAAGCCTCTCACACAATTGCATTGTCTTAATATAAAGACTGCCAGATTACAAGTAAAAAATTTCCCGATCTCAGCATATTAAGCACATTGCATATTTTAATTCAGCCTTGCCCTGGATGCAAGTGAATGTGAATGTCGTAGAGACAATGTCATACAGAAGCTTAAACTACTTAATACCGAGCAACATTGCGGTTTCGATCGTTCACCTTAATTCGTTAGCGAATATTTGCGAATATTTACGAATATTAAAAAATCTTAATATTCACGAATATTTACGAATATTAAACCCTAAAGTCACGAATACTCAATCTATGCCATGGAGACTAGGTCTGTATAGGTCTATATGCCTCTACAGCAGGAGTTTATGGACTACGCGATCTGGCGCACGATTAAAATCTCTTAAAAGAGGGGAAAACACGAAGGTCACGGCCTCACGGTCAACAGTGGCGGCGCCAGGATTTCAGTTGGGGGGGGAGGGGCGAATTTGCGGGAAACATTTCTGACGACCTTTTTTTTAGTCATTTGGTCGAAATCTTGGAAAATGGTCCTTTTTCATATCCTCCCAAACTGTCTGTCAATCCTCGTGCGTACCTTTACGTTTACATTTGGGGGTTAATCATCCAAATGTTTCATTTTTGCATGGGGAAAAACGGATGGCCTTTTTAGGGGGCTGTGCCCCCTATCCCCCTAGCGCCCCACTGACGGTCAAATGTTTTTAACAAAAGTAAAAAAAACTGTAAAGCAGGAAATTAAGAGCATTCCATGGAGTTGTCTAGAGGTATAGCCTAACTTTTCTCAGTTTCACTATGTTTAGCCATAAAGGCTTAATTAAAAAGTAGGCCTATCATTAGTGTTTTAGGGCAGAAATAGCTGCGGGCGCCTATGTTTCAAGCGAAGCAAAAGTAGCCTATAGACCTATTAGCCTACTTTTTAAAAATATGTTAGATCGATCAAACGAAGTAATTAACCTGTAGGCTATATATAAGCACTAGGCCTATTTATAGTTTCCTAGATGCGTATGTTATACATGGGTGGGGCAGTCTTCGTGCAGCAAATCATAATCCTGGTTGCAAATCAAACCCTATAGGCTTCAGCAGTGAACACAGCTGTCCTGACCACTGAGCCAAACATACCTGGAAGCGGTCTTCCAGTTTTGTATTCCTCGGAATTGAAGAATCTGTCAGACAAATCAGCATATTAACAATCCGAACAGTGTGAATAGGTCAACTACAAATTATAGGAGTCGCAGAGAGTTTCGAATCTGAGGGATGGGGAAAAGACCTGAAGACGAAGAAGACGAAAAAGAAGACAAAGATGAAGACGACGTATATTAGGAGGAAGAGTCAGTGGAAGAGGAAGACGAAGAGGATGATAAGGAGGACGAGGAAGAAAGTTGTGAGGTACGAACCTAATAATTAAGCTAATATTCATGTATAGGCCTACCGGTACGTATTAGTGATGTTGGCAGATAATCATGTTCTTAATATTATTAAGCCATAGGCTACTAGTAGTATCTGCAGGTTATTTTCTCAATAAAACGAATATAATCAGTGCCGGCGCCAGGATTTCAGTTTGGGGGGGGGGGCTGAGCCCCGCGGCGAAAATTTTCCATTTTTTCCGCCGCCAAAATTTCTGACGACCTTTTTTTTTAAGTCATCGACCGAAAATCTTGGATATTTCAATGTAAAAAAATTCGGATGGCCCTTTTTTTTAGGGGGGGCTGAACCTCTTGTAGGGGGGGCTTAGCCCCCCCCCAGCCCCCCCTAGCGCCGCCACTGAATATAATTATTAAATTATACATAATGCGTTATTTACAAGCATTGGTGCTCATCAGCAAAAACATCAAGAAGAGTAGGCGGTTCTGCCTACGAGATAGCCTACCTTTGTTGTCAATTATAGACATTACACCATTTTGACGAACGGCAAATAGGCCTACAAGAACGTCAAATGCGAACGTCGATACAAGAACAAAAAAATGATAAAATATCGTGCTATACTACCTTTTCTGTTGCTGCAAATACTGCTACTATACTGTAAAGTAAGATTTACTGAATAAGTTACTTTCTTATTTAGAGTAAGATTAGCATGAGTAATTTCTAATTTTCTATAGTTACCTTTGGAAGAATTCCGGCATGCGTTCCCTGGCCACTCCCCAGTGAAAAGTCATGTCGTACAGGATCTGCGGACTAAGCTGACCATCGACCTCCACAAAATATCTGTAATAATTGTAGATGATCGAAAATCAAACTCTAATCAGAAAAAATATGAGTATAACACCATGCAAAGCTCATGAAGACTTGACTATAGCTAGACTACAATGCAGCAGGCAGGCAAGGCAAGGCAAGGCAAGGCAGACAGACAGACAGACAGACAGACAGACAGACAGAAGAACAGTAGCATGATTATCTAAACTGATCGACAGGGAGACAACAAAAGAATGGTGCACGCAGTGTAAGAATTGTGGAAAATAACCGGGGGTGGGGGTTGGACCATTATCCACTTGGAATTGGGGTGTGAAAAACAGACTTTACTATGGGGCTCTAAGAAACACGGGGGGGGGGGTGAAACCCCAACCCCCCGGCAATTTTCACCCTGGGTCCATGGTGGAGAAATACATAGACAAACAGACACACCGAAAAACAAATAAACAGAACACATAGGCCTATATATATAGACAGACTCGACATATATGCTACCGTGAGCAACGTCGGTTACTCAACTAGTGAACGACTCTATAATAGTAGGCTTAATTGTCGTGGCTGAAAAGATGTGTTCCTCATAATGATGATGATGATGATGATGATGATGATCATAATAATAATAATAATAATAATAATAATAATAATAATAATAATAATAATAATAATAATAATAATAATCGTTATTATTATTATTATTATTTATTTATTTATTTTTTAAATTATATTTTCAACCTTTATTGAAACACCACTCAAGCTTAAAACAAAAATCAAAAAAACAGAAAAGTGTTCAAGCGTAGAGTGCATTATTCTCATCCTCAGGGTGTGGTGCAAATGTTCCTCTATTATTATTATTATTATTATTATTATTATTATTATTATTATTATTATTATTATTATTTATTATTATTATTATTATTATTATTATTATTATTATTATTATTATTATTTTTTTTTTTACCCGAGGTATCTCAGATCCCTCGGGATTTCAAAAAATTATCCGGAGACATAAAAATTGTATATTATTATTATTATTATTATTATTATTTCTTTTTTTTATTATTTTTTTTAATATTTATTTTATTATTATTATTATTATCCTTTTAATATCTTCAACAAACAACATATCAGTATAACAGGAAGTACAAAAAACTAGGGAAGCAGTGGCTATTGTTACATCTCCTCTAGAACCCGGTCAGCTAAAGTGCCTCGAAAGGCCATTATTATTATTATTATTATTAATTATTATTATTATTATTATTATTATTATTATTTTGCCCTGAGGTACTTTGTTCCCCCAGGGACTTATAAAAAGTTAAAAGCAATGTGCCTGGAACGGCTAAACCTCATCCATTTCGGGCGTGGGTCTTCTAAAGGAACCACTAAATGCTATGGAGTTGAAGCGCTGAATTGTGATTGAGAGCCTTTGAAATAAATAGCTGGTCTCTCGCGGTTCACCAGTAGCTAGTGTGAGGTGGCGACCCATGTCCGAGATAAAGTTGAGGCCTGCGCTGTTGATGGGGCCCAGTGTTTCCAGGGCAAGAGGGATAAAAACGTTATTATTATTATTATTATTATTATTATTATTATTATTATTATTATTATTATTATTATTATTATTATTATTATTATTATTATTATTATTATTATTATTATTATTATTATTATTATTATTATTCTCAATCGGTTACCTCAGCATGTCGTACTCGTGGTCGAGTCTCTGGCGCTCGATGACAAGACCGACTGTGTTGACAAATCTCTGAGGCGAATGAGGAATGAAGTTGGGAAGGAGAAATATCTACAAAACGATCAAACTGCAACAACATCGTCATCATCATTGTCGTCTTCGTCGTTGTTGTCTTCTTCATCGTTGTGGCAATGACAATATACGGGGTCCAGCCATTTGCGCGCAAGACGTTTGCGCGCAGTCATTTGCGCGTTGGACGTTTGCGCGCCGTCATTTGCGCGCCGTCACAATATGTAAAATAAAGAATCATATAAAAAAATCTGTATTGTTTTTCTACGAAATTACTACTTTAATTTAGCAGTAAGTTAAGCTAGGTGTCAATGTTTTCTACGAAATGAGCGTTAAGTATCAATGTTTTCTACGAAATGAACTTTAGGTATCAATGTTTTAATAACTACATAATAGTGAAACGACTTATATAATTTGCGTTTCGATCGCTGCCATTGGCGCTCCACGCGACTGAGATATATTGGACCACGGCCAACGCGTTTTAATCGCTTCCGCCGGTCTTAACGGCCTGCATGAGCGGTCATCGATACTTCTGCTATAGTCGCGTGTCGCGACGAGATAAGCCTTTCGCCGTATCGAATTTTAATCGTTCGCGACGTCTGGTGTCGACGCGGTGATAGGCCTACGTTGCTGCTGCAATTGTCGGATTTTAATCGTTCGCGACGAAGCGGTGATCGCTATCTGAGCGATCGGCAATCCGTCGTCTTTAAGTCGCTAAATTTTCACACGCTTACCATAGTCGGGAATCGGCCAGCGAGAGAAAGGGAGCGACAGACAGCCTCTGTAGTAACAGACATAGACGCTGATACAATCGACCGCTGGGACCGATACTATAGTTGTATATATGCGATGGCACCAGGCGAAGTCGCTTTCACAAAGAGAGATACCGAGATGGATACAAAGACGGACGGAGAAGAAGACACGCTGTCGGTGTATAGAGGCGCTCGTCGTCAAACCTGTCGACCGTTTCGTGTGGTCCTTTCTCTACGGCCGGCAAGAGTTGAAATTGCGACGTTCGAATCGACGCCTGGAAGGGAAAGAGAAGACACAGTGTGTCGTCAGAGGGCGCGTTTTAATGGGCATAGAGAGAGAGAGGGATAGAGAGAGAGAAAGACCGATCCTCTCAGACCGACAGGATGGTAGTTACAAAGACACGTAGGAGTGATCTTGGCAGCTATTTTTGCTGCGTAGAAGACACAGCTGGGCGGCTGTTGGCCGTATTTCTTGCTGCGTAATATTTAAACTGCGCAGTTTTAAATGCGCAGTTTGCTGACGTCAGGGCGTTGGCTCTATATAAGGCCGCGCACTGTCGACAGTGTGGGCAGAAGACAATGGGGATCCGGACAGAGTGAGGACGTATTAGGTGCGCAGAAGACAATGGGTATCCGGACAGAGTGGAGAAGCGTTCATTGAAGAGTTGCTTAAATTCGACGTTGAAGTTAAAATGCGCCGTTGTGATTTATATTGAAAGTCTTTCGGATTCTGTCGGCGATTCTTTCTTCGATCGGAGGAATATAATATGTATCAGTTTTGCGTAGATGTGTTACTGCTGAGCGAATTTATCGTCGTCTTGAAGTTCGGTTGTGTCTTGGGCGAAAGCCTGAAAGTTGTTTGCCCATGGGCGTTAATTGATCGAAATATATATATATAGTTCGACGAGTTGTTTTCGTTCGTCGGATATCGTCGCCAATCTACGGGAGTCAATCTTTTTCGGGCTCGTTTCGGCGCTATACTTCCTCGACGCCTATCCAGGAACTCCGTATGTCTCCGGATTCCGCGCATCCTCTCTCAGCCTTATGTCCCGCTACTGACATCGAGGTACGTTTAGTTTAAAAAGCGATCGATGATAGAAATTTGGGCTATTGACGAAATTGGCCTGGGGACTTAGAGAAGAAACGGGAATAACAATAGATGATACTCTGGTCTATGTGTTGATTGCTTAGGTTGTATTTGTTGATTGCAATAGTAGTATTTCTTGATTGCTTAAGTTGTTCTTGATGATTGCATAAGTTGTAACTATTGTTGTTTGAAGAGTTAACCGAATGACAATAATAAGAAATATTACTGGAATTACTGACTTTGTTCACTGCTAGTGATAGAAATACAAGTAGGACTAATTTGTGAAATACTATGGAGGAATCTAGGACTGCGACCCCCTCCCAGCCGTCCAGGCCCCCCTCATCTCTGGAGGTGGTTATGGAGGCTATAACATCTATGCACTCGTCAATGCAGATTAATGCCCGAGAAACACAAGAAGCGATCTCTGTAGTGCAATCAAATGTCACAGAAGAAATCTCCGCAATACAATCAAATATCACAGAAGAAATCTCTGCGGTACAATCAAATATCAGAGAAGAAATCTCTGCAGTACAGTCAAATGTTAGAGAAGCCCTAACGGAGGTTGTGACACGCCTAGAGCGGCTCGAGGCATCGCCGGTCCCAAGATCTGTTGTGGGTTCGAACCCGGGACTGAGGTCCCCCGCTTCCATCATGGCGGACGCACCTCACCAGTCGACCATCAGTCTGGCAGAGTCTTTGGGCGCTAGGCCTAAAGATTTCACCCACCCGGGCACGTTGCGCAGAAGTGAGCGTCTGGCCCACAAGGATCCAATCTCATATAGAGAGCTTGGCAGCCGAGATCGTTGGCAATCATTTCATCGATTGGATTTGAACCCGAGAGTCACCTCCTCTTATCCTCTATCCATATCTCAGGACCATCACCCACAACAGCACGCGGCCTCCTTACCGTACGATGATCCGGAAGTGGCGACTCCGGGGATGACGGTGGGGGCGGGCGTTACAATAGTCCAACCTAATGTTTGTGCGAGTTTGTTGATTGTCTTCAATAACAAATTGAAATGTTATGCGCAATTCCTTTGCGATATTCCTACAATGTTATGTTGCCGTAACGTACGTAAACAGGAGTACACATCAAAGTGCAAATAAAATAGGCCTACCCATCATACAGGAGTTCGCTGTTTGATCATACGAAGACGGCAGACATAATAGTACAAGACAATCCACACTGCGCGCGCGCAAACGTCCCGCGCGCAAACGACGGGCATTTTTTGCTGCGCGCAATTGATCGCGCGCAAATGACGGCGCGCAAACGACGGCGCGCAAACGTCCTGCGCGCAAACGACAGGGCGCCCAATATACTTATTACTTAGTACAGAACAATCTGCAGGTGATTCAATGAACGCCGTTGTAACAGACAGACAGACGAACAGACAGACAGATAAGCAGACAGACAGACGAACAGACAGACAGACAGATAAGCAGACAGACAGACGAACAGACAGACAGACAGATAAGCAGACAGACAGACGAACAGAGAGACAGACAGGGCATAAAGGCAGGCAGACAGACAGACAGACGAACAGACCGACGAACAGACAGACCGACGAACAGATAGACAGACAGGCAGACCTCTCCTTCTTTGACGACGACGTCTTTGTGGCGCCCTCTTTCCATCACCTTCAGAACCATGTCTCCTTTCAGTTGGTAGAACAACTAAGACAAACCATGATTGCCACAAGAACAATCAGATAATGGCCTTTTTTAGCACATAGAACCACTTTGCTCTTCTAATTAGCTGCGTGTCGTGCAGTGTGTAACCTAGACGGCTCAAAGGGGATAGTCCCCTTCCCGTAGTGAGATTCCCGAAAAATTGCGAGGTGTTGTATAATATAAATATTAAATACGCATCATTCCCCCCAGAAAAAGAAAGCGTATAGCATTTTCTTTCCCCCATAAAACATTCCACGTGTCATGGCGACACGCAGGATATTTATATATAGGATATATATATATATATATATATATATATATATATATATATATATATATGTAAAATCTGAAAATTCGTGAGAAAAAATTTAAAAGTCACCAGTTTTGAGGTAGCGAAAAATGGTGTATTTTCGGAAATTTTTACCACATGACTAAAAATCGTCAGAAAATTTGACCGATGGTGCTGTAGTTTATGAAGAATTTGTGAAGAAAAAAAATAACGATGATGATGATGATGGTGATGATCAGCGACGCCCGCAGGCGTACGCACATACGCAAGTGCGTACAGCGCGGAAAGGCTAAAAACAAATAATGGCTGATGACAAAAAAGGCCATCAGTTTTTTCGGTGGATGGAAAAAGGTATATTTTTGGTAAATTTGTGGCTGATGACTAAAAGAAGTCATCAGGTTTTTCGGCTGATGGAAAAGGCGACCCTGACAAAAATTGTCCCTTGTTGTGCGTACAAGAAAAAAATCCTGGGGGCGCCGCTGGTGATGATGATGGTGGTGGTGGTGGTGGCGGCGGTGTTGATGATGATGATGACGACGATGACGATGACAACGATGATGATGATGATGATGACACTGATACCTCTTCTCCGGCTTCGATGTGGAAATCCTTCCTCTGGTTTGGTCCACCGACGAACATAACGTTCATCTGTCCATAGTCGTGCCTATAAATAATTAACAATTGACCAAATTATTCATCATACTGAAGAGGATAATTATTCACAGCTAACTTCGAGTTAAGCAGTCACGTACGATGTATGTCTTTATCGACTTCATTTTCATAGCCTTGGTACATAAGCATATGGTTGGGCTACCTGTGTATATTTACACACATTTACACACACACACACACACACACACACACACACACACACGGACATTTACATACAGGTAGGCCTTCGTGAGATTCTTGCAAAGGCGCTATATAAGTAGCAATATACATACATACGCACATTAGTGGCACATACATACACACATACATACATACATACATACATACATACATACATACATACATACATACATACATACATACATACATATGCATACATACGTATACATACGGCCTACTTAAATAGCCTACCACAGTAGGTCTACAACTCTACATACATACATACATGTAGGCCTACATACATACATACATACAATATTGCAAGGTTTATGTCTGCTGCAAGTTGCTACGTTGCCTAAATCAAAATTCCTAACTAATATAAATGCCCGTCTGACTCCGGATCTTGACCATCTGTCTATCTGTCTTGTTTTGACTAAGCGCCTATGATTATTAAGCTGGTTCCCGCGACTTCGCTTTTATGGACTCTGTAGAAATCTCGAGATTATGATTATTACAAATGAAAAGGTTCATGTATAGCTGACGTGACAACGGTTGCTTGGCTGGTATACTGCAGTGATAGCCTACTCACATGAGTTTGTTGGAAACTGGTGGAAGAAAGAAATCCTTGTTCTCTTCGATCCACCCGGAAACATTCGTCGGCACAAAACTTCCAGCCTCCATTTCCACCTGGAAAAATGCCGCTGAAGTATACGATGCGTAAACTATAGTATACGGATTACAAAGCGTTTCTGATGTAAGAGACTTAATTATTTCCGATGCGGTCATAAATATTCCAGATGTTCCTTCAACTTACTCTCCATGCGAACCAAAGACCTGTAGAATGTCTTTGGGGGTGGGGGTAACATACTAGACGCGTCACATCTGAAACCCCCTATAGGGTCCTGGGTCGAAGCCAGGCCTCCCCAACCGGTCCTATGTCGAAACTAGGCCTCCCCACCCCGGCTGTTCAAGTGGTCAAAAGGATCAAAGACTGGTGGACTTTGACCAAGATAGCTGATTTCGCTAGCAAATACACTATACAGGCCTAAATGTTGTCAGAGACAATACTACATGAGGCCATGGATGCAATGTATCTATAGCTGTCTACGATGAGGCCTAGCCTATAGACCTATTATCAGGTCTCAAATACGTTCTAAGTTGTTTGCAAAATAGACAGATTCAGGGTCTAGCCTAAAATAATAGGTTCCCAAAGGACATTCAACTTGATTCAAGTCTGTAAACACGAGATGGCTCCCAACGAGGCGACTATGCTCTAATTATACAGAGCAAATGATGTTTAGAATCCCCCCCCCACCCCCAATAGCAGGGGAACTAGATTAAACGTTGCCCAGTGCCCATAGGGTAGCCTATTGCTCCCTAAAATACGCAGCAATGTAGAGTGGTGTATCATCGGCTACAATTAATCACTGCCTGTACTTATTGTTAATGTTAATATATCATGGTCATGGCGGAGTTTATCAGGGACTGGGGGGGCTAAACCCTCCCAAGAAGACCCAGATTCATCTTTTTCACCATGTAAATGGCATCTTTTCTCGGGCTTAGCTTCCCCCCCCCAAAGGTCATCACCTCAGCCCCAACAAATTTTGCCCCTCCAAGAACGAAAACCAAACTCCGCCCATGATCATGGTTCGTCTGTCTGTCTAGTTTTGCTTTTGGGATCAACAGCCTATTACAATTTGACAGTGTTGTTGAAAGCCTGGATAAAGGACGAGAGCGTCGCTAATGATTTTTGTTTTCACAGTGACGTTAAAACTGAAAAAACCCACCGCTGTATGGTTGTGAACCAGAGGGCAAAGGATAGAAACCACATATCATTGCAGCATGCATCATCTCAAGCAAGCTTGCTTTCAGGCCATGAAAGGGACCTTAGATCCGGAGCCCGCAAGGTTGCAGCCTTTTGCATACCGTTGCGCCATTAGCCTATACATGTATAGACTATAGCAGCGGTTCCCAACCCTTGGCCCGCGGGCCAAAAGTTGCCCGCCAGACCTCAGAAAATGGCCCTCATCTCTCAAGGAATTAAGAAAAATATATATATAGGCTGACAATATGGGCAGGATAGAACAATTGATTATTTTCAATTACAAATTATTTTACTTATACTTCTATAAATAACATAAAACATTCTAGTTTGAATCAACTATAACAATTTTATATGCTTTTAGTTAATTAAATTTTATCCTTGTGGCCCTCTGATGTCCCTTCAACCAAGAAAAAGTGGCCCTTGTGTCCTCCAACTTAGAAAAAGTGGCCCTAAAGTTAAAAAGGTAGGGAACCGCTGGACTATAGCATAGGCTACAGGCCCACCGAGAGGGTAAATGGGACTCTTTACGCCTGGCGGCTGAGTAGTTATGCATATCCGTTGCCATGTCGTCTAAGAGCTCGACACTCAGATCAGCGTTAAGCCGTCATGTTGAAGTGGAGCGACACACCTTAGCCGAGTGAGATGGAAGGAGACAAGTGCCGTAGCCAGGATTTATTTCGGTGTGTTTTTACTCGACCTTGAGCAAACCGACAAGCAATTAACCGAAACAACAGACTAAGGGGTTTGGAGGATGATTTAATCTATTGTGAAATGTCAACTAGAACTAGGAGCTTAAAATGACATCATCTCAGTCCTTACATCATGATTGTGTTAGTAAATGCATTATTTCATTATAGCATTTTTTCATTTTGGGGGGATATTCAAACACCCCCTAGCTACGACCTTGCAGGGTGCAACACCCATTGAAAATCTATTTTTAGGCATTTGCAAACTTAAATTGGCTGTTTTAGCTTAGTGTAATGAAATGTTAATTAGCGCATTGAAGTAACGAACATTGTTATATGTGTGACACTAATTGTAACAAAGAAAAAGTACTGAAAAATGGGTATAATTTTATTTCGTTGAAAGTAAAAGTTTTTCGGTTTTTTGATACTTCGTTACATGTGAAAGTATTCAAACTTTTACCTAAGTGCAGTAACGCGTTACTTTTACTTCGTTACTGTAGCCTACAACACTGCAAATTGAATTGAATTGCCAGTTCTTTCCTTTGTCGTCAGGACAGTTAGCTTAGTGTAACGAAATGTTAATTAGCGCATTGAAGTAACGAACATTGTTATATGTGTGACACTAATTGTAACAAAGAAAAAGTACGGAAAAATGGGTATAGTTTTACTTTGTTGAAAGTAAAAGTTTTTCGGTTTTTAGCTACTTCGCTACATGTGAAAGTATTCAAACTTTTACTTAAGTAAAGTAGCGTGTAACTTTTACTTCGTTACTGTACAACACTGCAAATTGAATTGAATTGAGTGGCCAGTTCTTTCCTTTGTCGTCAGGACTATCTTTCCACAGTAGGTAGCCTATATCTATATATATGGTCACTGGGCACGTTTTAATAGAGTGGGATAAGACAATAAACAATTCTGCCCTTGCAGAGATTTTAACCCCTAACATCTTGGTCAACAGTCCAGTACACTGACCACAAGACTATTCCACATCCCTGTCATATATACTCAAATGAACACAGAATTCATTCTCAGACATAAAAACATTTATTACAAACTTCAACCAGCTTTCAGTTTTCAATGCACGATTAGTCAAGCAGAGTAATTATATACATGACGAAATTTCATTCTTGAAAAATAGAAAGAAAAGAAACAGTTAAATAAAGAAACAATAAAAAATTACCAATTGTAGTTGGACAAACTAGGACATAATACTGACTAAGCATTCAATCAACAGATCGCATGATGTAAACAGTTTACAAATATTTCAGTAGCTGAGAGATTATGGCACCATTTACTAATCATATTCTTTATTTAAACGGATAAATGCTCTTACCAAAAATATTAAAAAGCTCACTATTACCATCACACAAAAACAACAGGATTGAACAATACAAACAGTTTTTTTTAGTAAAACGGAAAAAACCCTGTAAACAATGAAACACAGTTTAAAATGGAAATGACTTGGAGTGGCAGAAACACTTAAAAAAATGTCAAAACAATGTAAGTAATAAAGTCGCACAAGAATAAAAGCAAACGGAAGCACAAAGTGAATAAGAATTTTAAAAAATGTCACACTTACAAGTCCATTAAATAATATAATCGTGCATAATTGGAACTACATACAGGCTGATAAAAATGCTGTACAAAATAAATTTTAGACAACACTGAGATTTATAACCTCTGAGATAGACAGGCAAATGCAGCCATTTAGAAAATAAGGCTTGCTCACTTATCAAAAATCAACACAGCAAATGTTTTCAGTGTCATGAAATTGTCTCCACAAAATCACAATTACAATTCCATTAAATAATCATGCAGAACTGGATATACATAGGGTCACTGAATTTTATTACACACCCCTCTATCAGCAACAGTGGCATTCAAAAGCTGATTAAAAACGCTTTACAAAATAAATTTCATATAACACTGAGATTTATAACCTTTGAGACAGACAAGCAATGCAGCATTATGAAAATAAGACTTGCTCACTCATAAAAAATTAATACATCAACTTTTTTCAAGTGGCGCCAGGATATTGTCTCCACAAAATCACAATGATAACATTTGTTCAAATAATAATTATGTTGCTCTCAAATATTGCAGACACTTTGGAAATATACAACACAAGATATTTAAATCAATCTGGAATTCTAGATACAAACAGAACGCTGCAAATGCATAATTCAGAAAAATACTATATTCAATTTGCTTTTGAAAATACAATTCGAAAGTCAGCATATAATACACAAACAGTCAAACACGGCATAGATTCAACAACGAATAATCTTTATATGAACAAATTAATTATATAACACGTGAAAGGCACCACATTACTTATTTTCTTCTCATTGCATAGCACCAGGATTTAAAGTGTGGCTGGACGGTCATGGACGTTGTCCATGCACATGTTTTCAAATCTGAACGCCGTACTGCCACTTATTTGGTCAGCACAACATGAACAGGTAAGGGGCGTCCAGGCACTTATTTTTCTACACTTTAAGCACTGTATAGCACCATTGTTTAATGTTAAATACACCTATACAGCGCCATTGCTTTGCGTTAATTATACCATATACATCATTGTTCATTAAAACAATAGCACCATTGTGTTCGGTTAAATGCAGCGTGTAATAGCATTGAGGAATCTTGTGTATACATATACATGGTACTGCCCACTGTCGCTACTTGCCAGTAATTATCCCCTCGATAAGGAGGTTACAACCCAACTTTTATGTTACAAGGTAAACACTCAAAATTACCACACTGTGTCACAAACAACTGAGGCTGTCATGAAGCTCAACTTCAATCATAATAAGTTAAGAACCAAACTAGCACCGACAAATCAAAACTTTTAAATAAAAAATCTTGCTTCAGCAGATTTGTGTGTGGCTTCAAGTTTCAAATTCAATTACTTCGAGCATTAAAACAAAGTTTGAGTTTCTGCACGAAATCAAATAACAGAAAACTATTTAAAAGCATCACATGCAAAATAGTCATTAAAATTACAGCAAACACTAACTACAACTGATTGCATAATTAATAGGTCGCATCAAGCGGCACATTTCTAAAATAAAATGGAATCTACAGCATAAAATTGACGCTAAATGAACACTAAAGTCAACCAACTTTAAAAATAAACAAGCACCACAAACAAGATAAAATATCTATATACATGCAGGTCAAGTGTAAAATTCACAATTTCAAATATCTCAATAGACGTGGACTAATAAACCTTCAATGGCATAAGAACACCTACTGCTTTGACTAAATAAAACGCACTAGAGCTTGTATTGTTTGATCCTGGTTTCATGAATGGTTGGCGAATGAACTGGCCCTGATCACAGCTTCTGAGAATTTGCCAGCTCAAAACCACAAGGTCACAGAGTGGTTGAAGCTGGTAGATCACCATCAATAAACATCTATCTTTGACCTGGGTTCAAACCAGGGTTTGGAGGCTCAAGAAACGCCCAGGTTGGAACTGACTGAGCCTCAGAGGCATCACCAAGAAAGCAGCTTGAGTGTTGTGAGGCAGACTGCGGTTGGAACACGGAGCACTGGTTTTTCAAAGCACCACTACCACTAATCGCTGAACACCACTGCCCCATGGGAGTCAAAGGCATATCAAATTCGTGGAAACAGGTATCGTCCTCAAGATAACTACCTGTCATCAATGCCTGATTGAAATTATTCTCCATTCCCCGAATCTCAAATTGACATGGAAAAACAGAACTGCTTTCCAGCCCGGAAGCACCAACCCCATTTCCACTATCTCCGAGCAGCGACGGCGTGTCTTGCTCACTCTGCTCGCTAGCGCTCTTGTGCAGAAAATGACATCTCTGACCGTAATTGCACAAGCCTTTGTCATGATACTCGCGACACGGCTTCGTCTTGTAGCGTGGCGGACGTGCAACCTGGCGCAGCTCCTCGCCTCCGTGGGCGAACTGACATTTCCTGCCGTAAGGACAGGTCTGACTCTCTCTCCAGTTGCGACACATTTCTGTCTTGAATAGAGTGCTCTTTATCCCACGTTTTCCATCTTTAGAATACCCTAGGTCCGTACTGCACAATGTTGTTGGAGAGTCCAGGTCTGGTGAGGGTTCAGAAATTAAATGGCTTCTGTCAACTTCTGATCTTGTTGACCATGATGATGATGGTGATGATGGGATACATGAGGATCGGTTGGAAGAGGAGGTGCTGTTGAGAAGCGCAATCGCAGCCTCCAGTCCTCTCCGGTTGCTAATGATGTCCACGACCTCCTGTGCAGCTCGTTCAAATGCTGGATCCTAACAAAATAAAATAACAAATGATGATGAAGACAATAACAATATATAGGATATTGCTAATAATAGTAGTAATAATATAAATATAATTAATGTCTAAGTACCGGGGTCATCCGTTCCTCGGGGCAAATTAGTCATTTAAAAAATTAATTACAATGATGATGATGATGAGTTGTGCATTAATTTCATATTTTGGACACAATCTAACTTGGATTACCATAGGTCCAATGTAGGCCTACAAATCATCTATCCATTCCAACAGCTTTCAACATTCATTCAGTGTTTCAACACCATTGCGTTTACCCTGCCAGAATTGCAGCATGCATAGCTCTTCCAGATAATATAGAACTACCTTCAGAGAATTTGTTGGTCTGTTGAGGGATAAAATATGCAACTAGAGTTACAAAATAATATAATAATAACTCAATACTAAATGGCCATGGGTGGCATTGTGTATGTGCTTATTAATTAGCCAGGGTGAGAATTGCCAGGGGGTTGGGGGGTTTCAACCCCCCCAGTCTTTCTTAGAGCCCCATAGTAAAATCTGTTTTTCACACCCAAATTTCAAGTGGATAATGGTCCAACCCCCCAGTTATTTTTCCACAATTCTTACACTGTAATTAGCACTAGCTGTCATAAAGATAGCCACAAATTCTGCTATGACATTCTGTTAGAGTGAAACCAAATTAAAAACCTTGCTGTAGGACCAGTTGTTAAGACTTACTGAAAACTAACCTTGCCAGTGATCAAATCTGCAATTGGAAAGTTAAAATAAGGCAAGTGAAAATAACTCTAATCCGGTGCTTCCTAACTTCCAGTTCAGGGGCAGCTGCAGATGGATATCATGGTAGAAAGCAAAGCTCTCTTTGTCAAAAATGTTTTTATAATAATTACGAGTGACATAGGGCTATAAAACATTTAGGCAAACTGAGCGTAAAAACAGTCGCAACCATGCAGCTGAATACAAGGAACGATACCTGTCAGTAAAATAAGAACTAACTTGAAGAAAACAGATGAAATTAAAGCAAGGGTCACAGAGTGCCATAATTATAACTGCCGTTGCATTAAAAATGGTCTGGCATTCGGAAAAGGCCTGGAACCAATACCCTATTAATTAACATACAGTACTCATTAGATATAATATATCGTATTCTTTCGGTTATATCGGCTAGTGTAGAAACACCTTTTGCAGATTGAAAATAATCAATTCACTGCAGTCTGAGTGCTTTATGGAAAAAATCTGGCGAAACGTTTAAAAACATTAGACATACTATACCTTCGTCTGTTCGTTAACTTTACAAAGGTGCTGAATCAACTCCATGACAGCGCGATTATGCGACCTATCAAGCACTCGACGAATTGTTTGGTTCTCTGCTTATTTCTCTTTAATGCGTAATTTTCTCAAATATTTACGAAAGACAAGTTCTTCTACCTTCCGACCTCTGCACGTTTTTCTCACAGCTTTATTTTTCTTAAAGAACGGCGGGCCTGCGGTACCGATGGTGAAACTTCCATAAACACTGCGTGAAATTTCTTCCGCCTACCTTAATAGTAAATAAGTAAGTAAGTCAGCTTAACGCTCAAATGAAGCCCGCATTCTATTAGAAACAACATTGCACATAAGCATTCAAAGACAAGAATAATTAGAATATAGCATTCGAATAAGAAGCGATGATCGCATTCGATCGTCAGTCCTAGGGAGAAATCTAGGCCTATCGTGTGCTCATCGAAGTGCACACCTCATATAGGCCCCTAATTATTTTCCCGAAAAAAGAGTATTTCCGAATCCCAATAGTTGCAACAGGTAAAATACTCATATATAGTGCACTACTATGTATTTATACAAGTCTTTTAAAAGTATGGTCATGAGCTATAAAAGCTAATTTTAATGACTATAACCTGGGACTAATATAAGTTGTAGTAATTATTTAATATTATCATTATTTATTATTATTAATTTTCTTGGATAAACGAAATATAGGCTTATATATATAGGCTATATGGTAATCATTTCAATCACAGTCTTAATTTAAGCAAATATTCGTCAGACCAAAAGAGACTTATCAGTAAATTCCTGTTTATTAGCTGATAGATACATGCCTTGGTTTTAAAACTATTTTCATAGCTGGACAAAGCTCTTCCGAGAAAAATGGAAACTTTCAGGTATTGTTGCGGCAAAATCGATAACTGCAATTCTCGGCTGAAAAATAAGAAAGTGTATTGAAAAATCTGTAAAGTTCTTCAAATCTATCATAGAGTTATAAAAATGTTCTGAGAGAGATAGAGACAGACAGACAGAAAATAAAAACAACAGCACTCCAATCGTAATTTTCCATTCTCACTATTGTAATTTTATTTAAATAAAACACAAACCCCAAAATTTTCAGCTGTACAACAGAAAAGAAATCAAAATTGGGCAGATATTGAGTAGAGCGGTCGAAATCATAATTTTCACATGCCACAAGCAAAACTACAAAGCCATAGAATTAAGAATGATTAAATGGTACTCATAAAAACGCAGCAAATCATTCAAAAAAGTCTGATACTTAAATATGAACCTGTCTAAGACATTTTGTCCGACAGCAAAGATCACACACAGATCGTTTCACGTGAATTATCCTCCAAATCAATTCGATCTGCGTTTGGATTGATTCGATCTGTTGTCGTAACCGGTTCGTCACAGATCAGAACGTCCTCATCATCGCCTTCATCAGCGCTCGTTAAGTCAATGCACGCTGGTTCCCCGTCAGAAACAACATCTCTGCACTCTTTCGCATCCGTTTCTGACTTGACTGTTGGAAGTTCGGTTTTAGCAGCTGATTTCTCATTCGAATCTTTGTTGTTTTCTGTTCCGTTTTTGTCCGATGCTGGGAGTTTCTTCAAGACCAACGGCTGAAGAACAAAGCCCATCTCGACGAGTTCATGACCCATGCGATAGAGAACGCACAGGCGACTCTTCAGACTTTTCCGCTTCCAGTTGTCGACACAGCGGAATAGTCGCCTGGAGCATACGGCGCGACCCGCTTTTGAGGTCGCCATAGTAAACTGGCCTAGAAGTGAAACAGGACTTTTAAGCGATCTGCCTTGGCAGAACGATTATACGTTAACTTATTCAATCAATCAACAGATTTCAGAGTTGTTTGTATGTTACGTACGTATGCGTAATGACGAGGGTTATGACAAAATGTCTACATAAACATGCAAAATAAATACCAAATGATGATGTCCACGTTAGCCTAATTATAACTGTATCATAGCCTAATTACAAATGTATCATAGCCTAATTACAACTGTATCATAACCTAATTACAACTGTATAATTATATGGATCCATAGCCTAATTATAACTGTATCATAGCCTAATTATAACTGTATCATCCTGTGTTTGTCTGATGGCATTTTATTACATTATAATTAAATTCTGTTAAGGTCTAAACCATAGCAGTTGACAAAGGTTAGCTGGCACAAATGATGGTAAAAAAAATACAGGCAGTATATATAAATAAAGTGCCACTATTAGATGGCCAGAAACATATCAACAGTGCTTTGCAATAATCGTCAGTGCAGAAGGTGCTCAGTGTCTACATGGTCACCGTTTCTGGGATGGAAGCTCGAAATTATACTCCTCATGTTACAAAGCAAGTACTCAATCAGCTAACGAATTAATGATTCTGTGTCAAAAAAAACAAACACACGCCCAATGTTTGTTTTGTTTGTTTGTGCACTTGTTATAGCGCCCCTTCAAGCCCTCTACTCAGAGGCGCTCCCGACTGCAGAGCGGACACTGCATCGGAGTTTCATGCCGAAGCACTGAGCAATTGTGAGTGAAGGACTTGCCCAAGGTCCCTGCGCGGCGACTTGAGGTGGATTCGAACCTCGAACTTTCCGGCTTCAAGGCAACGACGCCACCACTACACCCCACAATGTGCTGCCATGTTACACAACCCAACATAAAATCTGCGAATGGACGCCACGACATACCATTTGTAACACCGTACGAGTCTTTCTTGTTAGCCTGCGTGAAGTCAAGTGATTTCTTGCGCACCTTCCATTCCGTCGTCTTCAGCTCCGCCTCCCAGCATTCTACTTCGATCTGACCGACTTTGTTCATGCGTTCGTATGACAGTCTGTCGGACTTCGAGAGCAAATAACACAATAAAATTGTCACATGACAGGTGGAGATAATGCCGGAATGACTAAAGATGCGATTCATGCACCCGCGTAAACATCTTATCGTCTATCAGTTTATGATGTTGGTGAAATGGTGGCAGTGGGTACGAATAAATGATTGCCACAATCTTTGGTCATTGTGAAGGCACTGACAATAGTGAATTACACATTTAAAAAATTATAATTATTATTCTTTCACACAAGGTTATACAGAAATGCACGGAGAGTCAATAACCAGGGGGAAGGACTATCGGATATCTAAACTCATGAACAGACAAATAGTGAATATTGAGGAATTTTTTAAAGGAAAGAGCTTGATGGCAGAACTTGGCAATGTCTGCATTGGAGGATTACCATTAACCTAGCATCGGGCTTTCGATATTGTGGGACCCTCAATGTGGAATTATGGTCCCCCAACAATTCGTAGTAGGATCCTGGTGAAGAATCCATCTGCATCTCTTCATCGCATAAACGTCTTTCTCTTCATCGCATAAACGTCTTTCTCTTTTCACGGGCCTGTCATGCTGAGATCACTTCTGAACAGCTCTGTTGTGTGAAGTGCTTTACTTCACATACTGGTCATATTAGATTAGATTAGATTACACCGATATTCTTGAATCACTGATAATTATATATAAATCAAATTATATGAAACATTGTATCTGAAATTTTTGCTTTACAATGTAATAACATCACTAACACAGGTTGGCTGCTTGCTTAAAAGCTAACTGCATTGTCTACTAAAAGAAAAGAAGTAAAGTCCATCCAGTTCCATGTGGAACACAGGGAGGCACTCATCTCCTTCTCAATGGCCTTGAGCCAGCACTGGACGAATCTCAAGGTCCTGGATACGAGGCCAGTGTATCGCAGGACTTGCCGTTTACTTCCCAGCTTACGCCGGAACCAAATTATACTGCTTGGTGACAGAGGTACATGTGCGTACGGTAAACAACTTGTCCAAGGTCATTACCCAGAGTCGAACCCGCAACCACCCGCTCCGTGAACAAGCACGCTACCAATAGGCCACCGAATCGCACATTTTGTCTACTAGGTATAACATTTATATAGCTTCTGTAAACCTAAAGAGAGGCACAGTGATCAAAAACAGTGTAACTGAACAGTGTTCGGAGAGGCATAAGCTAAGAATAAGTTTCTGCACGTTCAGCTAAACTGCATCATAAACAGATAATCTTAAAAATAATAAAGAGAAGCTTATCGGCTAGATACATCTGATAGTTGACATTTGCTTTGTTAAATAATTCATACTTCGTCTTTGGCAAATCTTGGCATCGAAAACAACAGCTCACGGATGACTGCGCCGTCACGAAAACCTTTCACACGCCTGCAAATGAGGAGAAAGAAAACTCGCATGACAGGTTATAATTCGCAATTTCAGTCATCATCTGGAAAATGCATGCAAAACAAGGTAAGGACTATATATGTGAGTATTTTTTGCATTTAAGCCACTGTACAGAACCTCCAGTATGGTGAACGTTCAGAGGTGCTCCCAGTGCGCAATACCATGAGAGAAGAAATTGACTTTAAGAAAAGCAGAGGAGGAGGATGGCTGTAAGGATTGCCAGTTAGAATTAGAGAAGAAGTAGATGGCGTCAGCATATTCCAAAGCGATGGGAAAACTGAGGTAAAGCATCATATCACATCTGTTTAATTCTGTTTGGTAGCTACATTAGGCACCTTCATGAGATTCTTGTTAAGGCGCTATACAAAGGGTCACATGCATACATACGTACATACATACATCAGCAAGATATGTGTGTATGAATGCATCTACGTAAGCTTTTGCACATGTGTATTTTTACATATGTATTTCTCTCTGTATGTATGTATGTATGTATGCATGCATGTGTGTGGATCCATAGTGTGAAAAATTTGTTAGGTACTATACACAGACAGTTAAATCAATGACAGTGACATGAATGAATTTAAAGCAGCTTGACGTAGGCTATACAATGTGCACACCTTATATCACCTGCTTCTAAGCTCAATCCTTTAATTTTAATTCCGTCAACGAAAACTCGGAAGTAGCGTGCAGAGCTGGCTTGTGGCGAACACTTGATTTCTACTTCATACGGCGTAACAGGAAACTCCTATGAAAACATAATAGTTAGAAAATTGACAGACATTGATCAACTTATAAAATCAGCACAAACGAGTCACCAAATGTTGCAAAACAAATTTACACCTCACATCGCATATTAAAACAAAACAGTCTGTTTCAGGTGTAAAGAAGTACTAGACAAATTTTCGATTTCATGTGCAGAATACAAAATGAAATTTTGTCATCACTGCCGGTAAGAAAGGCTCAAAACTGTGTGGAAGGTAATTCTGCAAATAACAGGTCAATGGCCTCTATTTTAAGTAATCTATCATCATCTGCCCATTATAGCACATTTTTAGTGGCAAAAATTATTTTCAACGTTAAACTGTACATTTTGCATACACCAGAACTTTGCAAATTACTGAGTAAAATAAGCATAGGACAACCAGAAATAAAAATTTTTCGTTATGAAGTCTGTTTTAGCACACCAATTCCACCAACGCCCATTTTTTAAATTAAAGGTGTTAAAACTATAGGCCATAATGAGTAAATCATTCAGGACACTAAAACGATAAATTTTCATAGATTTCGCCTGAAAGAGTTCGCTGAAACTACCAAACTGCGGTAATCCTGCATTTATGTGTATTATGTAATTTATATTTTCTGGTTTTCCAGTCTATAGTAATGGCATATTATTTTATTAATATCAACTCTATAGCGTATTTTTGTATTTAAATGATTTTAATAATAACTGTCATCAATACAAGTCCCATTTATGCAAAGATTTTTCCATCAATCCAACTTTCATGTTAAAACAAACCCTCTTTCATTCACCCAACTTCCGTTTTAATGCAAAAAATTATTTGTTATCAATCTAGTTATAAATTATGTACAGAATTCTTTTAATCAATCCAACTTCCATTTACGCAGCGATATACCAGAATAATAAAATACGCTCAAAACAAGATACGTTCAGAAGAATAAAAAAGCTAAAATACAGGAAGCGTCATATAAAATAATAAAATACCCTCAATTTTAGTTCTAGATAGATAACTCAGCTGCTATGTTAAAGCCGAGCACTAGCCAACGAACGCGTATGTCGAACCTGTGATTCCACTTCTCCGCTAACAATTTCTGTAAGACTTTGTTTGTACGAAATGGCTGTGGTAAGATTGCACTCGATATAAAAGATTCCGTCCATTTCAAACTCGGCGACTGGGGTCTCCCCAATCAAGATTTTAAAACTAAAATCGTCGTTCGATGGCATGGTATCGACGAATCAAACACTTAAACGGTTAAACATCAATGTTTTTCAAAGAGCGATAATATATCAACTAATTAAAATCAGCATGTTATTATTAGCAACCATAGATTAAAATAATTATATCTATGTTAGTAACGCGATGGAATTTTTGTTTAGCGCCATAATTCTCGCGTTCCACCTAAATGTTAATATTGTATAATTATTAATTCGTATACAGAAAAATACTCGCAACAGCGTTGAGTCTAATAAAGAACTAAGAACCGGCGAACCGGTTATATTGCTCATATTTTAAGTTGACGGTAGGACTAGACTCCAACAAATTTTGCTCATAAGTCATAAACATATTTGAATCGGCAAAACATGCCCAGAAAAGTAAGTTATTATTATTTTTATTAGTTTATCATAATCTTTTTATTATGATAAGAATTATACTACTACTACTGCTGCTGCTGCTGCTACTGCTGCTGCTGCTGCTGCTGCTGCTACTACTACTACTACTACTACTACTGATACTGCTGCTGCTGCTGCTGCTGCTGCTGCTACTACTACTACTAAGCTTTTTACAACTAGACCTACTAAAATTTTAATTTCTATCATCATTTCAATCTTATTTGCCCAACTGCATGCCTTTGTTGAACTCACATGCCTTATAGGTCAAATTCTGATCAACGAATTCCAACTGTATGTGCATTCCTTTGTACTTACTTGCGTGTTGACATCGCAGATGATGAACCTCTGTGCCTGTCTTTCTGTAGCACAGCGCTATCGGCATTCGACCCAGATTAGCGCCTCTAGCGATTGCTAGTTTGGCCTATTTTAGATGAGGAGATTTTTTACAACGGCCATTGAAAGCATCAGCCGGTGTCACGAAATAGAGTATCTCCCGTATTAATTGTATCCCCCACAAATTAAAAAAGCCGAAAAACCGCTTCCGCGTGCATTGTTTTTGCAAATTAATTTTCATCTGCTTTGTTTTGAAGAATGACACTAAGAGGTATGTTTATTCCTACTAGATAATTTGCTTTGCCCTGTTTTTAGAGCACTTAAAACATTTAAAACACTTAAGAACACTTAAGAGTCACTAAATAAATTCGAGTTGCCTTTATCTGAGCATTGCTTAGGACACTTAAAACAATTAGAGTCACTTTAAATTTTGATTACAGCATAAAAATTTTTATTATGCGCATTTTTCAAAAAAGAGGATAGAATGGTTTATCCCCCCGGATAGTATCTTTCTTTTCCGTGCTCTGCCATTAGGCAGGTTCGAATGTTTGACGTCTCCATTCATCTCTGTTCTGCGCTTTCATTTTCAGCCTCTGATAATTACCATCTTTCATCATCCAGTTAGTATCCGGATAGTATAGACCGGTTAATTCCATCCGGAGGGATAGATTAATTCATCCCCCGGATAGCTTTGAGAAAAGTTTTCTCCGTTTCGTGTCACCGGCATATTATGCCACCCACCCATCCAAAGCCCATCCCCAACTTACTTACCCATTCACTCATTCTAACCCTCCTCCCTCCTCCCTCCTACACACCGAGACGTGGGCGGACAGGCTACATGTATGGAACTGTAGTCGATCAATAGTTCTATTTGCAATCGTCCGTTTCTCTTCCTCAGTACGTGCGCTACTGGTTCATGGCGCTCTGCGTTTTGCATCTACATCAGCCAGCCAACCAACCAGCAGCCAGCCAGCCAGCAGCCAGTTAACCAGCCAGTCAGCCAGTCAGTAAAGCCTGTCTGTTTGTATGTGTACCTGCCTTCGCACGTCTGTTTGTCTGTGCGTTCTTGTCGATTTCCTCGTCATCCATCCCTCACAGCTTCGACCTTGCTCATCTTCATTCTCCTTCTCTTCCTCCTGTTCCTCGTCCTCCTTTTCCTCGTCTTCCTTCTCTTCCTCTTCTTTCTCTTCCTCCTCTCCCTCCTCCTTTCCCTTGTCTCCCTCCTCCTACTCGTCCTTTTCCTCGTCTTCCTTCTCTTCTTCTTCTTCTCCTCCTTCTCTTCTTCCACCTCCTTCTCCTTCCTCCTCGTCTCCTCCTCCTCGTCCTCTTCCTCCTCCTCTTCCTCCTCCTCCTTCTCCTCCTCCTTCTCCTTCTCTTCCTCCTCCTTCTTCTCCTTCTCTTCCTCCTCCTCCTAGCCTTCATTCAAGCATATCTAGCTCTCTTACGTCGCCGGCCGCCATCAGCGCATGGCCAGCGGAGCCGACAAGCTCGCGGCCGCGTACACACGCGCGCACATGCACATTCACCCATCAACCAGCAGCAGCAGCAGCAGAATCAGCAGCATCAGCATCTCTCCATCTCGTGTAAACACTGCGTCTGGAATAAGCCGTAAGACAAAGGCGGACCTACGGACAACCAAAGACGCCGACAGAGGCAGAGAACGACAAGGACACAGCAGCGAGAGACGACGCCATGCCACCGCCGCCGCCCTCCGCCCGTCCGTCGTGAGGAAGGACAGGCAGCGTAGACCAGACCAGGAACGTACAACATCGTCTCCGCCGGTCAGCCATCTCCCCTTCCTTCTCCTCTTCCTCTCATCCACGAAGGCCTCCTCCAACCGTCCGCCATATCCACCCATCGGCCTCAAGGACCCGCCGCCGCCGCTACGCGCACTCCGGTGGTGCCCGGTCCAAGCGGAGGAGGGCAACGTTGAACATCTTTGTTATTATGACGCAGCTCTGTTAAACGCGGAACGACGAGCAATATCATCGGCTACATGTACCACTGCCTTCAGCCCACCATGTTCGACCCGGAGGAGCCAGCACAGTCGGACAGCCCCGCTGGTCACGGGTCACGCGACGTAGAGGAAGGGGACCCGCCTGCACTCCCCCGACCCCGCTCACCGTCCGACAGGGTACGTACCCCTTCCGCCGATTCGCTCCCTCCCCCTGCTTCGGAATTTACGACGTGGCCTGCGCAGATGGCGTACGATGCCTACCACGACGCCGACTTTACACTGGCTTCCATGAACGGTGTATTTCAGCCGTCTAGTAGTAGCGGAAAGCACGAAGGACTGGTGACTCGGTCCGGGCAGGATGATAGTCAGGGTCTGATTGCGAGGCCCCCAGCGGCAGCAGCGGCAGCAGCAGCGAGAAGAGTCGTCAAGGGTGGGGTGTTTGCTGTACCAGGCGGACTGGATTATCAGGACTTCTCGCCGGAAGTCTCCGGTTTTGAGGAGTCTGGAAGACTCGAATGCAGAGAAACCTTCGCGTAAGAGAATACTTTCTTCCAAGCAATATTTCTATTACATTCTATTTTGCTCTGTTTCATTCTATTTTCTATTAATGAAGGCGTGTCGACCAATGTTCCGATCGGAACAGGAGGAACTGAGTCTAATTAGTAATTAAATTCTATTTTCTATTCTGTTGCATTTTATATATCAGTTCTATTATATTGATTTTCTCTAATCTATTAATTTCTCTCCATTGGGGGTATGTACAGGGCCTTACATTACAATGTATAATATTCACGCTGGCAACAGCTGCTAGCACCCTTCTAACCGGCTTTTAATGTTCAATCAAACATTAGCATATGCTACATACGTAGAGGCGCAGGCTGCGCAGGCTGCGCAGCGTGTGCGTTACGCACATACGCACACAGGCCTTCATGCACGCACACGTGTACAACTCTATATCATTATTATCGTTTAGGAAATTTTATATAGCGCCTCTTCAAGGTAGGCCACTCAGAAGCGCTCCCGGACCAGCCATGGCTAAATAGGACAGTTTTGAGATTCGTAAGGAACAGAGTGGGTTGACCTATGGGCATTTAGCGCAATGTATACTATAATAGGATTGTATACTATAGGGCCCAACAGGGAGGCCGCTCCAAGTTGAAGAACCAGCTATACAGAGAATGATTCACAGTGTTAATAAAGGAAACGTTTGTAACAGGTTGTGGACACAAAATTATGGAAGAAATAAGTAATCGTATCAGTATGCATGAGTCGTTGAGCCATTGCTCAGCTCCAATTAAAACTTAAGCCTGCATGCTATCGGGAGAATCTGTAACCGACTCTCGCTTTATGTATATATATATATATATATATATATATATATATATTATATACTATTACTCATGATGATGATGATATGTAGCTATATTGTGTGTGTGTGTGTGCGTGCGTGCGTGTATATATATATATATATATATATATATATTATATATATATATATACACGCACGCACGCACGCACGCACGCACACACACACACACACACACACACACACAATATAGCTACATATCATCATCATCATGAGTCCTCTTCGTGCAATTCTGCACATCGGGCAATGCAGCTCCTCCATTTCTCCATGTCCACCGCCAGTTGTAAGTTTGTAACTCCTCGTCCTACGTTATGTCCATGCATTTCAAGTCCTCCCTGATGATTTCCGGCCAGGTTTTTCCTTGGTCTGCCTTTTCCGCGCCTTCCATCCGGAGTCCAGTCCATCACTTGTCTATAGCTAGGCCTATCCTTGCTTCATCCATGCGGATCACATAGCCTATCCATTTTAATCTTCTCTTTCTGATGATGTTCTCCATGCTTGGATCCTGTCCAGTTAAATCCCTTATGGTGGTGTTTTTGACCTTGTCTCGCCAAGAGATGTGCAGGATTTTCCCGAGCCATCTGTGGTAGGCTACACCGCCTCTAATCTTTTCCTGTTTGTCACCATCATCGGTCAAGTTTCCGCTCCATACAGTAGTGTACTCACCACCACTGCCTCTTACAATCGTATTTTGACCAGTATGCTGCATCCACTTGCTTTTCAGATCTTCTCCAATCTACCAAATGCTGCGTTTGCTCTCCATATATTCGCTTCCCTATTTCGTCATCGGAGCTACTATATCCGCTCTGATTGAGCTTCCGAGGTAGCAAAAACTGTCCACTCTAGCTAGCTCTTTGTTCTCTATCTTGATCTCATAATTATATACATATATAATTTACATATTGTAGCCATTAGGTGTCTACGGCCCTTATACTCTTCCGTACTCTTTCTGTCTTGGGATGCGTGGGTGTATTGAGGGTTGGGCATTGCCTATATAAGCCTTTGCTTGCGTGGATAACGTCCCTGTTCTGCGGTTGTGGTGATGTGTGAGGCGTGTGGGTTTGATGTCTCTCGTTGAGTGTGTTCCGTCTTCTACGTCGCCGTCTCGCCCTGTTGGTGTTCTGGCAGTTCATCTGTCTTCCTGGGCTTCGTTAGCCGTGGTCTGCTGTGCTGTCAACCGTACTGCTTCGTCTGGTTTGTCAACTTTGGTTCTACTAGACGGTAACCTTTGTTATTAGCTGTAAATATTGCTTGAATGAATAAATCGACCTTATTTTACAAAAGTGGGACCTTATCTTTTTGATAGTCATCCTCGTAGACGGCCGTGAACCTTTACAAATGGGGGCCCTCCGTGCTTTTGCTCATTTTGGGTATTTTTGGTGAATGTTTGTTGGTGAAATTCCGTTGGGAAATTTCGGATATTTTTTGGTCCGTGTAGTTCGCCGGAATTTTTGAGAAATTTGCCGTATTTGTCGGAAATTTTGCGGTGTCGCATTTCGTTTTGGGGGCCTGGGCTATTTGAATTTCGTGCGTTGGCAGAAATTTTGTGCGTTGTTCGCATTTGTGACAGTTTTGAAGTGGACTGTCGTGAGAATTGGGAATTTTGGGGAGAAATTTTGGTCTCCGTGGTCTGCGCAGGTAGACTAGTATGGCGTCCTCAGAGGAAGTTACTCTTCTGGAATGGGATGAGTTAGTGGAGTTGCCGGTGGACGAATTGAGAAAATATTGTGCGACGTTGGGTGAGGACGTTAAAGGGTTAACGAAACCTCAATTAATGAAGTTGGCTAGAAAAGCGTTGTCGCCTAAACAAGGAAGTGAGGAATGGAAACTTCGGGCACAAGCGAAGAGAGAGGCCGTTGAATTGGAGCGTATGAAATTTAAGGAGGACAGAGAATTTGAATGGGAGGTAGAGAAAGAGAAAATGAGACTGGCGGCGGAGATAGAGAAAGAGAAATTGAGAATGGCAGCTGAGGCAGAGGAGAAGAAAATGGAGGCAGAGACAGAGAGAATGAGAATGGCAGCTGAGGCTGAGGAGAGGAAATTGAGGATGGAGGCTGAGGCAGAGACAGAGAGAATGAGAATGGCAGCTGAGGTTGAGGAGAGGAAATTGAGGATGGAAGCTGAGGCAGAGACAGAGAGAATGAGAATGGCAGCTGAGGCAGAGGAGAGGAAAATGAAGATGGAAGCTGACGCTGAGGAGACGAAAAGGAGATTTGACATAGAGGAGAAACGGATGTCTTTGGAGGTAGACAAACAGAAGTGCGATATTGACTTGCGGACGTTAGAATTAGGAGGTGTGCCAGACCGTCCTGTGCAGCACAAGGAGGATTTTCGTTTTGGGGCGGCAATGAAATTTGTTCCTAAATTTGACCCCTCGGATATTGAACACTATTTTGCGGCGTTCGAACAGGCAATGGCTTTGCATAAAATTCCGATGGAAAAATGGTCTTCCCTTTTGCAGCCACAACTATCGGGAAAGGCGGCAAATGTATTTGCGTCTTTGTCTTTGGAGGATTGTGTGAAATATGATGTTGTTAAATCCACACTACTCACAGCCTATGAAAGGATACCGGAGTTCTATCGGAAGAAATTTCGGGGGTTGAAAAAAGAACCACGGGAGACTTTCGCAAATTACGCGTATAGATTGCAGATACCTTTCCAACGTTGGGTCGAGGGTACGAATTCGTGGGATGATTTGGCTAAATTTAAAGAGGTCATACAGATGGAGCAATTTGTACAAGCGTTGCCGTTAGAAGTACACAAGTGGCTTTTGGACAAAAGTCCTGAGACTGTTGCGAGTGCTGCACGTATGGCAGATGAATACGCTGTTTTGTATAAACAGGGGCCGAGTAATTATGCTGGGGGATTCCAAAGGAGTTTTTCTGAGCGTACAAACCGCTTCTCATGTGACGATAGTGAGAAGAAAGACGTGTGGGAGCGTCAGGGTTCAGGGTACAAGGAAGGTGTACGCCATGAGTCAAAATGGAGTAAGCGTTCGCCTCAAAGAGGGACGTATGGCTTTAAGCAGCAAAATCGTAAAAATGATGACGTTGAGGGGTTTGGAGAGCAGGTCACGTGCTCGTTCTGCAGAATTCCTGGGCATTTAAGGTCCCAATGCCGGAAATTACAACGAAAGGAGGGGCCTGAAATTGAAAACTGGAGGGGTCCGAAACCCGTGGGTTTAGTACAAACTTTGTCGGCGCCTGTTAAGGAACAGAGTTTTCAGAAGCCTATTGAAACTGTTGATAAAATGTATGCTCCTTTCTGTGTGAATGGGTGTGTCATCAATGATTTGAATGAACGCAAGGATGGTGTTTTTCTGAGAGACTCAGGTTGTCTTCAATCTTTAGTATCGGCTGAATGGTTGGATGAACATGATTTTGTACAGTTGAATGAGACACGCCTTCTGAGAGGTATTTCTGGTCAAATTATGGAGCGCCCTCTTGTGAAAGTGAACGTGGAATGTGCATTTGTGAAAGGCGAAATTCTCTGTTGTACGCTGAGTTCTTTTCCTATGAATGGTGTGCACGTGGTGATTGGTAATGACGTAGCGCTTTCGGGTGATATTGTGGATGTGGCTATTACGACCAGAGCTCAAGCTAAACAATATGCAGAGGAACGCAAGGCGACAGAGAGCGATGTGTGCAGTGAACCGACGCGTTTGGAGCCGATGATTCTGGGTCAGAGTGCAGAGTCGGTCGATCGGGATTTATTGACAAATGATTTAATGTGTACGTCTGATGATCAAGCGCATTTAGACGAAGGTGACTTGGAAGCTTTATTCGAGTCGAATGAAATTGTTGACACTGACTGGCAGGATGTCTGTGTTACGAGATCAGAATTAATTAAGAGGCAAAGAAGTTGTCCTGATTTGAGTCCAATGTTTGAGCTGGCGGAGAATAAATCGAAGGGCGATGACCGTGTACAACCGTATGAGTTAGTGGAAGGTGTGTTGATACGTCGGTGGGACGACAAGTTAACACCATTTAAGATGGGTGTGTCACAGATTGTGGTTCCACGTCAGTTGAGAATGCAATTGTTGCATGTGGCCCATGATATACCAGCATCGGGTCATTTGGGAACACAAAAGACTTTAGACAGACTGTTGAAGCATTTCTGGTGGCCACTGGTGAATAAGGATGTACGTGAGTACTGTCGTTCATGTGATGTTTGTCAACGGTTGGGTAAAGGTAACAGAAATTATAGAGCGCCTATGGTTAGTGTGCCTGTTATGCAAGAAGTGTTTGAACGTCTCGCGATGGACATCGTTGGTCCTTTAAGTGTTTGTGCCTTAACGGGTAACAGATTTATCTTGACTGTGATTGATTTAGCATCGCATTTCCCATTTGCATTTCCGTTAAAGACGCATACGGCCCAGGATGTTGCGAGATGTTTGTGTGAGGTGTTTACGATGTTCGGTTTTCCGAAAGAACTACTGTCTGATTGTGGGACTGAGTTCATGTCTGATTTGATGCAGGTGTTTGTGCATGAATGTGGCATTGTACAATTGAAGACTAGTCCTTATAGACCACAAACGAATGGGTCGTGTGAAAGGTTCCATCGTACCATGAAAGATATGTTGAAAGCGGTGGCTGAAACGTATCCGGGTTCGTGGGATACCATACTCCCTTGGATTTTGTTTGCGTATAGGGAAGTTCCTGTACAGGGTACTGGCTTTTCGGCCTTTGACTTAATGTATGGTCGCGATGTGCGTGGAATGCTTCAGTTAATGAAAGAGGCATGGTTGTCAAAAGATGTTGCGAATGAAGTATCTGGAAAGAATGTGATTGAATATGTCTTGCAGTTGCGTGAGCGTATGCGTGTTGGGTTGCACATGGCAAGTGAGAATGCTGTTGTTGCTACGGCTAAGTCGAAGCAAATTTATGATAAACATTCGAAGGCTGTGACTTTTGAGGAAGGTGAAAAGGTGCTACTTTTGATTCCATTGGTGGGTAAACCCTTACAGGCCAAGTATTGTGGACCTTATGTGGTATTACGTCGTCTGGGTCCGGTTGATTATTTGGTATGTACGCCGGATAGACGAAAAACGGAACGAGTGGTACATGTGAATTTGATGAAGCGATATGTGGATCGTTTGGATGTGATGCATGATGTATCGAAAGATGATGTGATTGCTTCTGTGTTGTTGGTTGATACGGATGTGAAGGTGACTGAGTTGACTTTAGAGGATAAAGTCTTACAATGTAATGTGTCTGCTGAATGTCGTGATGAATTACGTGATGTTTTGCATGACTTTGCACATGTCTTTAGTAAGTCACCGGGTAAAACCAACATGGTGTCACATAGGATTGAGTTGGTCGAAGGTGCTCGTCCTGTTCGACAATCACCTTATAGGTTGAATCCTGAGAGGATGGCTAAGGTGGAGAAAGAGGTGGAACAGTTGTTGAAGGCTGGGATTATTGAGGAATCCGAGAGTCCTTGGGCGGCTCCGATCGTTATGGTTCCTAAGCCAGACGGTACGGATCGCTTATGTTCAGATTTCAGAAAACTGAATGGGTTATCCGTAGCGGATCCATTTCCGATGCCCCGGGTGGAGGTCTTAATTGATCGACTGGGTAAATCCCGTTATTTGACAAAATTGGATATGACCAAAGGGTATTGGCAGATTCCAATGCATCCTGATTCAGTCCCGTTGACTGCTTTTGTAACCCCGAAGGGTCATTATCAGTGGAAATATATGAGTTTTGGCTTGAAGAACGCTCCTGCCTCATTTTCCAGATTAATTACGAAAGTTCTGAATGGATTGAATGATTTTTGTGATGCATATCTGGATGACATAATCATTTTCAGTTTGGGATGGTCGGATCATTTGATGCACTTGAGGAAGGTGTTGAGTAGGATTGCGGATGCATGTTTGACTTTGAATCTAGCTAAATGTGTATTTGCAAATGCTGAAGTAGATTTTTTGGGTCACCACATTGGAGTGGATGGTGTCCAGCCACGGGTAATGAAGGTGGAAGCGGTGTTGCGGTTTCCCAGGCCATGCAATAAGAAGCAGGTGCAATCGTTTCTTGGGCTTGCAGGGTATTATAAGCGTTATTTACCTCATTACTCTGACATTGCTTTGCCGCTGACGGCGTTAACGAAGAAAGGGATTCCTTTTCGATGGAATGAGGAAGCAGAGAGTGCCTTTGTGGATTTGAAATCTCGTCTTGCTTCTCGACCTATTGTTATACCTCCTGACTTTTCTAAACAGTTTTGTGTTGGTGTTGACGCATCTCAATTCTGTGTGGGAGCCTGCTTGTTTCAGATACACGAAGAACTGGAGCATCCGATTTGCTACATCAGCAGGAAGCTGCTCGCGCATGAGGTTCGATACTCAACCATTGAGAAGGAGGCGTTGGCACTGATGGTCGCGTTACGAGCCTTCAGTGTGTACTTCGGGTCCGCACTGGTCCTTGTGTACACGGATCACAAGCCTCTGCAGTTCATCCGGCAGATGGCTAATAAAAACATGAAGCTCTTGCGTTGGAGTTTGGAACTGGAGCAGTTCAATCTGGACATTCGGCATCGTCCGGGCAGGTTAAATGTCCTCCCGGATATTCTCAGCCGTCCGTCTCAGTTGTCAGAGGAAAGCAACAGTTCAGTCACTGCCAAAGTAAAAAATAAAGTCTTCACAGTTGTCAAATAAGGACGTCCGTCAATTGAAAGTTTCGAACAGAACACTTCAGTGAGTGTCTTGTCTGCGTGCAGCAGCCACTTTCCAGAAAAAGTGGTGGAAGCTGCATCGCCTTTTTCAAGAATGACTCAAGAGTTGGGGGTTCTTGTTGGGGGTTCTTGTTGGGGAAATTAGGTTCTCTGTTAGCTTGCAGTGGTTGACACTGTTCTCGTTCGTCTCGTTTGGCTTTGGCCAATGACATGTTAAAATTTTTGGCTCATTTTTGTATACACGTTGAGTGTCCAAAATTTTTTCGTGTGTTATAGTTTATATGATTCGAACTTTTGAATGACTTTGAATTATATGAACTCTCAGTTACTTATGATGATGCTTTAGTTAGTAGTTTGTGCTGCGTTAGTTGTTGCAATGAATTGCTTAGTACGCTTACTTGTAACGATATAGTGCTTTGCGATTCTTGTTGCTTTGAACTTGTAGGCGTAGCGTTTGTTGCTATATTTCGTCGTCCCCTCAGGACTCCTCATGTTTTTGGGAGGGGGATATGTAGCCATTAGGTGTCTACGGCCCTTATACTCTTCCGTACTCTTTCTGTCTTGGGATGCGTGGGTGTATTGAGGGCTGGGCATTGCCTATATAAGCCTTTGCTTGCGTGGATAACGTCCCTGTTCTGCGGTTGTGGTGATGTGTGAGGCGTGTGGGTTTGATGTCTCTCGTTGAGTGTGTTCCGTCTTCTACGTCGCCGTCTCGCCCTGTTGGTGTTCTGGCAGTTCATCTGTCTTCCTGGGCTTCGTTAGCCGTGGTCTGCTGTGCTGTCAACCGTACTGCTTCGTCTGGTTTGTCAACTTTGGTTCTACTAGACGGTAACCTTTGTTATTAGCTGTAAATATTGCTTGAATGAATAAATCGACCTTATTTTACAAAAGTGGGACCTTATCTTTTTGATAGTCATCCTCGTAGACGGCCGTGAACCTTTACAATATATATATACATGCCATTTATAAATATTTGCATACATAACTGGATAAAAGCACACACAAACAAACACATAATTAATTATGTATCTACAGACGTATGTATACCTACACGTACAATAATTGTACATGTATACCTGCACTTGCACAGTGCACACATATTATAGTAGGCCTATACACGCGTTCACACACCTGCTATATCTTATATTATAATTCCGAAAGTTTGTCCCTTTCCATGTGTCTGTTCGTTTGAACTGATTTTGACTCTTCGTAACAAAATAGGCTCGGAAATGAAACAGCGTCGGTTTACCAAAATATTTGCAATTGATTCTTACCTAAATTATAAGGTCAACGCAACTATTTTCCGCTTTTAATTCACTTTAGAACAAGTGTTATTAGCGTTTTAAGACAGATTTCATCAATAACCGCTCGCACTAGCGCATTAGTAAAGAGTCTACAGTCCGCATGACGTCATACTCGCCCAGTAATAATTTTCGTAGCGCCCAGCAGGGGCGGGTCACGTTTGGCTTTTTGGGGAAGCGGGGTGGGGTGGAGGGTTGGCGAAAACCCGAAATTTAGCGGTCAACGATGGGTACCACAGTGGAGTAGTGTTTAAAACCCTAAATTTCCCGGGCAACGCCGAGTAACACATCTAGTATATTATATATATATACATGTATAGGGCCTAAATAATAGCACATGCTTCATAGTGGACCGATGAATTAACAATGGAATCCGTTGTGAGAGAGCAGAAGTAACAGTGCGCATATTTCATTTCATACACCAGTGTTTTCTCAATGCTATCGTTTACAAGTTATCATCCAACGTATCGAGAAGCAGGAAACAGAATCGTGATCACAAACAGATTTCAACCAGCGAGAAGCTGAAGAAAAAAAGGAGAAAAGTCCTACGGGCCAAGCAAAACAATACTGTCCATACAGCTACATTGATTAGGGCGTCCGTCCATGGGCGGAGACTTAGGTGTGGGGGGGACATGCGTCCGTCCCATGCTCCTCTGTGCATTGTTCCATCTTCGACTCATCATGGCGGCTATTTAAGAGAATTGAATCTTTGGCTAGCTCAGCAACTCTGCCACAACTCGTTCTTTGACAGTGCCATTCCCAAGCTTGAAATAAAGGAGGAGGGCGACACTAATCATCCTTGATATGACACAGTGTCGTTAAACAGCATTATTACAAGCTGCAGGGTTGCGATGATCTTTTATAAATGCAGAAGCGACTGCAGTCTATAATACAGTCAAATTAATATGAAAAATGTAAACATAATTATAGTTTATAGTTTGTGGGTGACCTCAAGTGACGAACAGAGAGCTCACTAAATTTGTATTTGGAGGAATTAGGGACAGAAGAAGGCGAGGAAAGGGGGGAGAGAATGAAAGGGAAGATTTATGAGCACAGGAATTATACTCGCATATATATATATATATATATATATATATATATATATATATATATATGCCGAGTATATGCCCACTCTCTGGGCTTGGGCGGAGTTTATCAGGGGTTAGGGGGCTAAGTCCCCCAGAAGACCCAGATTCGTTTTTACCGTGTAAATGGTGTCTTTTCCCGGGCTTAGCCCCCCCCTAGAAGGCCTTAGCCCCTCCAAGAACGGAAAACAAACTCCGCCCATGTCTCTGGGAAAAGTTACGCCCTTGCTGCGTGGAAAACTCCATGCAAGATAGCAGAACTGATGTCTACACATGTGGAGGAGCTTTTTTACCAACAAAGGAGGACGCTATCGGGAACTTAAAGGAAGCGGAGGAGGAAACGAGAAGCGGAGGAGGGAATTGAAGTGCATGGAAGAGGAAAGAAAAAGCGGGAGATAAAGGAAAGTGGACGAGGGAAGTGAAAGCAGAAGAGATTGAAGGAAGAGAAACAGAAGGTCATAGAAAATTTGGAAAGGGGAAAGGAGAGGGGAAATTTAAAAATGTGGCGCTTTTAGGGCTCTGTCTAATCTCTGTTCACTTGTCTTATTATCTGCTTCGATATCAGCGATCTCGTCAAGCTGTTTCGTACTCGATCGGGTCTCGGAAATTCCCGTGTTATAATTCTCAGCTCCCACGCTGACTGTCTATGTTAGACTACTGTATATATATATAGATCTTCGTTTAATTCAAGTACAGTCATGCATATTGACTCTTAGATAGCCCGGTGTCTGCATTAGAAGCATCCCTTGTTTTAAAACTACTTGACTTGTGTAGCTCATGGATATCTGCCGATATGTCCATATGTCTGTCTAACTGTACCTTTATATCTGCTCAGGGGCGGATCCAGGGGGGGCCAATCCGGCCATGGCCCCCCCCCATTTAGAAATTTCTTTATTTTTGACTAGCTATTTTGCTCGGAAAGTAGACGTGGCCCCCCCCATGAGTGGTTCCGTAGGACTTTTGCCCCCCCTTCGAAAATTTCTGCATCCGCCCTTGTATCTGCTTGTGTGGTTGTGTGTCTGTTATCGAAATTATGTTAGGCCTTAGAAAATATGTTAGGTAATAATAATAATAATAATAATAATAATAATAATAATAATAATAATAATAATAATAATAATAATAATAATAATACTAATACTAATAATAAGGTAAATACGCACACTGGATGCCCGTACTCCAAACAATATGGCTGCCAACGAATGCAATATAATTAGAGCGCAGCGACTATTTATCGCGTGAGGGTCGGTTAGGGCTCAGGTTAGGCGTCGTGAGGGTCGGTTAGGGTTAGTTTTAGGGTTAGTGCAGTCATTCTGCTGAGCGCGATGCATGTTGCGATGCCGTCGATAGGATAGGTCGCTGCGCTCTAATTATATTGCATTCGTTGGCAGCCATATTGTTTGGAGTACGGGCATCCAGTGTGCGTGTTTACCAGTATTCAAAAGCAGCATATATGATTATATTATAAACACCTCGAAAACGACATAAAATGAAAATATGTAAGCTAATAATTTTACATAATGAATAATGTTAATCCATAATTATCTAAATAGTGATTCATCAATGAACCGTTATCAAGGAAAAGACCAAGCGGTTATTCAGATTAAAAAGCTACGATAGCATTATCTTAAGGAGCGACACCCTACTACGAGACATCATTGAGGGAAGAATGGAGGGGAAAAGAATGCGAGGTAGACCAAGAACAATGTTGCTGGACTGGATACTGACAGAGGATGGATACAGCGGACTGAAGAGAGAAGCACAGAACAGAGAAAAATGGCGTCGTACGTTGGACATACGAACCTGCCTGAGGGCAGAGAACGAGAAGAAGAAGAAGAAGAAGAAGAAGAAGAAGAAGAAGAAGAAGAGGAAGAGGAAGAGGAAGAGGAAGAGGAAGAGGAAGAGGAAGAGGAAGAGGAAGAGGAAGAGGAAGAGGAAGAGGAAGAGGAAGAGGAAGAGGAAGAGGAAGAGGAAGAAGAAGAAGAAGAAGAAGAAGAAGAAGAAGAAGAAGAAGAAGAAGAAGAGGAAGAAGAAGAAGAAGAAGAAAGCATTAACAATTAGGCAATGAAATTTCAGCATCATGTTGGACTAGCGCATGCAGAGTTGATATATCTTGAAGAGATGCTGGATCTATGCAAATTATCGGTATGAATAAATGAATTATAAAAAATTTATTATATAATAGAAGTTAGTAGGCCTAATTATAAATTATTATATTAAATGAGTATTAATATATTTCTGCAGCGATCTCGTAGCGCGTGCCAATGACTGGCTGCGTCAGAATCCGCAGCTGAACGTTCTCTCATGCGAGACGATCACGTGGTCGACGTCACGCGCCGTCGAAGTTGGTGACACGGAGAGCATGGTGAGGGAGAGAGATATGGCGACACAAAATGGCGACGAGGAGTCCTACTGCTTCTCAGGTCTCAGGTCAGAGAACAGATGACCTTCATCTGTTGTGCATTTTTATTCAGTGGAGGGTCTTACTCAGGAGATCTTACTCATTTGGAGTATTATAACATCTACAGCTCTACACTCTACACTCTACAGTATATACAGGGTGCGCCCAAAAAAGTAATGCCTACGGTTTTTAGCCCATATCCTGGCCAGACATACGAATTTTTAAATGAAACTTTACAGTCTTAAAGGCAATTCATATTTACGTACAATGGCCAAATTACAAAAAATATTTCAAACGGAACAAAAGTTATATCACTTTTAGTGAGGCCACCCCCCGTTTTTGACGATTCAAAAACGAAACGCAAAATGTTTTAGGTTTTTTGCTAATATCATGGCCAGAAGTAAGAATTTCAAAATGAATCTTTACAGGTTTAAAGATAATTCATATTTACACATGATGGCCAGATTTCACCAAAATATTTCAAACACAACAAAAGTTATACTACTTTTAGTGAGGCCACCAACCGTTTTTGACGATTAAAAAACGAAACGCAGCAAAAAGTAACAAAAACCTGATTTTATCAAGTCATATCTCAAATAACTGTTTGGAACTGAACTTGATAGTGATGCACAACTTGTGTTCAATGTGCCCACCACCAGTGCCAAAACTTCTTTTGAGTCTCTTTGCAAAGTTCTTGATGGGCCTGTTGATTAATCTGACAGATTTCTTATTTACCAATTTGATTGTCGTCTTGCTAAGTGACTTCTCAGTGACATGCAGCAACGCTGGTACCCTGTTCTTTTTTTAAATAGTAATAATAATGATCATCTGGCATTATCAAAGCCCATTTGATAACAATTATTTGAGATGAGACTTAATAAATCGTGTTTTTGTTACTTTTTGCTGCGTTAGTCCTTGAATCGTCAAAAAACGGTGGGTGGCCTCCTTAAAAGTGCCATAACTTGTTCTGTTTTGAAATATTTTGCTGAAATTTGTCCATCATGTGTAGATATGAATTGTCTTTAAGCCTGTAACATTTCATTTCGAAATTCTTACTTTTGGCCAAGATATTGGCCAGAATAATTAAATTGGTTTTTTGTTACTTTTTGTTGCGTCGCGTTTTTGAATCGTCAAAAAACGGTGTGTAGCCTCACTAAAAGTGATATAACTTTTGTTATGTTTGAAATATTTTCTTTAGATTTGACCATTGTACGTAAATATGAATTGCCTTTAAGACTGTAAAGTTTCACTTAAAAATTCGTATGTTTCGCCAAGAGATGGGCTGAAAACCGTAGGGGTTTATTTTTTGGCGCACCCTGTACATGTACATTATATATAATTATTATGTGATTATGGTTGTAGGCATGAATGTATGCATGCATGTTAGTTTGCAGGTGTGCATGAAGCCTGTTTTATTTGCATATGATATGTACACTTATTATAGCGCCCCTTAAAGAGAGACCTACTCAGAAGTGCTTCCGACTACGGCGCGGACACTAAATCGGAGTTTCACGCCGAAGCGCTGAGCAATTTCGAGTGAAGGACTTGCCCAATTAAGGTACCTACGCGGCGACTTGAGGTGGATTCGAACCTGCAACCCTTCGGCTGCACGGCGACGAACATAATTATGTCTGTCTGTCTTTCTGTCTGTCTGTCTGTCCGTCTCTCTGTTTGCCCGTATGTCTGTCTATCTAATATGTCCGTCTGTCTGTCTGTCTGTCTGTCAATGTATGTTTGTCTGTCTGGTCTGTCCGTCTGCCTGTACATCTATTATGTCTGTGTATATATTTTATCTGTCTGTCTGTCTGTCTGTCTGCCTGTCTGTCTGTCTTTCTCTCTTTCCCTTCTACATGATTTCAAACTCCATTCAAACGTGCTTTGTTGACTGACGACCTTCTTCTGTTACAGGTTGTGGGTAATTCCAAAGGACGACTCTTCCAATTCCTCTTCCCTCTTCTCCTCTCCATCGTCCTGTTCTTCCTCTTCCTCCAGCTCCTCCTTGTCTTCCTCCTTCAGTGCCTCCAGCTCCTCTGGTTGTCAGCGACTCAGCTACCGTGACTATATTCCTCCTCTGCACAGCGGCTCCCTGTCACGCCTTGTGGACCATGCCAACCAGGATCTCAGGGAAAACCCTCTTCCAGGTAAGATGGTATGCGTCTTCCCGGTGAAGAAGTTGTTTTTCCAGGTCAGGAAGTTGTTTTTCCACGTGAAAAAGTAGTGGCCTGATCCTATTCAGCGATTAGACCTAGTGTTTGAAATTCGTCTGTGGTTACGGAAGTCGATTGACTGAGCACTAGTACCATAACCTCGTAAGTGTATAGGAGCGGAAAAATAGGGTGAGAGATAGTTAATTCTGCCCATGGCTGTTTTTATGGAATTTATAGAACTGCACACCCCTTCTTTTCTTTCCAATCATCCATGGTAAATTACTTCCAATCGGAGTACAACGACTTTTTGTTATATATAGTTTTAACTGTAGGCTACAGAAGTGCTTCTACAACTGCACAAATCCGCTTAGAACTGCACATTTTGTGTACAACTGCACGCTAAAAAAGCCCTGATTCTGCCTCTGGCTATAGATATTAAAACGGCACTATTATTGCATTTGTATCACCTTTCAAGACAGTGTCAGTAGCATTATTACTCGCAGAAAGGGTTTTTGTCACCTGATAGCGCAAATCCTCCAAGTTAGCCTATACGTAGGAAGTAGCTTACATTTTATTATACATTTTAAACCTTTTTCTAAACAAGAAAGTTTGACTTTCTAAATGGGTGCAGGTTTTTTTCTTTTAGGACTAATAGAATGCAAGTATATTCTCTATAGTAGGCCTACCAGCTGACAATCACACACTAAACCCAGTTAAAAAATATACAAAGCCAAGCAGGGCTTAAAGTGTGGCTGGAGGGTCTTGGACGGCGTCCAGGCACTTATTTCAAATCTCAACGCCGTTCTGCCACTTAATTGGACAGCAGAGCCATGCAGAAGATTGATGAGCGTCGAGACATTTCTTTTTCTACACTTTAAGCACTGAAGCTAATGTTTGGCAGGCAACAAGAACTATATATACTTGTGAGACTGTGAAATGGTTTCTTTGTTGTTAGGACGAATATCGACCTGTGAGACGGTCTTTGTTCCTGACTTCCTGTCGCTCGACACAGGTTGTCTGCTGTGGACGGAAACACGTCATCGACAGCAACCTCGAAAATGCGTCGTCTTCCTTCGCTTGTTCTACATCATCGGAAGTATAACTCAAATGCAGATGATAGGTACTTGTAGGTTTCTCTCTCTATCTCTCTCTGTCTCTGTCTCTCTCACTCTGTCTGTTTCTCTTTCTCACTCTCTAGCTCTGTCTCTCTTTCTCTCTGTCTGTCCGTCCGTCCGTCCCTCCTTCCCTCCCTTCCTCCCTCCTTGTTCCTGCCTCCCTGCCTGCCTGCCTGCATGCCTGTCTGCCTGCCTGCCTGCCTGCCTGCCTGCCTCCCTCCCTCCCTCCCTCCCTCCCTCCCTCCCTCCCTCCCTCCCTCCCTCCCTCCCTCCCTCCCTCCGTCCCTCCCTCCCTCCCTCCCTCCCTCCCTCCCTTCCTCCCATGGTATTTTAAAGGAATTTTTAGAACTTCACAACCCCTTCTTTCCCTTCCCATCTTCCATGATATATTAGACCCAATCGGATAACAATGACCTTTTCAATAGTTCTTAATAACTGCACAGAAGTGCTTCTATGCAAATGCACTAATCCAAACCCACGTATAGAACTACTGCACATTTTTTGTGCAGAACTGCACGCTAAAAAACAATACAATGCATTACTTACATAATTTACATATATATATATATATATATATATATATATTATATAGGCCTATATATATTCAAAATTATGTTCTGCAGTCTGGCCTTGTGTCTGCGTGTGTGTGTGTGTGTGTGTGTGTGTGTGTGTGTGTGTGTGTGTGTGTATCTGTCAGCCTCTGTGTCCGTCCGTCTGTCTGTCTGTCTGTCTGTCTGTAGCTACCAATGGGCAATTCATACCCACCCGCCCCTATCAATTACGGTAACAAAATGTTCTGCCACTCCATTAACGGCCTTCTCTCAAGGGGTACTTTCCCGCTGTCTACCCCTCGCTCCACCCTGTCAATCCAAGATCTTTCCACTTCGTTTAGGAATCTTAATGTCAACCGGTTCGTCTGTATTTGAAGGGTTGAAGAACGTCGTACCCGAATTGGTAAATGGCAAATACGAACCGTTTAGTTGTCTTCTCCAACGCGCTACACTGTGGGCGAAAAAAGAACAGCTTCCGTTACGAATCACCAACTTCAAATCGTACACGACGCCATGCAATGCGTGTAAGTTCAGCCTATCGTATTGATAACATGATAGAACAGAGATGTCCATCATTTTGTCGTGTTTTTTGCCTCTCGATAGAGGCGTATGCACGATGATTTGCTGTGGCAGTTCGAGACCGAGATATTGTAGAAGGTCATGAGTAAATGAAGAAGGGAGATGACTCTAGAGGTCACTTAGATAGGTTGCCTTGTAAGGCAAAAAAGATAGCATTTTCATAGGCAAGGAAGAGAATCTCAAATCAAGCCCGATGTAATGTAAAGTAGCATAACCACCCCTACCCGGCAGAATTGTGCTTTCTCAACGCAAGCGCTCTGACCTGGACTGGCCTCCCCTTGATGCTTTGCTCCCTTTCTAGAGCTCCTTCCCAGTCATTCATCTATGATCGTAGGACAGTACGTTTTATTTGACTGTGCTATGGTTGGGAGCACCTCTCAGTAGTTCCCTTGAATAGGTGCTATACAAACTCTCGTAATGAAAATAAATAAATAAATAAAGGAATGACTAAATGACTGAATAAATGAATGAATGAATGAAGCAATCAATCAATGAATTAACGCATGCATGACTGAATGAATGCGTGAATGAATGCATTAATGAAAGAATGACTGAATGACTGACTGAGTGAATTAATAACAGAAGGAATGACTGAATGAACGAACGAAAGAATGAATGAACGAATGAATAATGTTGCATAATGTTACAAAACACAGAATGAAATGGCATCATACATTACATTACTAAGAATCACATAGAATCTTGCATTGCATTACTAAGAATTACATCATACATTACATTAATAATATTAATAATTAATTAATAATATTAGCATTGCATTATATTTACACATTGCACTACATTAATAATATTAACATATAGCATTATACATTACATTACTAAGTATAGCATAGCATTATGCGTTACATCACAAGCTATGCATGAATAGGTTCGTTGGAGGAGGAGGCAGACCGCTGTAGCATCATCTGGCCTGAACCGAATCCCGCATCCGCAGCATCATCACACTCATCCAGAACATCGGTTCCGCACCGTCGACCCCAGCAGCACTACTTCCAGGTGCTGCGTGTCTTCTACGTGCGTCTGCATCCCGTCACGCATGACTGCACGAGCGACGATGCAGCCAACCGCGTCCGTCCGTACTTCGCGATGAACACCGGCAGCAGCTGCAGGACCAGCGATGCCGTGCGCACTGATGCGGAACGGAGAAGCATCAGTTGCGCCATCTTCAGTCCGGCTCAGACGAGTGGGACGAGTCATCTTCATCAGGTGAACTTCGAACGAATGAGGCAGACGGTTCTCAGAATCAGAGCATGGTCACGCACTGCAGGTATATTGAATTGATTGAATTAACACGGAAATTGATTAATTAATAAATCGGTGCATAATTGCACCGTAATCAAAATAGCATGCCATAAACGCCTCAATGCGCAATAAAACTGTGGCGGCTTTACCTGCCTATTTTACTCTTGACCTGCTTCATGACCTGCGAAAATTATTTGGAGTTTGTAATAACGTGGTTAGGCTACAGATTTGATGCTTCGACATGCTAAATAAAGCTCCCATTAGGTCTGCGTTGAAGCGACCTGTTGAAAATTGTAAGCCTATAGCTGACGTCATTAAATTTCACTCTAAACAGATAAAAAAAAGTACAGAAATAGACAAATGCATAAATAAACAAATGCAGAAAAGGTTAGCCTACTTACGGGCTCTATAGAGGCATATAATGATACAGGACATATATATATATATATATATATATATATATATATATATATATATATATAAAGAAAAGATTCTCTGTGTGTCCGTCTGTTTGTTTCACCACAATGCATTTCAACAGTTTTTGAGCTTTTCACTCCAAACCTTCACTACTGTGTCGGTGGGGGTATGAGATACTCCGTGGAGGGTTGTCGAAACTCTACCACCATGGGAGCCAGGGTGGGGAAAACAATTTTCGCCCTTTCATAGGGATGCATTTCCACAGTTTTTTCTAGCTTTTCACTCCAAACCTTGGGGTGGGTTGGGTGGAGTGGGTGGGAGCGGGCAGTTAGGAAGCCGGCAGCGAGGGTGGGGAAGTAAGAAATTGGCCGGGAGCGGGGCGAATCCTAAATTTTCAGGGCAACGCCGGGTACCCCAGCTAGTGTATAATATTTTATGTTTTTTTATCCGTTTCCGTCTTTACTCTAGAAGACCCGAACAGGAAATTTATCCCTCGTGTGTTATTCTGCATTTTTATTATACGTGTTTGATTTAGGTATAAACATACACAGCGTCGAAAGCTACGCGAGTCCGTTGTTATCCAACCCTCCGAACAACCACACGCTTCCGGAACTGACCTATTGGTCGCATCCAAGTGTTGCCTCCTTCAGACGCAGAAAGAGGAAATTCCTGACGCATATCAGGTAGGCATACAGTAAATGTTGGGATTTTAATATAGCGCCAGCATGATCTCCACTTATACTGTTATACATTGCGTCCAATAAAAGCAAAAATGTTCTAACTCTGATTTCGTCAATATCAGCCTAACCATAGCCTCGTTGAGTAAATTCATTTATCTTTCGTGCAAAAATGTTCCAGCTCTATAGCACATACCAGTACTGACATCTAGCGAAGCACTTTTGTTTCAACTGTGACTATTATTATATTCTATAGTGCGAATTTGTTCCAAGTGTAGATAGAACATTTTTGCCTCAAATCATCAACATCCCGGATTAGGCTATTGAGAGCAATGTTGTTTCAACTGTAGTTGGAATATTTTTGCTCACCACTGATCAACTTCCGGCGGCTGTTAACGATGATATTTTGTGATAATTTTGGTTAATTTTCGCGACAATAATTATTTTTTAGCAAGTTTCGAACAATGTCACGATCAAATAATTATAGGCAAAGCAAATTTAAAGCTTGTGAAGTGCTGCGACTGCTCATGCTCGATGAATCTGACGCAGGTAAGATTTATTTCATGCTTTTGATTTAATGAAACGCGAGTATCCGTAACTGCGGGCAATATTATGTGCTTGTCGCCACACGCTTGATATTAAATGTAATAATACCGAAATATATTCGCAAGTTACTCAAACATCGAGATATCGTTGGATTTGAAATATTTACTAGGAAACCTTAACGCAGAATCTGATGTTCACTTAATCTGGATCGCTCAATATCATCCCATCTGCTCACAATGACTCCTTCATTATTATGCACCAATGTTTCAACTCTGAATTTGCCAATAACAGCCTAACCATGGCCTCGATGAGTAAATTCATTGCTAATTACGGCTAAAATTAATGAGGGTTAAAGTTATGGCTTGGGTTTGGGCTACATAACCCAAACCCAAATTAACATTGAAGCGCATAACCAAGGTAAGATAAAATCATTATGGGACATAATTTACTCTTAAACAATATTGATCCAGATAACTCGGCAGTCGACGAAGATTACAAGCTCAGTGATGATGAGTCGAACGACGACGGTACGTGTATGAAACAGTCTGGACGCTCATCCCCTCCTGTTACCGACCACTTCACGCTTGCTGCATCGGCCACAGTAGACCAGCCTCAACCTGCTTTGCTGGCCACCGTCGACCAGTCTCTACATGCCCCTCTGGACAATGTCAACCAGTCTCTACATGCCATTCTGGACACCGTCGACCAATCTCAACCTGCTTTGCTGGCCGCTGTCGACCAATCTCAACCTGCTTTGCTGGCCGGTGTCGACCAGTCTCTACATGCCATTCTGGACAATATCAACCAGCCTCCGCCCCCAGTGTCTGCAATTGAAGACCAGTCTGAGTCTCAGCATAAGAAGACCCGGAAGCGCAAAAGAAATGAACTGGAATGGAAACGATTCGTGCAGAAAAAAGCTTACAATTGTGGAGAACAAGTTAAACGCAAGAAAAAAAATACCAATATGCCAGAGACCTCGAAGAGAGTAGTAAGAGGTATGTGCATGGCAGAAAAGTGCAGGAGAAAGTGTAGTACAAAAATTGATGAGCAGCAACAGGATAAGATAAACAAAGCTTTTTGGGAAATGGTTTTGAAGGAACGACGACATGATTTTGTTGGTAGCAATACTGAGAAGCAGGTTGTATCGACCAGAACCAAGCTGAATAACGGTGGTAAGAGTAAACCACGAAATCATTCATATTACTTTTTCTTGCCCAATATAGAGAACGAGAGAGTGAGTGTGTGTAAAAATTTCTTTCTAAATACGTTGGACATATCAGCCGCAATGGTACGTGAAGCACACAAAATTGGCATTCGTGGCGCAACACCAGGCAGAGGTTCTGTAAATGAAAAACGAGGGGGTCATAACAAAACCAAGCCAGATTCCTTGGCTGAAGTCAAATTACACATTGAGTCATTTCCACACCTGGAAAGTCATTATTGTCGTTCAACCAGAGTGTGTAAGTATCTCGAGGGAGCTTTGACCATTTCTGCCATGTATCGATTATATAAGGACAAGTGCATGAGTGAGGCAAAAGAGGTCGTACACGAGAGTGTGTATCGATCTGTGTTTGTGAATGATTACAACCTAAGATTTCATAAGCCATCGAAGGACACATGTGATTCGTGTTGTAAGTTTGAGTTGCGCAAGAAGTCAAATGGAGGTGTTTTAGCAGCAGAGGAACAAGCGGAATACGCTGCACATATTCGAAGGAAAGAGCAAGCCCGAACGAGCAAGAATATCGATAAAGAAGGCACTTCTGATAGCAAAATATGCGCAGCAATGGACCTTGAACAAGTTCTTACCGTTCCGAAGTTATCAGTGGGTTCAGCATATTATTTGCGAAAACTTAGCATGTATAATCTAACTTTCTATAACTTGGGAACAAAGGAAGGGAGCTGCTACATGTGGACAGAGTCAGAGGCCGGAAGAGGAGCCAATGAAATTGCATCAGCTTTATACCATTGGCTGGTTGAAGAAGATAAAAAGGGCGCTGAGCAGATAACAGTATACAGTGATACTTGTGCAGGGCAGAATAGAAACAGGGTGGTGTGTAGTATGATAATTGTGTTTCTCAGCAGGAGTGTGAATACGCAAAAAGTCGAACAAAAGTACTTTGAATCTGGCCACTCGCAGATGGAATGCGATGCTATTCACAGCTCAATTGAAAACAAAGTTCGAAAGCGAGATATTCATCTTCCCAGTCAATACGAGGAGGCCGCACGTACCGCTAGACCAAAAATGCCATATAAAGTTATTTCTCTGAACAGAGAAAATATCTATGACTGGAGTGCAGTTAACACTGTGATGCGTGGCAACGCTTTTGCAGGCATCATAACAAAGCACTCTATCATCTACTGTAACAGCCGAGACGATGCGCGCGATGTAGCAGTTTCGTTTTCCAACGAAATTGGAGGAGTGAGTGAGGCGGTTGTCTACAAGAAGAGGGGAAGGAATGTCAATTTCAGTAATATGGAGCTAACACACGCGTATACCGCACCACTGGGGGTAGACAAAAACAAGAAGGAAGACCTGCTCAAACTTTGCGCTTTTCTGCCAAATGATTGTAAACCGTTCTACGAGTCTCTCGCTGTTCGTAACTGAGGCAATTGAGCAAGAACAACATACTGGATAAATAATAACTTGGTTTTGCTTTTATGTGTAGTATCATCATTTTTCTGGTTTCATCACACTTAACAAAGCAACAAAGTTTATTTAGTTAGAATGTTTTGACTTTCAACTTTTAAGTGCAAAAATGTACCATCTAGAATGAATTGACACTTATATCAATGATGTGTTAAGTAATATTGATCAGACTATTTCATCTTGTTTTACTGAGGTTTTATGCATAATATTCAACTGTTGATTGTAGTCACTAATAAAATGACGATTTGCAATTTGGTATTGAAACTGCTTTTTGGATTCCTGAAAATAATGGTTTTCAGAGTTGGAACTTTTTTGCTCTAAGTAGACGATTGGTCCTAATTATTTTCTCAGTTAATCAATCAGATGAGATCCTTGGCCACTGATGTCTTAATTTCTATTGGATGGAGAAAGCCTCGGCTATTGGTTCATATCCGACGACGAATCAGACGCGGTTTCCGGTCAGGGAAACGAGTCTCATTTACATAATATATAAAAAAATGCTGATTTCGTCAACTTCAAAGACTTTCTTCATATCAAGAAATCCGGTCGTTACCAACAAAATATGACGAAGCTGATAGTTTTGCATATCACTCATGAGCTCCAAGTCTTTAGGCTGTTTTTTTTAGCATTTTAGTGTCATTGCTGGGATATTAGCCCTTAGTCTCGTAATGCAAGCGGTGAAGCTATATTCGCTTCCGCCAATCGACTACTCTGATTTGCCCCAAGGAATCCTGGGATAGCCCTAACTGAGCGATAATCCAAACTTCACCACCAGGCCAGTTTGAATGGGGCCACGCCATTTTGTTCCCAGTCAATCTGTAGGTCATGTTTAGAGGAAATTTAATGGCTATTTGTGAAAATAATGTGAAGGCATACATCAGTTTCACTGTTAAATACAGGTGTCGCCGTTGAAATTTTTCTATTGCATCAAATATGAAATTTTAAATCTCCACAGGCAATTTTCTTTACTTTGCAAACACTATTAGGTCTATTCGTCAATCTACCTTCACAACTGTAACTAATTGGATGCGTTTTGTTATTTAAAATATGTGAAATTCTCTTATCCCGGATTATCGTCCGAAAATTTGTCTAACGAAGTCAAACATTATTGCCGCTGTACGAGCCGCGTGAAGGAACTGTGCACACCTTTTAAACGCATGCTGTTGCGTGTTAATATTTATGCTAATCGTTCTTAAGTTAATGTGACCCGAGCCTCCAGTCCAAAGCTAGGCCAAGAGAGAACATATAACCTAGACTCATAGAGGATACACTAACTTATCACGTAACACATGCCATCACATAATTTTATATTAATCTCAACTTGACTAATCAGTACAATTAATGACTTTGTTTCTAAATATCTAAATATCGATGTGAACGGTAGCCACGATAGTTGCCACGGTACATTATATTTATAGCCTTACGTTGCAGGCCAACCCAGCATTGACGTATGCCCTATGTATGTATTGTATATTGCGCCTATAGCGTCTTGACAAGAATCCCACGATGGCAGTTATTAGTTATCGTAGCTACCAAGCAGATAATTGAAGTTAATGTGAGTCCCACACCTTTCCCCCGTATAGACTAAAATTATATACGACCCACCTCTGCTCAATTTTCAACAAATCGATCGGATGAGATCCCTGACCATCGCTTGCATCCCCCGGGGCCACGCTATATAGTTATGGCCCCTGTGCTGGGTAGCAGCACACCTTTTGAACGATGCACACCTTTCAAGCCTGGATTATCTCACGTATAATTAGCTGCCTTTGCTGTTTAACATCGTGATAAGGAACAAGTTTCGTTTAATCGCAGTTAAAGCTAATATAAATGCGATAGCCACCGTTTTAAAGGTGTGTGACAGTTCGTATAAAATAATTATTATTAATTGCGGTTCCTAGCCTACGCTGGCACCCATGCCAGGACCTATATGATAATATTATAGGCTTTCACAGTTGATTGGACTGGAAAGTAGAAATTCCTTATTTAACGCAGTTGCAAATTTTCTTATTCTGGTGCAGGTTTTTCAACGATAATCGGAGTGCAGAAAATTTAACACACACGACGCTGTCAATCGATTATGAAGGCAGATTGCTCAGCGCTTCGGCGTGAAACTCCGATGCAGTGTCAGCGCTGTAGTCGGGAGCGCCTCTGAGTCTGAGTAGTGAGCCTGAAGGGGCGCTATAACAAGTTCACATACAAACAAACAAACAGACAAACAAACCTCCTACTCGTGACATTGTACATAAGTTGTTGCGACAGACATGATGAGCCATCTGAGCGCTGTTGGAGATGAGAAGAACAAAGCGATGGACTCAATATTTAGGCCTACTGACTTGCTTCTAGTAGGCCTAACTATAGAAGCTTATAAGACGCGGGAGATTATATTGATTAAGGATTAGAGATTATAACTGGTTGACAATTCATAATGGAAAGATGTGACGACATTATGGATTATGGATTAGGAATTACTGACTTAAAATTAAGATTAGCAACTCGGTCCAGGATCCTATATGCCTTGTTTTTTTTATTGACTATGTTTCTAAAGAGGCAGATGTGACACAGTCGATCCTTATTTGACATTAGAAAGCATCAGGCCACGCCCATATATATTATAACGACCTTTGCGAATGTTAGGATCCACAGATACTGGACACAACACTATCTTTGCAATCGTAATCGTAATCTCAACATTTCTAGAGCGCCACTCGAAAGCCAAGCACGGCCGGGGCACCAGCATATTCACGAGCACTGCGTTGAGTCAATAGGTTGTCCGTAAGAGTATAGTCCAAAGGGGATCCGAGGTCCGGCCTTCACTCTAACTCAACTGGATAAATAAGGAGAGCGACCCTGAGCATCTTTGTTCTGACACAATGTCGTAAAACAGCAAATAGCAAGGATCTCTTCGCTTTACTTAGCGGGCCGGGTGCGCCCATCTTCCCTTTTAACTGCACAGGCAACATATGAAGAATCGTGTCTTTTCGTTGGTTGGGCTTAGTGCTTGGTATAATCTCCATGTTGTGGGGTATCAAGGTTTGAGTGGGGAACCGCTGTGGCTCGCGACGATGACCAGAGGAAGATTTTTCTCTCTTGTCATCTCCCTTTTTCTGATGACGTTTTGTAAAGTGTATAATCTAAGCTTAACTTCATCGTCTATTTCTTAGTTCTACCTGTTGATAACTGATGATTCGTTGCTTTCCATGCAATAAGCATGCAGCCGTTCAGTTTTCTGGGAGGGTTTATAGTTTCTAGGGGTGGATGCACTGGTCTCTGGCCGTACACCTAGGGCAAAGGGGCAAAAATGGCGAGTTTTTTGTTTCCCCCCAGAGACGTCTAGATTAAACACTGGTTGGCCTTCACTTTTTGAAAACAATACTGAACATAGTGTATTTAGTGTATTGTTTTTGTTTTTTCTGTTGCATCTAGGGTCTATTACGATCATTCTCCTCCGGAACCACCGCGAGTGTCGAAACTGATTGCGCCTAATGCGGTTTGTCCCGTAAGCGTCGCAGCGGATTCGGTGCAGACTGAAGAGGAGAGGAAACGTCGGTTGAAGGAGGGAAAGTGGCGTAAGAGGAAACTTCACCTCGTCCTATCCTGCATCATGACCTTTGCCATCTGTATTCCAGCCGGAGGACTCTTTTACCTAAACGCACTACAGACGGAGTGGGGAAAGGCGTAATTGTAATGTAAACTCAAGTCTTCGAGGGCGTACATTTTAAGCTGGCTGCCTTTCACCAGTGCGCAGTGCCTGCGACAGAAATGCGGACCCAATGCCGAGCAGTCACGGCCATATGGCCTCTAAAATAATTATCTCTATATATAGGCTTTATTAGAGAATTTTAAAGAAATCTATAATGAAACATTATGAAAGTGCGGGTTCGAATAGTAGGCCTACGATCGTGCGATATTATATCTATGGACACAACTCTGACCTTATTCAGTTGTTAGTTTAAAACAAGTTAATATGGAGAGGCATGGAACTGATGGAAGTAACTTTGTAGGCCTATAGGCTATAATCAATTCTCTGGCTGTGTTCCCTCTCAGCAGGCCTGTCTTCTGATGGCGCTGGCCTGTTAGACTGTATATGAGTGACTGAATGAATGAAGAAGTGAATGAATGGTTTCTTAGGTGCGATTTATTGATGACACGTACTGTAATCTGTTCTGAACTGGATTAGTACAGTTCAGAACAGATTACAGTTTTTAAAGCAGCATAATATTATTAGGAAACCGTCTGCTTGGGTCAGAAATCGATTGACATCAGACTACCTGTTCTAGCTTCTCGATCCATACGAGACGATAAGACTAAAACTGTTGAAACGTTTTCTAGACAGATTCGCGAACAGGAAAAGCGCGGACACATGGACGCCCACAGATATTTTCATGCGTAAGGATCGACGGGGTGGGGGGGACACATTGGTTTGGCGCGGCTACCTGTTTAGGAAAGGTTCGAAAATTTCAGAACCAAGAAAATCAAGCACACGAGTATTTTCACAAAGATTTATAAATGCAAAATTTACAACGAAATTTGCGAAAAGTAAAAACCAAAAATAGTATTTTACAAAATATGCCTATATAGCCTATGTATACAATTTCCAGGGGAGGCTGCCTGCAAGTGCCCCTCATTGCGGGGTGCGGCCGCCCATGCGCGGAATCAAAATCTTTGTCCGGGCAGTGTGGTGCCTATAGGCCTATAAATGCGCGGAATCAAAATCTTTGTCCGGGCAGTGTGGTGCCTATAGGCCTATAAATGCGCGGAATCAAAATCTTTGTCCGGGCAGTGTGGTGCCTATAGGCCTATAAATGCGCGGAATCAAAATCTTTGTCCGGGCAGTGTGGTGCCTATAGGCCTATAAATGCGCGGAATCAAAATCTTTGTCCGGGCAGTGTGGTGCCTATAGGCCTTTTATAATATCCTACAACAAAACTGAGCCAAAGATTGTAATGCTAATGAACTGTTGTCTTAAAAAATGGTGATCGACTGTTGTCTAACAGAACTTCGAAGTTTCTGATCGATACAATCAAAATACAGCTAGGTTTATGCCAAATTATTTTGATACACGACAGTTTATAAACTGAATGAACGTATTGTATTATACGTGTTTGCGTTTTTCACTTGTATGCCTCATGTAAAGACGAGGCATAGGCCGGCCTACAAGTGGAAAAAGCAAACACCTACAATACGTTCATTTTTATACAATTCTCACACGGATATAGGCTATAGCGTTTACAGTAGAGGAAACGATGGTCCGGCCTATAGGTGTTATAGGCTGCTACGTCATTTTACTGAAATCATTTATTTTGGGAAACACGTATAGCCCGCATCTGCTACAGAGCATTTTGCAGTCGATCGCTCTATAGGCCTAGATGCAATTGGCTCGTAGATGGCTACTTACTACCTACTTACTTCCTAAAAATCTCACTTGCTCATGGTCCCGAACTCTTTGATGTTGGGCGGGCCGTGTAGGCTATACGACGCTGGCGCGCACGCGGTTCCTGAACGGTGGGGCTTCGCATCCCAGCATTATGTGATCGCTTTATGCATTGTAATGCACGCACGTCAGATGCAAACATAGCTTACTTAGTACTTACTTATCAAATCATATCATTCTATTTACTTACCTTACTTCCTTTCTTAGTGACTTAGGCTACCTGCCAGGCTATAGGCCTACCACCGTTAATTTAACGAAAACAGGCGATATTACGAAAATCATCATCATCATCATCATCAATGTTCATGGGTTCATCGCCCGTAGGTGCTTGATGCTCTCTCGATAATCTCCTTCCATTTGTCTCTTTCTCTTGCTGCAGTGATCTGGCTCCACACCATTCCGCGATGTCATCCTTCCATTTTCTGAAGGGACGTCCCCTTTCAAGGACTCTATACACAGGGCTAGTTTCTTCTTCTTTTAGCCGCCTTGTACAAGTTTTTGGGCGATAATCGGAGTTCCTGAAAAGTTCACATCATATTTGCAAAATAAAGGCATTCAATGGGTTACATCTATGAAAGCAGATTGACGAATAATTATGTTTGCAAAATAAGCAAATACCTTTAGAGATTCAAAACATAATCCTTAGCGATAGAAACGGAGTTTTAAATGGAGCGCCATCTTTCGCTGGGAGTGAAATCATGACTACGATATGTTCACAAATCACAAGTAACCTATCCTCTAATATCCTTGGTCCCCCTTTTAACATTACGAAAAGCGGAGATATTATTATGCACTGTCTTTGGTCACGTGGTCACGTGGTGAATCTATGTTGTCTGTATTCGTTGGTGCAAGTAAAACCGTTTTTCGTTAAAATTGCTGAAACGAGTGGTTTGAATTAAAGTACTAATTTATTTTTCAGTTAAATGATGAAGCAAGGCGTAGTTGTTGATGAAATGTTTCCGGAGGGAGCTGGGCCGTACATGGATATTGACGAAGTATGTTTTGTTCGTTATTTAATTTTCGCTTTCAGAAGCTTTGAATATCGCCTAGAAATTTGAAATTTTTTGCAGTCACAATTTCTGTATTACGTTGATTTTAAAAAGTTTTTACTTCAAACTAAACAGTGGTCAGCGGTCACAGACACAGTTATCAATGGAATTACAGTGATTGCCTATAATTTTTTAAAATAATTTTTAAAATTATTTTATAAGTCATGTAGCGATCATTTTAGTGTCGCCCTAGGAAAATATTGTAATGGCCTTTTCGACCTTTGTGATGAATTGAGTGAAACTATGTTTTGTCAAATAAAGAATTGACCAAGGCTAGAACTGGAATACTCGGCGTTTACTTAAAACTTTGACAATTTAATGATAAATCAAGCTCGAGAACTAAAGCTGCCAGGGAAGGTGAGCTTTTACTTTCGGTCGCCTGAGCTAATCACGGATTAACAATATGACCATCAGAGACTGGGAGAAAATAGAGCGCTGCAGCAAATATGTTACAAAGCTGAAATTGGTCTAATAAAAAAATTCTTAATTTAGAATGAAATTTAGATTTCCAAACTGGCAATGAAATTTTATAAAGTGTGGTCTGGTACTTAGTATATATATATTTCTTGTAAAGGATGATCATTTATCTCGTGGTAGTAAAAATTACTTTCTTACTGTTAACTCCCAATTCGGGGGATGAAACATATTCTCAATAGCAATCTCAATAGCAAGCCGTGATTGGACTGGGAGTACTTCTGAGTAGATTTAGATTACGTTGAAGGTTATATTAGAGCTGATCAGCTGCATGTGCGCCTAAAATTTAGTCCGATAAAAATGTGGATTTTGCTGTAACATGAAGCTTGTGTTATACGTTGTTTAAAAAAATGAAAATTTTTTTTCCTGTGAATGAAAATTGCAGGCAGGCGGCTCAAATGCGTTGCTGATGGATCTGGCAGCCAATGAGAAGTCGGTTCATGCAGACTTTCTTAATGGTAAGCTTAATTTTTTCAAATAGACAAATTAAACTGGAAAGCAAACGCAGAACATGGGAAGCTACGCCAGGAATTTAATGGAAATGACAAATACTTCTGTGATATTACGTTTGTGCTATTTTGTCAGCCTGTTGTTAGCAACTACTGAGAAGGGGCCTGAATAAAATTTTCTACTTATTTATTTAATACCCCTTCCCCCGGAACATGCCGAATAATTTCTCTGGCAGATGGAGTGATGTGTAGTGTTGTGACTATTGTTTGTATGCCAAAATGCTGTTAGCAATTGGTCTGTTTGAGGACATTCCTACTTTGTAATGAAATTTACATTTATAAGAGGTAATTAGGTATCAAGTATAGGTTACCATGTAGTTGTCAGTAGCTTACAATGTTACTTGATATACATTCATGTAACTGTAAAAGCCAGCGCTGTTAATGGGCCATAAAAGTATAGTTTGTATGACTCTGATATTACTACTACTTTAATAATAATATTGCTACTAGTAACAGTGCTGTTAATGTTTATGCCATTTGTCGTAATTGAATTAAGATTGAGAACCCTATTGGAGTACAGTTTTGCATTCGAGTGATACACACACGTTTAAGTTGGATGTGCCTTCTTGGTAGTTGGCCCCTCGCTTTGGAATGCTGCGCTTGCTTTCAGAGTCTACTCTGATTTTCTTCTCTGCACATCTCAACACCGTCCATTTTAGCCGTGCTGGGGTTGGAAGCGCTTCTGAGTAGGAGCATTGAAAGGGCGCTCTATAGATCCTCGTAATGAAGGAATGAATGGGCAACAGAGAAGAGGCAATGACGCTGACAATTAATTCTTTTCGTTTCAGATTTTGACGACCTATTTGATGACGATGACCTGCTGTGACCTCTGAACCGACCTCGTCTCGGAAATGGTTTTTGACATTGTCACGGTTGACGGTGGTTGCGTGGATGTTGTTCATTGGCAGGTTGCCAATTAGTTAACACGACTTTGTTTGACAGTGCTCTGTGCTTGAAATGGAACTGTTCGCTGTTTCTATATACATCACGAAACTGCAGAGCTAGTGTTTAAGAATTTAGCAGTTTATTTAAATGTTAAATGTTCTGTTGTGCATTGGTGGGATGAGATGTTATGAAAATAAAAATCACGTTTAGGTGACAACCGGAGGCTTTGTTGATCACCCTACAGCTCTATCGAAATGCCAATGGGACTTTCCCACAATGCGGAAACTGGATTTTGTCCTCACATTGTCAAATAATAAACTAAGTTACGAACTAGTGGCAATGCAAGTAGGTTATGGTTTTGATGTGTCTCTTTTTCAATTTTTTTTCAAAAATTGAACTAGCTTAGGCGGGCCGCTAAAAGTCAGTCCATGGGCCGCATGCAACCTACAGGTTGGACAGCACTGCATTAAGATTAGCCCGTAGTCTTCAGACGCAATACTAGAGTGCCACAGAGACCTGGCTTAAGCCCAAACATGGTAAATCTAATCAACTGATGGGGCAACAGTTTCACACAGGGAATTACGACCACAACAATTGGTTTGGGACTTGAACGTGTGAAGACAATGCCTTTCACCATTTACCGTAACTTTTAATCGATACCATTTTCTACTTACATAACATAACCAACGAGATGAGCAATGAAACAGACCGACGTACAAGATGGATAAAATGAAACGCTGCTTGAAATTTTATCATTCAAGAAATCTTCTGCTGCTTAGAGGAAACTGATGAATCGGTTCACCGAGACTTTTAGCCGTTTACAGAATTCTAGTAGCTCGACATAGAAAAACTCTGTGTTTGAAATTCACAAGTAAACGTGCTGCCACATAAGAGAGATTGCAACAGAATAAAAATACTCAATAATTTTTTATTACTATTATTATTTGTAAATTTACTGTCAAATTAGAGTAAGATTGCAACAGAATAAAAATACTTGAGTTATTATTTATTACTAATTTGTGACTTCTATTATGCCAGTGCCTAGTGCACAAGACTTCAAAAACAATAGCACACTAAAGGCTTCAAACAATAGCACACTAAAGGCTTCAAACAATAGCACACTAAAGGCTTCAAACAATAGCATACTAAAATCCATAATTAAGCTTCGTTTTCCAAACATCAATTCACTACGAGAGTAGATTTATCTTTTGGCTAGTGATTAGCGACCTGATTAACATATAAACCCAGCAATATATATTTTTGAAACAAGCTAAACAGAGTAACTAAAAACTATTGATCAAATTAATGCACAACTTCTGAGCAACTGCAAAATATGGACATCATAAAATTCTCAACCTCTGATATTTCAGCAAAAATCACGATTATTCTCTAAATATAACTCAATTTATTCTTACAAGGGTTTCAACATCCAATCTCTGCTAGGGGTCATCCATACATTACGCATGCAAAAAATCGAACTTTCAACCCTCCGCGCTGTTGCACCTCGTACATTTTTTAGAAAACCACCCATGCGTAATCACAAATAAGATTATCTACTGGTACCCTTGCAAAAATTAATTAGCTAAAGCCATCCATAACACATTTCATTTACTGCACTAAGGCTACTAATTCTTTTTTGTTAAACATATATGCTAAAATTTGTTAACTGTAATAGTTTACTGTTTTGATCTGAACAGAATTTAAGTTTAATGTGATCAAATGCTGTCGGATGACTATGGGATAATTTACAGAGTTCTAACTAGGCTAATGTGGACATAGGCTAATTTGGGCATCATAATAAGAAATTTATTTTGTGTACAAACATTCTGTTGAGAACCTTTCTACCATATGAACCTGTATGCAAAATCAAATCATGAATCCCGTATGTAGCATTGTACAAAGTTGCAAAACATCAAACATTTTGGCTGCTAATGGAATAGGATGAGAACTTTAAGCTAGCCATGAGGCATCCACAGATATGCATACATTGTTAGCAACCTCATGTTGACGTTAGCCCTGGCATGTGAGAGCGGGTGGCCAGTCCTCTCCCTTGCCGTCTCATCTTCCAGCCACCGACAGCGATATATAATTATGGTCAGTGTGTTCGTTACAGTCGAGTTGGCAACAGCCGCAGGTGGAAAAGAAATCTTAAGTTACCAAATATCTGCCATGGCTTGGTTTGAAAAAAGGAATATGCTATTTACTTGTTTCATTGACTATGTAGCACACCTTCAATATAATCTCAGCCTACTCAGAAGTACTCCCAGCCCAATCACGGCTAAATAAGGCAGTTTTTAAGCTCCGAATTACATGTTACGTATACATGCAACGAATTGTACTAGTAAGAATCATACTAGGAATCTTGATCCAGACACGAAGGTCGCATTCTGATCGAACGACTTTTGCAGTACTGCTGTCACAATGCATCAATGAACTACCCAGCAAAAGATTGGACGATGTAGAGCTTGCAATTTTAATAAACATTGACTATTCAGAGGTGATTTAAGCACAAAAGACCCAAGAAAAAAGTAACATCCTGAGAGTGCAAGAGGATGCAGGGAAGGGCCCAGACATGAGCTTAGTGTGTAGAAGAGGGGAGGCCATTCCATTTGTAGGGACCTACCACAGCAAATGCCCAGCTCCGAGTCAAAGCACACCAAACACGGAGGACAAAGAGGTCAAAACAATGTCGGAAAGGGGCAGACAGATGTCCCAGAGAGAGACATAGGCCTACGAATATTGCTGGAGAGATATTTGGGGCCAAGACCAAGTTGGATGGAGTAATAATTTACATCAGATCTGTTGCAGGCAGAAAAATCAGTGAACATTTAAAAATTGAAAATAACTCAGTGTCACTGGCTGTGTGTATATAATATTTGGATATTCATTGTTTTTTTTTAACGCTCAACAGCTAGCAGGTGATTTAAAAACTCACAGTTTAAAGCATCAGAGACAATTCATAATGGTTAGAAAAGTGTTCTCACTTTTGGTAGTTATTTCTCAGATACAGTTCCGATATGACAACAAAACAAAAGGCAAATAATAATCATAAAATAAAAGCACAAAACGGTACAACGTTAGACGTTGCAAGCAGACTTAATTACTTATCATAATTATTATAGAACTTAGAAATACTTGTTATAGTTACAACTGTTACGATTTGACATTCACAGCGAAGCAACAGTTACACCTTTAAAAGTTGAACTTTGAGACAATTACATCCATCTTATGCTACCGCGCTATAGCAAACAGCGCTTCAATAAAATCTATTAGACATGTTAGAACTGACACAAATTGCAAATCTCAAAGCAAAGAAATTAACCAAAACCATCAAAGTAATTTCTCCTCACAAGAAACCATTTCATCAAGTCCACAGCTGCATGCATGGTAAATGATTAGTAAAGAGATTAAATTTAATAGATCATACTAATTATGCAAATACCTTACTCTAATTAAAAGAATTGCAGATGCTATAACGAAACTGTCCATCAGACATATCGCAGTATATAGCTACATCTTAAGCTTTGGCACCAATACCACCACTGACAACCACAAAACCGTATACGAATCTTACGATATGACCACTAAAACATCACCAAGTACACACAGCTAGGCCTACAACATAGAATCACCACAATCTGGATATTAACTATGCATTGATTTCAAAACTACATACAAAATCTCCATAAATTGCTCTCCTATCATCACCAAATTGCATAAATGCATCGCAACAGTTATTTCTAATACTTGAAAAAATTCCAATCTACATCCCAACATAATTCGTCTTATACCGAAGTGCCTCTGGTGTACACAGATGTTTCACAGCATATCACCAGAGAACCTACAAATGGCATGATTAGAACACCAATAAAAATCACCAATGCAGCAACGAGAATTAATTACCCTCTTCTCGGCAAGACTTTTCGAAGCAAGTGCTGGCAAGTTTGAGGGAACCAGTGAATGTTGGGTACTGAGAATTGCTCATTTATAGCAGACTCTAACAATTTAAGCCTAATCTTGAAGGACGGTAAAGCAATAAATACAAACAAGTTATAAATTTACTATCTGTTAGTACTACCATACTTTCTTACCAGCTCTGAGTTATTTTACATTATATTTTAATGGTCCATTGTGTGTCTGCTAATGGAGTAACAAAGGCTACATTTGCATTTACTTACTTAAATGACACAACGTGCATTATGATGCAGGGTTCAACATGTGCCGTTAGTCAAGTCTTTTACATCTTAAGAGCACATGGGCGTAGACCTGGGTTGAGACTTGGGGGGGATGGAAAGATGCGAAATTTTTTGACGGACGAATGGCTGAGTGTCGTCGAAAAATTTCCATCTTTTGCCGGCCAAAATTTCCGACGACCTTTTTTTTAGTCATCCGCCGAAATCTCGAAAATTTCGATTTTCGTTGGCAAAAAAAGTTGATGACCTTTTTTTCTTGACGCTCAACGATTGGGGGGGGAGGGACAAATGCATGGGCCGTCCCCCAACACCTCCATTGGGGAGGGGATCATTCCCTCTGTCCTCCCTAGGTCTCCGCCCATGTAAGAGTACAACATTGACACCAGGCATGACAAGGACACTTCGTAACACAGATAATGAACATTGATTCAACATTGATTCAGCAAACCTCAGTAATACGATTGATCAGCACTATCACATCAGTATATCTCGACACAAAGTTTGAAACAAGTTGGACAAAATACTGTACATATAGCCTTTGGCATGGGTTGGAAGATTCATGATATAATGAAATTTGACGTATGCATTAACGACACAAAAGATTTAATAGCAACTGGCAAGTCTAAAATCAGGTTTTATGAAAACACATCCAAGCAGTAATATAGATCACATGAAATTTTTCATTTATATAACAACCTTCCAAGAATACTATCAGAGCCGCTCCTGATGAGTTAAGGTTACACCAGTGGTTCCCAACCTTTTTTGACTGTCAGGCCACTTTTTCTAAGTTGGAGGTCACAAGGGCCACTTTTCTTAGTTGAAGGACATTAGGGAACCACGAGGCTAAATTTTAATTAACTAAAGGCGTATAAAATTGTTATAATTGAATGAAAATAGAACATTTGATGCAATTTATTAACGTCCAAATAAAATAATTTGCAATAGAAAAGAATTATATATTCTATCACGTCCAAATTGTCAATTTTTAAATATATTTTTCATAATTAATTGAGATGCTGCGGGCCACTTTTGGCCCGCGGGCCATGGGTTGGGAACCGCACTAGCCTCTAGAATAAATGAACGATAGATCTGACTATACAAGACCACTATCGAATATAATGGCCTTCAACCGCTTTCAAAATAGACGCATGGATAAAAGAAGAAATGACCACAGTAACTGAGATTTTCCACATTGGTTTAAACTGATGCAGGAGATTACAGAACGCAGATCATGGAGAAAATACAGCAACGGTGAAAATAAAATTAACGCAACTACTAAAATTAATAAAACTAATGTGACAAGTAGTTCATGTTGACGATGTAACATATAATGTGACAAGTAGTTCATGTTGATGATGTAACGTATAATCTCTTTAGAACTTTGAATGTAGCCATGTTCTAAAAAAGGGATCATATGCCTACACCATGGGGAAAAAATTAATTATAATATAGGTTAAATACAGTAATAACATCAGAACAGAGAAGTATCTCTACAAAACCTTTCTGTCTGGTCCTTGGGATACAATAGTTTAGCCCAAAAAAAGAAAACATCCAACATGCATCTAAATTAGCGAGGTTAATCATAATTATATAATCACATGAAGTTTTCTATATGACAAAATAAGCAACTGCAACACTTCCAAACTTGGATGACAGCTTGTAAGATTCAACGAAGCCAAAAGCTCAATTCACACAGTTGAGCACACAATTCATATAAGCACTATTAAAATACTATAGATTTTATAAAAAATATTACAATCATTGTCGCAAAATAAAGAACTGAACAGTCAATCCAAAACGTGAGCTGGTCACTGGCCATGTCGAGGGGCGCAGTGGTATAGTGGGTATGCTCATTGCCTTGCAGCCGGAAGCTTTCAGGTTCGAATCCACCTCAAAAGCCCCCTCGTAGGGACCTTGAGCAAGTCGTTCACTCGCAATTGCTCATGAATGCACTTCGGAGTGAAACACTCCAATTCAGTGTCCGCGCTGTAGTCAGGAGCACCTCCGAGTAGAAATTTTGAAGGGGCGCTATAACAAGTGCACATACATACAAGTCACCAAAATGAGACTCATGTATATTGAACTTTGGATCACAAATTATTGTAAAAAACAATACTTGTGTTACAATGCTGATACATCTTAAAAACCTTGTTAACAAACTTGAAACGATGAAATTAAAAACTAAGCTCTGTACAAGGTCTGAGATTGCAAAGCATTCTGAACAAATTTCATCTCAAAATATAAACACTTCAAAACCAAATTAATGGTCTTACAATAATAATAATAACAATAATAATAATAACAACAATAATAATAATGATAATAACAATAATAAAAATAATAATAGTATGACGATTTGTATTTACTTTGGTACACCCAAGGCTGAAGGAAAAGGTGCCGCACACGAGTTTAAAAAGTTGACCACAGTTTCCCACGGTCACCATAGCATTTTTTTACAGCATTGTCTTGCAATAAGCATTCTAAAGTCGTAAGCATTCTAAAGTCAAAGCAACAGCTTCTACAGTCGACCGTAGAATATCGAATTGCTGTGAAATTTCGACATTCTCGATTTTATAATGAACAAACCATACGCACTATTTTGAAGAAAAAAAACAGCTTGAGAAACATGTATGTTCAGGTTAGCGTAAGCAACACCTCTATTAGATCTGTTCGATAATTAATCAAGTGAGATTCTTAAAAGGTGTAGCCAGATATAAAATAATAATAATGACGATTTATATGGTGCAGTAATACGGCAATACCATCCCAAGGTATGCCTCACAAACAACTAAATTACAAACATAATATTTACAGACAAAAGGCATAAATTACTGGTTGCCTACAGTAAGCGAAGCCACACTAAGAAATCGCAATCCTTGTGAGACAACTCAACCACGCTGGCTCTCTGTCGGTCTGGTCTTCCACATATGTACACATACTTTATACCTGCTCATGCCTTCCAACCCAGTAGCCAGTCACAAGTAATAAAATGCGTATTGAGCCTTCAGTTAAATAATCTTTCAGCAGCAAACTGCACTTTCATTTAACGGTTTGGTCACATTATAAAATACCACAGCACTTATGTAACACACTTGTGAGGATCTTTAAAAAAATTTGACAGAAAAATAGAAGTTTCTAAATACTGGCTCCTAAAACCTTCGCCAGTTTCTACGCATACCAGAACTACAGAATTTCGAGAGCAACATTTACCAAAATGGCCAGATGTTATAAATGATACTAATAACTACAAAGTGCTGAAACTAAGGAAAGCAAACAAATGACAAGAAATGAGTAATACTGTAATCTGCGCAAAACAGTTAAACACAATGCGAAGTGATACCACATAATCTTGAACGCTCAAATACCGCTGTAGTCACACCGAGGCCACAAGTTTACACCAGAGAAATAACACCAAGTATCATACCATAGATTCCAGTGCACATTTGAAACACACTACCACCCAAAAACCTACAATACTCCGACAGCAAGAAATTTTGCATAGCATTCAAGTTGGGTTTCGCAAATGTTAGCAAATTTTAGTTCTTCCATTTGCTCAGAGCAGCTCGAAACTGGCTTTGAATTCATTCCAATTTCAGACCTGACTGCTGCGAGTTACTTTCTCTGGTGAACTTCAAAAGCTGTTTTAGGCTAAGTAAAACTGAGACAACGCTACGTATCACATGAGAAGCACACACAGGGATCTCAACAAAATAATCAGTCATATTTACAGCTATAGTTTAGTTCAAGGTCGAGCCAAGTTAGCTTGCAATGCAAGGTTGTTCAGTCATTGAAATTGCAACAGTCCGACGCATTCTCAGCAATGGGAAACGAATAAGCAAAAACGCACTTGTAAGTTTCATCGAGGTAATCTCGCCTGCTCTTTTTTATTTATTCACCTGATTTTTTAAACTTATTCACCTCATCTTTTTTATTTATTCAACAGGTCTTTTTAATTTATTTGCCTGGGCATTCTGGAACCACACCTCAACATATCAAAATAGCAACACAACTGGCCATATTAGGGCCCCCAGAAATTCGCGATCTTGCGCAGCGCAATTTTTGCGCAAATTTTCAGGTTTAGCGCAACAGCGCAAAAACTGGCAATCCGCGCGATTTTAGCGCAAATTTTGACAAAATCTTGCTAATTTATCTAAATTGGGCTTTGATTGATTTAACATCACCGCGGCCCATGACAGTTCAACATAACAACGACGACCGATGTGCAATAATCAAAATGGCGACCGCCGAATGGGATGAAATCATAGACGAATTTTTAGTTAAAGATCATTATTTTTGGTGGTAACGCACAAATTTATAGTATAAAAATTCCAGAACTTCGCGGCCACATAATAAAATGTGTTAGACTAGGTTTCTCAAAGCGGTCACACAGCAGCGTCGCTTAATGTTTCGCCTTATGACAGAACGAACGCATTTAATCTATAGGCGTCAGGCGTGCACACAAAGATGAAAAGCTAGTACTCAGCACGTTGTGTAACTGGTGATTCATTATAATATCTATATCTATAAGAAAGGATGTGACTATATTTGTGACCGATGCGCGCTCGCAGTATTGCAGCTACTGACCTGAAAGATTGCATTTAGATAAACGTTCACCAAAACCATCCAAGTACGCTATTTTCAGCTTTTTATACACTTTAGATTTCGAAAAACAGACATTATAAAATTTCGCTGTGTTAATGTATGCGCTTGCAGTTAGCCTATCGCTGCAATTTTCAGTAACGGCCTGTTGCCGTTGACGTCATATTTCGACGTCATTTTCGCCAAGCTGTTGCCATGCATATTTTAACACTTATATCTGAAACGTTACAGCTAGACAGATGTTTACACGGTCCACCTCGCCTCCACACACCTCAACTTATTCACTTTAGAACTCGAAATATTAGACATTTTAATTTTCGCCGTGTTATTTGTGCGATCGCAGCAAATGCGACGCTATTATTTGAATCGTCGTGCAATAACAAATGACGTCATTTTTCGCCAAAGCTTACGCAGCGCAACCGCCCTGGGAAAGATATATGGCTTAGACCAAGGAGTATAATATACACTACGAGGAGCCCCCATGCAACATGGGTTTGGGGACGAAAAATCGAAATTTCCCGTGCAACGCCAGGTTCCCCAGCTAGTAGGCTATAATACTATTTTGAAGTTACATTTGTAATGAGCGCAGATTTCAGTGGGCGTAAATTTTGCAAAATTCGAATTATTTGCGATCGTCTGAATACATTGATCTTATGGTTATAGGAACTTTATAACTGCATTTTTGGCTTGATTGTCTAATTTCTAGAACGCCAAAGCTTTACATTAAATGACAAAAACACTGTTAGATACTTTGGTACACTGATTCAATGAAAAAGTAACGAACATTTTGATTTTTTAACTTGCGCAAAATTCGCGCAAATTTATCGTTTTTGGTGCGCAATTTTTTCAATTTTTTGGCGCAAATTTCTGGGGGCCCTACCATATCCATTAAATCATCTATAATACGCCATATAGTAACAGCCTTATCCTCTTCTTTAAACATTTACCAAATGAGGGTATAGGATTTCTCATACCATTTACTACACTTTGGTTGGTAAAGGGTTAAGCTTAAAGCACAAGGTTTAAAAACTTACTGTGAAGTTCAGCTGGTTCAAACGCTTACATCAAAAAACCTTGCCCTTAGTTTTCTAGGTTTTAATCTGAAGCTGCCATTAAATTTTATTTATTAAAAATTTGCTCAAAATTATTAGTTTTTGAAAACCAGATTCTAACGGCCGCAGGAGTTCAGCAACCATGACAAGGCAACAGATCCCGAACATTTCCAGTTTTTCTGATTTTTAATAACCTTATTTTGTTTTGGCAGTTTTCAACGCCTTTTCTAACAATCAAGTTTTAATAGACATGCAAAAAAGTCCAGTCTTAACTGACCAATAGCCTCTACTAAACTCAGATGGGGAGCATAGCTGGGTCTTTCTTCGTTCGACTCTCGACTGGAAAGCCAGTACACAGGGCTCCCCAGGTCATTAAAATACTAGCGCAATCATGATTTCATAAGTTTCCTCCACCCACACAAACCTAGATAACGCATCGTTATTCCTACTGCAGTGCAAATCATATTAAGAAACTCTCGATATTTATTTCAAGACATAAAGGCAGTAAGTGCAGAAAAACTCAACACACCTTAAATTCAACCTATATTGCAACTCACACCCCACTCTCCTTCCGGTCACAGTAAACCAAAGTGGCACACACCAAAACAACACCACCAACCAATTTACGACGATTGACCACAACAATAATCAAACCTCAATCACAACATCGATCGCATTCATCGATCTCACCACACCTTCGATCCAGCAACACGATCATTTCAGACCACGCTATCCGAGGTTTGACTTTGCTGCAACGCGCGCTCCTCCTCCAACGGAGCATTTCCAGATGATGTCGGCGCCTTTCCGAGCGCGATCTCCTCCTCCGTAGCTGCCTTGCTGAACGCTCTGCGGATGCACGGCACTGGATAGAGTATCAGACCGCTGACCATGATGCAAGCGCCCATCAGGTAGAACGATTCGTCGTAGCTTTTTGTCTTGTCGTAAACAGCGCCTGTAAATCAGAGAAGATATTTTAACATTGAGGTGGGTGGGTGGCCAGTCCTCTCCCACGCCATCTTATCTTCCCACTGACAGTGTATGGTCTGTGCGCTCATTATTACCCGTGGGGCAATCCCAGTATAGGCCCATTGACTAAATAACTTCAGGTAACTAATTAAGTTTTCGCTTTGGTTACTGCCTGATAAATCTGTGATACTTTGTGTAACCTTATTACTGCCATAGTGTGCTTGATACACACGGACCAATAAAAAAACTGATCTGATCTGATTATGGCCGACTTGGTCTACGGTGCAGGTAGAGCTGGAAACCTTAAACAAATTTCTGCTTTGGCGGTGGTTTGAGATTCTGGTCTCCATCTTGACGGTCCAGCACAAAAATTTCAATTAACAATATAATAATGAAGAAATATATCTCAATAATAACAATTTCAAACAATAACAAACGGACAATTTCCAAAAATTGAGGGATTACATTTACATCGGGTGAAATTCTTTTTATTAAAAATAATAATAAGAATACAAGGCATTGTGAGAAGCGAAATCTCCTGGCAAACCTGCAATTGGCGGCCCGGCCACAGCTCCAATTCCCTGGAAAAGCAGAACCAATCCGAAAGAATTCGACAACTTCTGCAGACCCAACAGATCGACGAGGACAAGCGGCGTGAGGCAAGTGTAGACACCTGACAACAAACAATCAAATCAAATATTCATCTGCCCTAATGTTTCATCTCAAATGATCAAACTCTCACATTAAGTTTAATAATGCACCGATAAAGCACCACTAACAACGACGATGACAATGCTGAACAATAATAGTGAGAATATTGCTCAAGATCCAAAAAACAGCATCCAAAGCACTCAATAAATACGACTCTTTCTCTGCACATCTCAAGTGTTCATCTTAGCCTTAATGAGGTCTATAGCGCTTCTGAGTAGTCGCTTTGAAGGGGCACTATATTTATTTCTCGCAACTGCCACGCCCCTTCAAGCTTTTTACTCAGAGGCGCTCCCAACTACAGTGCGGACACTGAATCGGAGTTTCACGCCGAAGTGCATGAGCAATTGCAAGTTAAAGACTTGCTCACTTGAGGTACCCACGTGGCAGCTTGAGGTGGATTCAAACCTGGAACATCTGCCTACAAGGCACCGAACCCACCACTACACCACCGCACCCACAAATATAAATCCGCGTAATGATGAATATACAATCATTTCCAATACGGTACGTCTGAGACGCACATGATAATAAATAATCAATAATAATATAATTATTATTTCTCACTATAATTATTATTATTATTATCACTCCCTGTTACACTGCACTTAATTCTCAGGGGTCACTCCACTCTGTTCCTTAAGAACCTAAAAACTGTCTTATTTAGCCGTGGTTGGGATGGAAGCGCTTCTGAGTAGCCTACCTCAAGAGGCGCTATATAAATTTCTGAAATAAATAAATAAATGATCTGTTACAAGCGCAAAGACCTACCAATCAAGAATCCAAAGACGCCTGAGTAGGCCGCCATGAGTGGATACGTGACGCAGAAGGTGCTTGCGAACGACGAGATGCCGCACAGAACGAGGACGGTGTTGTACAGCATCAGACGGTTGACAAACTTGAAGTCGGCGATGTAGCCGAACACGATACGGCCGACCGTGTTCGTGATCCCGACGACCGATATGAGCAACGACGCCTTGTGCTTGTCGGCGATGTTCATCGTGACGGCGCGGTCCGGAAGGAAGACGTACGGCACACAGTAACCGATGCTGGTGAGGAGATTCGAGACGGCGAACAGGACGAAGACGAAGTCCCACATGAGGGTGATGTCCATCGTTTCGCCAAGCTCCGCCTTGAAACTTCTCCAGGAGTTACAGCAGCGTGACAGGCACGAGGAGCCGCTGACGTCGTTGTCCTTTTCGTCGTCTTCCTGGATCGGCGAAGGCAACGACAACATGCTCCTCTTGTACTCTTCCGGATTCGACTTGAACATCGGGATGTGCTCCAGGCTGGCCGGGTAGAAGACGTCCCGACGGGAGGACGGCCGCAGCAGCTCGGCGTTCCCGTTCACGCATTTGTCCGTCTCGCTGAAAGTCCTACGCCGGATCTTGCTCTCGGCCATCAACCTCGCCCTGTGGGATTGCGGTATGGACGTGAGACTCGACGCAAGTCGCGACATCTCGCTCAGTCTCAGCGCCTCCGCCGCGCTCGTCTTGCCGTCCAACTCGCTCGGTGGCAAGTCGACGTCGCTCTGCGCGATCGTCGTCACGTGAACCGTTTTGTCGGTAAACTCGAGAGGCCGGAAGACGGCTCCGCAGAGAATGCAGTTGAGCAGGAGACCCGTCTCGATGAGCACCGTTCCCTTCCAGCTGTACTCCTCGAGCAGAAGGCTCGTCAGGGGAGCGAAGATGAACGTGCCGAAGCCGGAACCGCAGACGGCGAGTCCGGTGGCGAGAGATCGGCGCTTCTCGAAGTAGAACGAGACGGCAATGATCGCAGGCAGATACGCCATTCCAAGACCAAAACCTAAACAACAGAAATCAGAAATAAAGGACAATTTTTCAATTATGTACGTGCCATATGTACAGTATAGATATGTACTTAACTGACTTGTGTCGTAATAGGAGCGTGTCATTGATTTTATGCATGTTTATGTAAATCATCTGAAGTCAACTATCACAGAACAGACTGTGTCCTGCTTGAACTTTATAAAATAAATACAACATCATAGTATAACCAATCAGAACGTATGTTGTATGTATATATGTATATGACCATTTATATAGCGCCTTAACAAGAATCTCACGAAGGCGCTTCTAGGAATAGTTCATTTTGTGTGTGTGTATTATATACAATACATATCTGTAAATGTCGATAATAAACTCAGTGGGACTTGAATCTTCGAACGAATGACAACTCACGTGATTTGTGAGCAATGTCATAGACGTGGAGGTGTATCACATAGAGCTTAGTCAGAGGTTTTTCGTCATAATTTACTGACTGTTGGTCAGTAAAACCGCTGATAAATTGTGCACCATTTAACACAAAAAGCACACAATGAACTTAAAATCTAAGGCATAGGGTTTTTGAGGAGCAAAACAAGAAGCAAAGGTCTACAGCAAGCAGTGGATAAAAGCAATATATATATATATATATATATATATATATATATATAAGATTTTAATTTAAAGGAGTAATAAAAACTGGTTGTACAAACAGCTCCAGCTGCCACCGACTTATTTGCTCAGTTGAGGCATTTTGCGCGGCACAGCGGATGGCAATCTTGAGATGTGTGATATGTAATCAAGTAATCAAGGAATAATGTTTGTTCTCAGCCAAAACATAACTTTCACTTTTTAGGAATTACGTTCACTTTTTATCAGCAAGAGTGCTTAATTACAGCGTACAATATCCTTAGTCGATCTCCTTATTTTGTTCTGCTGACTCTACAACTCATATGAAATTTCGATTTTGCAACTATGTATTGCTCAGAGTTGTTATATAATCTATGTACTCTTGGTCAATAATTGCTGAAGAATTGTTTGACGTTAGCACACACAAGTGTTTTACACGCATTTGCTATCATCTTATTCTGTTGGTAACTATGTGCCGTATTGAGTGAGATTCAGGTCCTTTGGATAAAAAATATGATTATAGTCATACAAGTGGTGGTCCACACCGCAATCGGTATTAAGTCGGAAGTTACACGTCAGAGATATTTAGGGAAATAGTATATATTTGGCTTTTTTGATTTTTGCACTGTAGAATTTAATTTTTTTAAATGTATTAAAAAAGTAATTTCGTTTATTATGCTAAATAAACAGGTTTTACAGCTATTTTAATGTTCTCAATATGCATAACATTTTATTTTAATTAAGTTAATAAATTTAATTGGATAACTTTTTGTTTTATATTTTGAGTTAGAATAAAGCTAGAGCAATAATTTTTGTGTTGTTTTGAAGCCTGAGACAAGATCTTTGAAATGATGAATCAAACTCAACATGTTGCAAAATCACCTTAATACTGGTTTCAGTATGTGGCGCCACATATGTGTGCACCTGTATGACAGTGTATGTACATGAGTCGCATACATGTTTAACTCAAATTATTCTAACTTGCAGCATTTGAACTCAAAGCAGCTTTTCATGCCAACTTTTGCATTTAACTTTCAAACATCTTGAAGAACAACAAGTCCTTACCTGCGATCACTCCAAAGCTGATATACATGAAGATTATGTTTGGCGCAAAAATACTCAGAAAAAATCCGAAGGCAGCAATCAACGTTCCCGCAATGGTGACTGTACGACAGCCATACTTGTTCGTGAAGATACTTGCAATTGGACCTAGCGACAAAAAAGTTTACAAATTAAGTTTAACAAAGAACATCGATGCAGAAAACAGAGTTTAACATAAAATACTGAGTTTATCATAGAACATTGATTTTAATGCAGACTGCAGACCATAGAGTTCAACATAGAATACTGAGCCACACACAGAGACTGACCTGAACACCGACCATAGAGTTTCGTGCCGATTAATGAGTTTAACACAGTACTGGTACCCTAAGTTCAACGTGCACAATACAGAGACCATGTAGAGATTAACATAACTTAGACCATGAAGCCTAACACAGATTAACATAATTATGCCATACGGAGAGACCATAGAGTGTAACACAGATCATAAAGCCAAACACAGCGTATTAAGTAGTCAAAACAATTTAAAAATTAAGTCAAAAAAATACTAGGTTCAACACAGAACATGAGTTTAACATACAACACTGGTTTTAGAACAGACAATATTATTGTTTAACAAGGAGTACTTATTAAGTTAAACACAGAAACTGATCGTAACATGGACCATAGAGTTTAGCACAGAGTAATTCGCTTAACACAGGACACTGGGTTTAACATATACCGTACACATTGAACATGCATGTACAGTGTGTGCTACATACACATTTAACATACATTACACCATACAGAGAGACCACGTTGACATTGGAGCATTAAGTAGGTCACCTTGCATGGCAGAGCGAAGGAATCAACAACCTGGAAAGGATAGCACTGGCACACAAACTACAGAGATTAATACAAAATCACAGAGATTAATACAAAATCACAGAGATTAATACAAAACCACAGAGACTAATACAAAACCGCAGAGACTAATACAAAACCACAGAGGCTAATATACAAAATCACAGAGATTAATACAAAACCACAGAGATCAATACAAAATCACAGAGATTAACGCAAAACCATAGAGACTAATACAAAGCCACAGAGATCAACACAAACCATAGAAACTTCCAACTCACCTGTTCCCCACGTAACTCCAAGCATCAGCGAACCCAGCATTCCAACATCTGCGCTACTGCAGTCGAAATAGTCCTTCAGTTCTTCGACATAAACACCAAACGAGTACGCAATGCCGTCCGCAATTACGTGTATCATAAACGACCCGAACACGACCATCCAACCCCATCCCCCATCGGGGTAGTACGGACGAGGGGCAGCTTCATTTTTGTCTGAGCCCTCAGTTCGATTCTCCCCGGTTTCCGTCTTCGCCCTGGCCGCAGGAAAGTGAGCGTCGGCCATGATGGATGCTTGCCAGCAGAAAGCTCAATTTAAAGAATTTCTCTTCTTAAAATCCTGAAAAAACATACATCAACATGGTTATATAACGCATCTGCGATAGCGCTACCAAGAAAAACTGAGCTTGAAAGGCAAAACCATGTCAGGGTCGAAAGAAGAAGCAAAGGTCTACGCGTTTTAAGCAGGCGGAAACAATAAACGAAACAATAAATCATTGAACAGCTCAAGGAATATTAATTTACACGAGCAGTAAAATCCGGTTGTAAAAGAAAACAGCAGACAGCGCAGTAAATAACACGAACTGACAATGCATGCTGCATTTGGAGCAACACAAAAAATACAAAAATACCAAAGGTATACCTTGGCACTACAGCATAGGTCTATAAAACACATACACAATATCTTGAGCATGCTACAGTATAGTGGTTAGCATGCAGGATCATCAGTTGAGAGGTGAGGGCTCAGGCTCAGGCTCAAATCCCTGCCAGGGTATAAAATTTGGTTTGAGATTTCTGCTCAACCAGCACCCCTGCCCTGCATATGCTGAGGCTAAGAAAAGGAAGTTGTTAACACCTCTTACACACGATAGCCTATCAGAACAACATCTTCTTCTACAATGTAGATACATATCTGACAAGTACACCAAGACAGAATAAATTCTTAATCAGGTGCTGAAAAAGTTATACTTAAACAAAGATAATTCAATTAAATTACATGTCCTTAAACTGATTAATCACTGAGCCAGTCAATTAGTAAGTCCGGTAACCAGTAAATAATGTCAATGTGAGTCAATCAAAATTACTTCTGAGTAGTAACCTTGACGTGACTACTGAGAAGTAACCTTTAAGTAGAACAGGTGCTATATAAATCCTTGTAATGAATGAATGAATAGTCACATCAATCAATAGACATGTGAAAAAAAGAAATGAAGAAAAGTCATTACCCTATTTAAGTCTAGAACTTCACAAAAGAGTAAAACATGGTCCAACAGGATCACGCTACCACCATCCAACAGTGCTCTAATACCTGAGTGCACACTTACACGGTCAAACCGCAAATAAAACTGTTAGCACAACATCATTAAAATGCACCTACTCAGGTCTTTCACAGAAACCAAAATTACAGGATGCACAGCTAATCGTAACTTGGCCTAACGTAGACCCTGGACAGTAACTAGTCTCTCATAGATCTCAAAGCTTTAACAGTTATATGTACATAAAAAGTACACTGATATCCTGTTTTGATGTGGACCCTGCGACAGTCAGCTGAGAATTCACGTGCCTCTCTCACACGTTTACATACATTGCCAGATGTTTATTAGTACACGAGTCAAACTTCGTATTTACATCACTTGAGTAGTGTGACTGATCCAGCTGCGAGAGTGCTGGTCAACTACGTTTATATGTACTGAGTAATGGGGTCAATCAATGAGTAATACAATGTACGTACGCATTTTGTGTTATTGCATTTCCTTAAACTTAAATTGACTGTAAACCTATTATGCGTGCTGATGAGCTGTTGGCAACGATCTATCCTTTTATTCTGCAATACGTCTAGTTTGGACTGCTAAGGTATATAGGGTCATGAGATTGTATTGTTACTTTAGGCAACCATAGCTAGCAGGGCTGTAAGAACAATGTAGGATCTCAGAACAGTGTAATTGCACTTTCAAATTTTCATCGATAACTGTTCTTGTTTAGTAATTAAATAAATGATTTGATGTATGCATGCACATCCCAAGATCACTCTCTGACACATTCTATAAGCACTTAAAAAACTGTTCTGTTTGGCCGTGCTGGAGTCAGGAGCCCCTCTTGAGTAGTTTCCTTTCAGAAGCGCTACATAAATACTTGAATGAATTATATGCATGTAATTTGAAGTTTATATAGCACCACTTGAGCACAGTAATGACCAGTAGCATTTCCAGTGCGAGTACGCTGAGAGAAGAAGTAGATTAAAAAAAGGCTCAGTGACCAAACAGTTCGTAAGTTCACTGTTAAAGGGAGGGTTAGTCCAATGCATAACAAACCAGGATGTGCCCGCATCATGGTACGGGCCGTGATATAATCAGACCAGGTCATGAAATGGGTCACACAAAAACATCACAATCACTGCCAAAGGACAACAGCTTGTTTAACATTTGAAGATCTAACAAGGAATAATTAATACAGAAAATCACATACACCAGCTAAGTGAACCAATTTTTTGGGTAGCACTCTGATTTGCGGGTTGGTTTTGACGCCCCATTAGTTGAAACTTGGCAATAAGTTGTGCATTCAGACTCTTTTATATAATTATTAATAGAAATCGCTAATAAAAATTACAATAAAACATCTATAGGCATATTGCTAAATAATAATATAAATAATAGCATACGGTAATCCTTATTAACCTGTTAACGACCGTCGTGTACTAAAATGCATCCATAGAAAACAAATGTAGCTGGTCGTTAAAGAGACTTTAAGTAACAGCTGAGTGCTAAGCGATGGTACATTATTCCTGGATAAGACACATACCACAGTTTATGACTCTGACCAGAACAGCTCTCTAAATAACTATAGATCTTTAATACGAAAAAACCAGAATAAAAAAGGAATAAAACGTCGTTTTATTTAAAAAATAAAAAACCTTAAAAAATATAAAAAACAGAAAATGAAAAATGATTGGACTTTGTTACATCTTGTACTATAGTTTACGCAATTTAATTCTAAGTGCTCAAGCAAATAACACAACTGACAAACTATACTAGTTTTAAGTGAAACGATCAGATTCACCTGAATTAGCAGAATCCTTGAAACTATGGAGACGACTTAGGGGATATCAGACGAAAATAAAACTAAGGAAAATAATTACAGACAGTACCGGTAAATCAATAAATAACGGTCACATGCAAAAAATTTAAAACAATGAGAAAAACAAGACGAAAAATAAAAACGAAAAAACCCGATTTTTCAAAAGAAACAAAAAGTTTTTTTACAACCATGCTAAATACTACAAGGAGCAAATAACCATATCTAGCGGTGGGCCACATAGATATTCCATATCACTCAAGAATTTAAATGGATGTATGGCGTTCAAAAAACAAGATTGTCTGCCATTACCACATTTACCAGTAGACAGTATCAGGCACATTTGGTGTTGGAAACTACATACACAACATCTTATCCTTTTGCATACCTAGTAAATCACTTGTAAACCTATAAAAGCGTCGTTAAACTCTTGCATCCACCATTGGAATCTTCTGCACATAACTGCAGCTGAAGTCTGCATATAACATATGAGAATTTGTAAAGCGTCTCTTACAGTAGCAACTATTCAGAGTCGCTCTCAGCATGACACCTCCATCCCTTTAATCCTCTTGCAACCAGACCTGGACCCGTTTCTCTGACTAGCCTCTAGACAAGCTCTCCCTGACTCGATGCAGTGCTCGTGGAATAAACTGGTTCCAGGCACCAGACTTCGGTGTGGAACTTCAGATGTCTGAGTCATGATTGTGACCAATACCATTCTGGAGAAAAGGCAGTGCCTTTTTGAAGTTGTTTAGGTAGCACATGTATACGGTATATTAAAAGCGCTATGTGTGCTAGCACAGCAAATACTGGACAGCAGAGCTCACTTAGATAGGCGCAAGAAGAAGACTAGGCCACACCAGCTGTTGTTTTTGAACTCGCTAAAGACATGAGATCTAAATCAAACATTTTCAGACATTGTTGAAGCTGAAGGTCGACTCATATATTTACTATAGTGTCAATAAAGAAACTATATTTAAACCTAAATCAAACATTTTCAGATATGTCTTCAGTCAACAACACACCGAAAGTCAACTTTCAATATAAATTTACTACATTATTTATTTAAGAAATTGCATCTCAATCAAACATTTCCAGTCACCACTTAATACAAATATACCAGATTATAAATATTAAAGAAATCAAGTCTACATCAAACATTTTCAGACACCATGGCTGATGGTAAAGACGCACTGGATGTCAACTTTTAATATTTACTGATCAACTGATATATGTTAATATTAAAGGAATGAAAAGGAAAAGAAGAAAATGAAGTGGAGGAGAAAGAAAGCCAGGAGCAGTCCCTTAGAGCTGACCCTAAGGCAGCCATGGACCCGTATATAATATAGTGTTAACAGCGACTTTATTGTCTTAGTCTAGACATGTATCAGTATGGATGGCTAGTCCTCTCCCTCGCTGTCTCGTCTTCCCACTGACAGTACACGGTCAATGTACTTATTATGGTGGAGTATTATAGGGGGTGCATGTAGAGCATAAATCTCAATACAACTTTCTGCTCTCAAGGGATTTGAACCCCTGACCTTTCAATTGCCAGTCCATCTAGAAGCACTAAACTATCGACCCCTCACCCAAATTTAAGACTAAATCAAACACGAGGTCAATTATTGGATGTCAACTTCACGCATGTTTCGTATTAAAGTTCTGCAATTACATTGTAAAAAGGTCCAGATGACTAATGCTACATGTTTTTGTCCAAGATCAGTAACGTAATGAAGTGCAATGCTAGTGCAACAAAGCGTGACATAACAAAGAGTAATATTGGTGTAACAAAGAGAGTAATGCTAGTGCAAAAAAATGGGATATGCTAGTGTAATAAAGTGTAATGCTAATATAAGTTTGGTGTGATAAACTGCAATGCTAGACTATTTTTGCTAGTGCAGTAAAGTATAATGTTGGTGTAACAAAGAGTAATGCTGATGTAATAAAGTGCATTGCTAGTACAATATTTAAAGTGTAATAGCATAAGTACTTTAATTGCTGTCAGCATTGAAACATAACAACTTTGTTAGCAGATAAGGGCCATTTACAGGGAGTCATAAAACACAATAATAAATTATCAAGATTTATCTCATACAAAATAAGCAGACAGAGCTTTGAGATTATGCAGCATCCACTAAATGACCATTACAACTGTACAGTCTATCAATGAAACAAGTCTGAATTACCAGTAAGTGCACAATAAAAATGCCTCATAAAAAACTGATGGAATAGCGTTTGAACAGCCTAAATTGGGCACTGCCTTGGATATTAAAAGTCGAGCACCTCAAATCTGAAGGCACGCCGCAACTCTTTCTCTTCCCCGAAGAAATGCCTCTAAGCTTATTTTCTTATAATTGGTTTTCAAATTGCTATCTGTCCAGATATCGAACTGCTCTTCAAGTGGGGATACACTAACTGTGCTTTGGGTCAGCATATCTGCGTAAATGGGAGTGCTCAAAATGCCCGTAAATAATGACAACAATGGCATGATTTTTAAGTCACTAGCTAAAAACACTGTAAGTGAAAAGTATTAAGTACAGACCAAGAAAAAATTGAAGGAATGGCATTTTCAAGTCAAAATTGAAGGAATGGCATTTTCAGTCGAACTGGAAGTGCTCAATGGTAGGCACTATTATTGTAATCTCCCAACTTCTAAGGTTCCACTAGAAACCAAGCGATGGGCACCCGCTTATTCACAAGTGGTGCGTAAACTCCAAGGGTCTGTCCAAAGGGTAGCCTGAAGGAGGCTCAAGTTCAGTTTCCAGAGTATCAGAGCAGATGCTGAGGCAGATGTCGCTTCGGCTTAGTGCTCTCCGCATGGTTTTCGAGTGGCGCTTTAGAAGTTTTGAGATTACGATTAATAACATGATGTGAGCCGATGACGCAAAAACATTCCAACAGTTCTTTACTGCGTCGCAAATGAACATCAACGAAGGATAAGAAAGACATCAACTCAGCGAGGATAAGAAAGACAACAACTCAAGTGTTTAATGTACTGATTAAACATCAAGGTGTCAACACAGGCAAGTAGACCAGGGTACCTTTGCCTCATGACATAATAAAACAGACCGCGTACAGCCTTCAGCCTCTGTTCATATGATTCACAATCACCTGAGATCACTGTTCTTCGTCAACACCTCGCTTAAATGCTACCCAACATGTTTTTGCTTGTCAAACTACAAGAATCCAGACAAGGGCACCAAACTAATAAAAATTCATAAAACAGAATTAACTGGTCCCAGTGTCTAAACCATCCATTACTACTTGTCCGTACAACATTCAGGCGTTCATGTACTAAGAGGGGACGCAACATATACAGTCTATATTACCTTACATACAGTGTCTGCCAACGAATGCAATAAAATTAGAGCGCAGCGACCTATCCTATCGACGGCATCGCAACATGCAAAGCGCTCAGCAGAATGACTGCACTAACCCTAAAACTAAGCCTAACCGACCCTCACGACGCCTAACCTGAACCCTAACCGACCCTGACGCGAAAAAATAACGTCCCCCGATTGTACATGAACGCCAATTTGTGCAGCCATAAATGCTTTTTTGCTTAATTAAAAATGTTAATTTTATCTGATTTGCATTAATTTACCATGGAAATGGGAAAGGAGAGAGGGTTTGTGCAGTTCTAAAAATGTCCTTAAAGCAGGAAGGCCAACATAAAACATCCATAACTCTTACCACCTTTCCAGATCATGTAAATTGGCGCTGCATAAATGTTTGGATACATAAATGTATGTTCCATAAAGCCCCACTGAGACATAAACATTGAACAACCCTAGATTAGACAATGGACACGGTGTGGTGGTTAGGCATTCAAGTCATTCATTCATTCATTTCAAGAATTTATATAGCGCCTCTTCAAGAAATCCACTCAGAAGCGCTCCCAATCCAACCACGGTGAAACAAAAAAGTTTTAAGGAGCTTGTAGAAGACTGATGAGTCAACCCTTGGTAGCAGGCGCACCTGCAACGGGAGACTATTCCAGACAGATGGACCTACAACTGAGAAAGCACGACGCTGACAGGTTGAGGTTTCAACACGTGGGACCAAAAGCTTCCCACTAGAGGCAGAGCGAAGGGCTCGGCGAGCCAGGACAACAGATACTGGACGGCAGAGCTCAACAAGATAAGTCGGAGCACAGCCAAGGAGACAACGCCAAACCAGTGAAGCAATTCTGTACTCGATGCGCTGTGAGATAGGGAGCCAGTGTAGAGTATCACGCATGTATGATGAAACAGATGCATATTTAGGGATTCGCCCAATTAGCCGGGCTGCAGACCGAAGAACACGGTCAAGTCGGGATATCAATAATTGAGGCAAACCGACAAGAATAGAGCAACAGTAGTCCAAGCGGCTGGTGACAAAAGCATGAACAAGAGTAGCAGCAGAATCCTCTGATAGGGAGCGAGAGATGACCCGTAGCTGACGAATTTGGTAGTAACAGCCACGAGTCAGCTGATTGACATGTTTTGAGAAACTAAGTTCTTCATCCAGTATAACACCCAAGTCCCGGACAGAATCAAAAAAGGTAACACAGGGAAATGCTTTAGCCACGGCACAACGATCAACATTTGCCAGTCGCTTACGTCCACCCAACCAGATGAATTGAGTTTTAGAAGCATTAAGTAGGAGGCGGTTAGAGGCTAACCAGCTAGCCAGCTTATCCATAGCATGACACATTTGCTGGACCACTATCAGAGCATGGTCAGGGTGGCAGTGAGTATACGCCTGAACATCATCAGCGTATAGCTGGTGAAAAAGACCACAAGATGTCAGCAGTGATCCTATGCCAGACGTATAAATGATATAAAGCAATGGTCCCAAAACAGAACCCTGAGGGACTCCAAAAGGGGCAGGAACCCAGGCAGATCTGGATGTACCAAAGACAACAGAATTGGTGCGTTCCGATAAAAAAGAATGAAGCCATTTTAGAGGCTGATCCACAAAGCCAAAAGAGGTAGAAAGGCGTTTCAAGAGTACGTTATGGTCACGTGTATACATTCAACTTCTAACAGTGGCAGTCATAAGAAATACTTGAGTGCACAATTAATAGCTAATTAATGCATAGCTCCTCGTGAAACATTAATTAAGATCGTCGAATACACATATTCTTTGCAGGTGAACGTATGGGATGTTAGCACAAGGATGTAGGAGTTACGAGCGGGAGAACGAAACAAGACACAACCAAAATAAACAGCACAAAGGAAATTAATATACAAACCTCTTGCTCTGTGACGCTCAAAACTCAAATTCACACGTTCTAATTAAAGTTTTCAGCTAAAGAAAGCATGATTCAAGAAAGTTTGAGAGGAATTCCTGTTGACACGTGCTATAGCCTACAATATGTCTAGGAACAGTGATTCCGTTAACGTGCGTCCGTGCGTCCCGGACGCACAAATTTTGACGCCGGACGCACAAAAATAAAGGCGGTGCGTCCATGGACGCACTGAAGTTGTGGATGGACGCACAAATAAATTAACGATGCGTCCATGGGACACCAATAAGAAATGCCGTGGGGTCCATAGCCTATAATATTAGCCTATGTGTAACTGTCTCAGTTTAGCCTATGCATTGCGTATTAACTGACTGGTTAGTGGGGAATAATTTATGCAATGACCTAATTATGAATATTTCATTTCTTTGTAAGTGAGTGACATATATATAGCCTACAATCCCTACATGCAGGCCTAGATCGACCTAAACCATCGACATGTCAGCAATATTATAGCGTTCAACCGCTCACATGAGATGGCTTAAAAAGTAATGATCGGCGTCAGATAGAACCTAAAATCAAGAAAATTAAAAGAAGTACAACAATGCTAAAATATTTTTTCTTGGAAAGTATAAAATTCATTATCGTCGGGAAGATTGGTACTAGTTATAGGTAGGCTATAGTGTCCTAAAATTTATCAGTTTATTTTTTAAATGATGTCATTGCTAACGACAATCGCATTTTAGCTCTCTCAGGTTCTGCCTTCATTCATTCATTTCAATAAGTTACATAACGCCTAGACAAGAAGCCCTCTCAGAAGCGCTCTCCAGTCAATATTAATGCAATATGATGCAATCTGATTGTGATCTAACACCAGCTTTTGCTTCTAAATGACTGTTAATTTGTTCTCAAATTTTAAAAGCTAAAAACTTCTACTTATCGTTGGCTTAGGCTGAAGGCCTAATTTATCAGCTTTCACGATTCCACGATACAGGCCTTTATTTCATTCCAATTCAGCCTACCTCTGGAGAAGCTGGATGCAATTTATGAGTTTACGACTTGGTATTTTCTGTATTGGTATCAACAACTTCAGATTTTAACACACAAAAAATAGCCAACGGTAAAATGGATTTTATAGCTGACTTTAGCTATATAGCCTAAATGAACTTTTTTAAATGGAGTAGGGTTGGAGCTAATTTTTACGCACGCATGTGGCTGTTCGCAAAATGTACGAATTGCAACAGAATGAGAGTGTAAAAAATACGAATATTTGCGTAGGTTACGTATAATAATAGGCCTAATGGTTGGGCCCTTTGTCGCCCGTAATATAAGAAGTTCGGAATTTTTTACATTTGGCCTACTATGGCCCCATGGGACTCCAAAAATGGATTGGCGTGGAGTCCATGACTCTTATCCATTTGGTGTGGACTCCAATTTTTTTGATGTGATGCGTCCATGACTCCAAGAATTCAGACCTTAACGGAATCACTGTCTAGGAATATGTTTTACTACCAGTTTTACAACCGCACGGGACGCCATCTAGCGGTTGAAACAAATTCTCTGTTTGCTAATCAAATATCTGCTTCTGTTGAGTAAAAATTAAGAAATATGAACCAAACAAGTCTAGTTTTATTCGCAGAACATATTATGCTTTACATCATAGTTTGTAAGGTATTTTCTCGTTCGAAGAATGATTCTTTACAGATGAATCATCCTGTGTGACGTGAATCGTGAAGTTACATGTTTAAAGTAAGTAGGCCAGTGAAGGTGCTTTACACTTCGGGTGAGCTATCGGGACCCCAATGAAATTTTGAAAGGAGGCCAGTTATGAAAGCTTCAGGCAGATCAAATTGTACCTAGATTATTCTACAGGTTATTTATTGTAATCGATTTCGTCCTGGAAAATACAAGACATTCACCTAAACGTGTAAAAGTCGACTCTTGGAATATAAACTCATGGATGACGAAACTTCTCAAAGCTTTTCATCACTATATAGCCTACTACTACTAGCCTACTTCTGATGCTGCTGCTACTGCTACTGCTGCTGCTGCTAATGCGCTGCTGCTGCTACTGCTGCTGCTACTGCTGCTACTGCCGCTGCTGCTATTGCTGCTGCTACTGCTGGTGCTGCTACTGCTGCTGCTACTGCTGTTGCTACTGCTATTGTTACTGCTGCAACTGCTGCTGCTACTGCTGCTGCTACTGGAACTGCTGCTACTGCTTCTGCTACTGCTGCTACCGCTACTGCTGCTGTTACTACTGCTGCTGCTGCTTCAACTGCTGCTAGGCTACTGCTACTGCTGCTGCGAACACCAGCACGCTTATTAGTAGGTTATACCAGGGCCTTATCACAGTACATCTGCAAATTACTGTCATCTTCATCATCATCTTCACCATCCTCCTCAACGTCATCTTCTTTTTCATCGTTATCATCATCCTCATCGTCGTCGTTGCTTTCGTCGTTGTCGTCGTTGTTGTCGTCGTCGCCGCCGTCACGATACCGCCACCGCCACCGCGCCACTGCTCTTATAACATTTGTCTTTGCTTTAGTTATCTGTCCGTTTAATACAATGGCTCCATTGCATTGACTCCATCGTCACCATAAGCTGAGTTTAGCTTAGGCCTATACTTGCGTCGCAGGTCGAGCAGAGAGGGACAGTTAAGTTGTGTGGAGGGACAGGACCGAAACACCGAAAAATTCGGAATAGACCTAATTGATTGCATAGTAACCAGGACATTAGCCCCACCATTACCAAGGCATTGAACCCAGTGTCACCAGGAAATTGATCCCGCCATCACCAGGACATTAATTCCACCATCACCAAGACATTGGCCCCACCATCACCAGGACATTGACCCCATAATTACCAGGACATTTACCCCACCCTAACCAAGTCATTACCATCACCAAGACATTGACCCCACCATCACCAGGACATTGACCCCCCAATATCAACAGCTATAGGACATTAACCCCACCATAACCAAGACATTGACCCCACCATCACCAGGACATTTTACCCCACATCACCAGGGCATTGACCCCACCATCACCAAGGCATTACCATCACCAAGACATTGACCCCACCATCACAAGGACATTGACCTTCGACTACGGTCGGTCGGTTAAAGGGCTTAAGAGCAGCCAGTCGGCGTCTATCCCACGTAGAACCAAACATGGAGGAGGTTTCACTTACCTGCAGATAACCTCACGCTATAGGATTCAGAAGTTCAGCCTATTATTATACCTGTGCCGTGCCAATGACCTTCTGTCGGCGCAGCTTATCTGGCATATACAGCGTAGACCTATAGCGGCGGCTCAATTTAGAATTCTCCGTTTGCATGCACCCATAATCCCATAAATATGCCTTCTTGTGTCTGTTTGTCCGTGTTTACCTATACTGTCCTCTGCTGTGTGTGTGTGTGTGTGTGTGTGTGTGTGTGTGTGTGTGTGTGTGTGTGTGTCCTTACGTGTTCTTCTTGCCTATCTGCGTCCTTGTTTACTTCATCCAGGTGTAAAAATACTTTCCAGACTCCGCCGCGTGAGGCATATTTTCTTTCGGCTCCTCGAGATCAGTGCTTGAGCCTCCGGAATTGGGCCTCTGGGTTAATCGGTCACATAAAAATTATTATTGTTTCGTATGTTTTGTAGAATCGAACCAGATGACCTCGGTTGATTGATCTGGCTGTTTCACTTTGGGAATTGCCTTGCTTTCGTTACATGCTAGTTATAAGTTTGCATTGCTATGATTGCTTATAGGGCCTACTATAACGCGGCAATATAATTAGGCTACAATTGCTCTCACATAATTATCTTAACCCTCATCCGAACAAGGGGGGGTCTGGCCAGACCCCCCTCCATATATTTGCTGCATAACTTTTTTAGGAGTGATATCTTCTCAGATTGCTTTTATGACTTTGTTCCTATATTAATGAGCTACAATTAGCACCTCTAAACGACCAAATCGATTGAGTGATATGGAAGTTATAAAGATAATACTGGCCGAGACTACAATGATGACAGTTTGGACAGTGGGAGCAACGATAAAGAATGTGAATATGAAGAGATGCCAATGCCTGAAGAAAAACCTTCAGGTGTTTCTTATGATGAAAACAATGTAAAATTGAAGATGACGATAAACATGATGATGAGACTGGATCTGATAGTGAAGATAATGATGACGAAATTGTCTATACTATTGAAGCCGAGATACCAAAATTATAGGCTAAATACAAGTAAAGATCCGCATAACTTTTGGCGATCAAAAGCAATGCCAGTAGGACGTGCTCTGTTGCACAATGCAGTAAAAGAAGATTCGGAATAAAATAATACGGATACATTGAGAATACAAGATAGTTTTGACAGCACTGTAACAGCCGAGATGAAAGACATCATCATTCGACATACAAACCCGAAAGCAACAGCTAATGGACTATGTACGATAAGCTTACGTGTTTACATTTTAGGTTTAGTCCTATTCCATTATTTGTTATGGATATTTTCTAGAAAACAGTCATACTGACTCTTATCACAAGAGCATTCAGTACTAATTTTACTAATATTATGGTTTCTTTATTTTGTATTCCAAATTTTATACATAGACTAATATTGCGACGATGAACATGTAGGCCTATGACAAACCGTGACAATTAATGTAACTAAACATTTAATTTCAAATTCATCATAAAACTTATTTATATTGCATAAAGAGACTGACACATTGTTGTTTTGAGTTACTCTAATATCATCTTACAAAATTGGCACATAAAAATTACTATTTCCTATGAAAAACTCACATTAAACCGGGGGGTCTGGCCAGACCCCCCTTGTTCAAATTAAGTTGCATTTTAGCTTGTTCGGATGAGGGTTAACATGGGACTCGATACAAATATTTGCTCTGATAATATGTATAGGCCTACATAGTGCTATATTTTGCATAAAGTGCCTCGTATTTTATGTATAGTATATGTTATGTTAGTCTATTATAAACTTATATGGACCTATCAGGGGCGGATACAGAAATTTTCGAAGGGGGGAAATTTTCCGTGATCTTTGCCAGAAAATCTGACGACCTTTTTTTAGTTGTTTGGTCGAAATGTCTGGCAAATATACCAATTTTCCCTCCCAAAATAACTGATGACTTTTATTTGGTCATCAGTAATCTATAGGTCGACGTAATCTCTGCAAGAAATAAAATATCATACTATGACCTCTCTGGTCGTACCCTACTTTTCTCTCCCGCTGCATTGATTTGATGCTTGTTGAAGCCAAATGAGGGGGACCGGGGGCCACGTCCTATGCACTTTTGAAATGGGGCCATGGCCGGACTGGCACCCGGATCCGTTTCTGGGGCCCATAGATTGAGTATTCGCATATTACGAATATTAAGATTTTCAAATATTCACGAATATTAATGAATATTAAAACTGCCAACGAATATTATATTCGTAAAATATTATGTTCTTTCAGGAAATTCTTTATTCTTAATTTTTAGTTTGTTATTTATGAAAATGTTTAACCTTTACTGAATGAATTGTACAAAATTGAATTAGCCTTTGCATAGGCCTATATCAGTAAGTTACAATAACTTTAATAGATTTATTGTTAAAAACTTCTAGGTCTCTGCTGGGTCTGGCCAATGTGACCATGCAGCATTCATATGTTTATCACATTCGATAGGCTACTTAATGTTAGTCGTTATGTCTAACTTCTGACCATCCTCCCCAACTGAAAAGAGACAGCTAGAGTCACCGATGGCAGTTGGCAAGTAGCAGCAATAGTAGGCTAAATTAGAAATAAACTTTAACTGCCTTTAATAGTAACTGCAAATTGATAAAGTAGTGTTAGGCTATATCAGTGCAGCAGGATGAGAGTAAATATAAATGCCAGCGCAGGAAATAACAGTGCCAGATTACAAGCAAAAATTATCCCGATCTCAGCATATTAAGCGGATGGCATATTTTAATTCAGCCTTGCCCTGAATGCGAGTGAATGTCATGGAGACATACAGAAACTTACACTGCTTTACCGGTCAGGGGCGGATCCAGGGGGGGGGCCAATCCGGCCATGGCCCCCCATTTAAAAATTGCATGGAACGTGGCCCCCCATTTGGTTTCAAGAAGCCATTAAACACATGAAGTGGGAGAGAAAAACAGGACATCTGGCCCCCCCTATTAGAAAATCGTACGGGACGTGGCCCCCCGTTCGGAAATGGCATCTTCTTTTCCTGAAAAATTAACGGATGACTAAAAAAAGGTCATCAACTTTTTTGGCAGATAAGTTGGTATCTTTTCCCGGAAAATTGGTCGATGACTAAAAAAAGTCATCAACTTTTTCCCGGAAAATTTTCCCCCCTGTTCCGCCACTGTTACCGGTAACATTGTGGTTTCGATGGTTCACTTTAATTCGTTAACGAATATTTACGAATATTTACGAATATTAAAAAATCTTAATATTCACGAATATTTACGAATATTAAACCCAGAGGTCACGAATACTCAATCTATGCTGGGGCCTATAGGCCTATAATAATATTATATTTTTTGCCAACATTGAATACGTCCATATGCCTTGCCTTCCTTGTCTATATCGGGGCGTCGCTCGGTCGGGAATTCAAGTCCTCGTTTGTTTTGTGTGTCACAGTGTGTGTGTGTGTGTGTGTGTGTGTGTGTGTGTGTGTGTGTGTGTGTGTGCATAGATTGAGTATTCGTGACCTCTGGGTTTAATATTCGTAAATATTCGTGAATATTAAGATTTTTTAATATTCGTAAATATTCGTAAATATTCGTTAACGAATTAAAGTGAACCATCGAAACCACAATGTTACCGGTAACAGTGGCGGAACAGGGGGGAAAATTTTCCGGGAAAAAGTTGATGACTTTTTTTAGTCATCGACCAATTTTCCGGGAAAAGATACCAACTTATCTGCCAAAAAAGTTGATGACCTTTTTTTAGTCATCCGTTAATTTTTCAGGAAAAGAAGATGCCATTTCCGAACGGGGGGCCACGTCCCGTACGATTTTCTAATAGGGGGGGCCAGATGTCCTGTTTTTCTCTCCCACTTCATGTGTTTAATGGCTTCTTGAAACCAAATGGGGGGCCACGTTCCATGCAATTTTTAAATGGGGGGCCATGGCCGGATTGGCCCCCCCCCTGGATCCGCCCCTGACCGGTAAAGCAGTGTAAGTTTCTGTATGTCTCCATGACATTCACTCGCATTCAGGGCAAGGCTGAATTAAAATATGCCATCCGCTTAATATGCTGAGATCGGGATAATTTTTGCTTGTAATCTGGCACTGTTATTTCCTGCGCTGGCATTTATATTTACTCTCATCCTGCTGCACTGATATAGCCTAACACTACTTTATCAATTTGCAGTTACTATTAAAGGCAGTTAAAGTTTATTTCTAATTTAGCCTACTATTGCTGCTACTTGCCAACTGCCATCGGTGACTCTAGCTGTCTCTTTTCAGTTGGGGAGGATGGTCAGAAGTTAGACATAACGACTAACATTAAGTAGCCTATCGAATGTGATAAACATATGAATGCTGCATGGTCACATTGGCCAGACCCAGCAGAGACCTAGAAGTTTTTAACAATAAATCTATTAAAGTTATTGTAACTTACTGATATAGGCCTATGCAAAGGCTAATTCAATTTTGTACAATTCATTCAGTAAAGGTTAAACATTTTCATAAATAACAAACTAAAAATTAAGAATAAAGAATTTCCTGAAAGAACATAATATTTTACGAATATAATATTCGTTGGCAGTTTTAATATTCATTAATATTCGTGAATATTTGAAAATCTTAATATTCGTAATATGCGAATACTCAATCTATGTGTGTGTGTGTGTGCGCGCGTGTGTGCCCCATTCCGAGAGATTAAGCGTTAAAAGTTAGCGTCAAAACTTTACATTGATATTACGTACATGTAGGCCTATATAATTATGTTTGCGTTTACGTGTGGGTGAGATGTGAGATAAACGCATCAAACATAATGGTAACCATCTTTAATCTCTCTTTGTTTTGTGCTATAGCTGGATGAGATATTCAGCATCGTCTGCTACAGAAGCAGCAGCCGTGTCGTCATGGCAACAATCACAAACGACGCCATCTTGTTTCTCAATCTGCTGCAGCCTTGGTTCCAGCGTTGACCTGGAATCCATCAGTTTGGCGGAGAGCAGACTGTTTGCCCGGCGGAGTATCATCATCCGCTCACGAAGATTCAGCAGCTGGTGATGAATCTCCGGGTCATTGCGGAAAAGGGTTCCGGTTCCACTTCCCACATAAGAACCTGATCCAGGCGATTCCCAGCGACCGCGTTCATAACAATAATTGGAGTCTGGTAGTGATCCAGACGACGTTATGAACCCGTGATTGTCTCCTGAGTGGATGGAATGCTTCTTGAAGTTATAACTTGCATTTGGAAGAAGACATCCTGGACAGTTCAACTGTCTTCGGTTGAAATTCTTCGGACCATTAAATCGACTCTGTACTTTCGAGTTGGATTGACAAAAGTTTGGCCATTCCATAGGCTCCGATATATTAACCTGTGATTTAATCTGAGTTGGATTAATATGAGTCACTGAGAGACGGTCGGGTGCTTGCGATGTGTCTTTCGTTGGGTACACATAGTTTCGACTGAACTCCGATTGCGGTCTTCCTGGTGAGGCTGGGCGAAATCGTGCATGCAAGTGAGGCCTCTGGAGAAACGTTAGCCTAAAGGGATTGGATGTTCTTGGGGCGTATTGGGACTTGGAGAGATTGGAAGAAAGTTGGGTTGCTGCGCTCGGATTTGTTCGGAGGTTGATGGTTGATGGATGAAAGGTTCTTCATTGGAAGTCAAACGTGGAATGAAGTTCAGAAAGCTGGGACTCAATGCTAGTGATTGAGTGATGGTGTTGCTAAAGGATAACGTGGAGATTTCGTCCTGGTGGAAGTCACTGCGAGGTTTCGTCCAATTTTGATTGGTCCTGTGATCTTCTTTGTTGTGCTGTGGAGGAAAGCTACGGGTGGTGTGTTGCTGGTGTGTCGGAGAACAGTGTGTAGGAGCATTCCAGTTACTTATGCTCTGGATGTCAGTCCGGCGCAATTCACGGTGTGATGGAGAACCTTGCATACTCGTTTGCTGATCTGTTTGTATTGGCAACAGACGTCTGGTGACTGCTTTCTTTGCATCAGCAGTTGTAGTTACATGTTCAACTGCTTGGCTCTCATTACAGAGCTTCGAACTGTGTAATTCGTCTACTAATCTACGTGGCGAATTGCAGTCACCTGCATTTGGAGCACAACCAATTGTTCGAAGGATCGGCTCGTCAGATGAGTGGCTCTGAAGGAAGGTCCTCTGAGGTGGTCTTGCTTGAAGAAGACGGTTATCAAGAGTGGACGTCAGATCAGCGGGGTTTCCCAGTGTTTGGAATTGGAAACGCTCATCAGTTACGACTGCGTGGAAGGCGCGATCCACAAATGCGTCAGGATGAAATTCCGTCTCATCTGAAGTGTAGTAGTGCGTTACCAGTGGATAACTAATACTTGATGATCGGATTTGTAGGTCTGCTTCAAGAAACTGCGACTCCATTTCAGGTCGATTGCAAGATGGAGTTTTGGATCTACCCGCCGCTGAATCATCGTTTGTAGCCACAACCACCTGTGAATGGCAGGCAGCATTTTGAAAAGAATCTGATGGTTGACTATTTTTGTTTAGTGTCGTAACTTCGGCTGCAGTAATGAGATCGTCATTGCGGAAGGTATTGTTATCCGGAAAACAGAATTCCGTTGAAGAAACATCGACTCCACTAACTAAAGCACTGATTCCAATTCCCGTAGGCGCTCCAGAGCCGTTCCATACAACAGTTTCACTCCTTGGAAAACCGATTTCACTGCATGAAACACTGATTTCATTTGCGACACTAATTTTATTTTCCGGAACGCCCGTTCCATTTCTTGTAAAACTGCTTCCATTGCATTCAGCACCGATTCCATTTCCTGAAGCGCCTATTTGAATTCCTGGAACACCGAATTCATTATCTGAGACACTTATTCCATTCTCCGGAACGAGACTTCCAATTCCTGGAACATTGGTTCCACTAACTGGATGAGCGCCCGTTTCTCCGTTGACCAGAGGACCAGATATTCTATCGTCACAATCCGAGGAATGAACAGCCACAGTCAAGTTAGTTAATGAGGGTATAGTGGCATTGACCGCGTGAACATCGCTCGGGCAGAACGTCAAAGAGTTTCTGGGATTGATGTCTTTATTCGCGTCACGGCCACTGAGAACTGTCGTCTTCTGTTGAATGCAATTGTCTTGAAAGCTCCGTTTGTTCTTCGCAAGCCCTGCCTCAAACAAAAATAAACGGCGCTGTAATAAAAAAAGAGACGTTTCATATTCGAATGCCCTGGAGAACGCTTTCGCCATATATATTGCTATTCTAGGTCTACCTTATTGTCATCAGACCCTATATGAGAAACACAGAAAGATTCTGTCTGTATTATACAGTATATTTATATATACGTAGAGAGCGAGACAGACCGACAGACAGACAGAGACAGACAGACGGACAGACAGACAGACAGACAGACAGAGATAGTGGGATCGCATGCATGATATATTATAAGAACGAATATTCGCTTTTGAGGGTCTATATAATATATCTGTTACTCTGTATCCGCATATATATATATGTATAAATATATTTAAATTCAAATATGCCTGTATATACTTGTACACAAGCGCAGACGAAACATGCACTCACATATAAGCTTAAATATATACAGTATATATGAGTATGACCAAAGATGGATCGATAGGAAGATGACATTGGTGCATAATAAGTGGAATAATTCCATCTGATCCTATTTGACTCCCGCAACGTTTCCATTCCGACCACACTCACGCACACACACACACACACACACACACACACACACACACACACACACACACACACACACACACACACACACACACACACACACAAGCACACACAAACATAACCTCTGCGAATGCAGAGCGCCACATATATCCGCTGCGCTGGACGTATACTCAGAGCATTGCGACGCCATCGAAAGCGTCCTCAAGAGCTGCAGAGATTTGTTTGGGCATATATCTACATATATACTTTCTATGCATATTTTATATATGGATACAGCTGGTATGTCATGCCGGCTATATGTGCTATTTATATTATTTATTATATATATGTATATATATAAATATATATGTTTATATATATATAATTGATGGGAACAAATATTATTGGAAAGTTCTGCTGGTGTGTGATTGTCGCAGAATTTGCATCAGACAGATTGATCGAGACTTGGCAAAACATCTTCAGAAATTCAATCTTCCGTGTATTGATATAATGCACGGGGACTCTTATTATATATACATATATATATATATATATATGCTATACATAAATATATATATATATATATTCATGTATATAATGATTTGACGAACGATACATATCGAGACTCAGAGACTCAAGGGCATGCATAGAAAAATAAATAGGACAATACTTCTGATATATTATGTAGAGCAAAATTTTTCTTATACGGTGACTATATATATATATATATATATATATATATATATATCGACTGATGCCATGTGCGTAATATATAGGCGCTATAAAAGTAATTTGATAAGACATTATTCTATTTGTGTTATGGATCTCTAAAGAAATCGACCAACCTGCAGATTTCGTTCGATCGTCCTTAACAGCAGCAGCTGTGGCAGCTGTTGCTGCAGGAACTGAGGCTGTTCCCCGACTGCTGTTCCTGTTCTTTTCCAGCCTCAGAACGGCGATCTCTTCGAGCCGGACCCTGACCTTGGGGTAGTCCTTGAGCACCTCCCAGAGGTCGTTCTTCGACAGGCAGAACAGGTCCGAGTATCCAACGGACCGGACAGACGCTGTCCTCCTGTTCCCGATCGATCCCATGTTGAGGATGCTGATCTCGCCGAAGTAGGCGCCAGGTCGGAGGGTCGCTATGATCGTTCGATTGTTGTCGGCGACCACTTGAAGTCGACCCCGGTTCACGATGAACATCTCCTTGCCAACCTCACCTGCAATCGGTTTTAGAAGGGCACAGCTAGGCCTGTATCTAATCTCAAACGACTTATGAACATGGACCGAAAAATGAAGTGGTCGAGAACCGGAACTTTATCAACTACTTAGAAGCAATAATAATAATAATAATAGTAGCAGTAGTAGTAGTAGTAGTAGTAGTAGTAGTAGTAGTAGTAGTAGTAGTAGTAGTAGTAGTAGTAGTAGTAATAGTAGTAGAAGTAGAAATAGTGGTAGAAATAGTGGTAGTAGTAATAGTATTAGTGTTAGTGTTAGCAGTAGTAGCAGTAGCAGAAGTAGTAGTAGTAGTAGTAGTAGTATAGTAGTAGTAGTGGTAGTAGTAGTAGTAGTAGTAGTAGTAGTAGTAGTAGTAGTAGTAGTAGTAGTAGTAGTAGTAGTAGTAGTAGTAGTAGTAGTAGTAGTAGTAGTAGTAGTAGTAATAGTAGTAGTAGAAGTAGTTGTAGTGATAGTGGTAGTTGTTGTAGTAGTATAGTGGTAGTAGCAGTTGTTTATTTGTTTGTATGCGCAGTGCACACTTGCTATAGCGCCCCTTCAAGCTCTCTACGCGAAAGGTCGCCGAGATGTCGAACCCTCTTATTGATTGGTCGCTTAAAGATGCACAAAGTGTAACAGAGAAATAATTAGCACTAAGAAACCTCTGCGAAAAATAACCAGCTATAGTCTTAATGTCCTTCTTTGCCATCTTCATGCTCTTGTTAAAAATTTAACCAAGACAATATTATTGTTTTTTGCCCCTTCTGCCAAAATAGCCGTAGCCACCCACTTCAGACGAGCAGATGAGTGTTACCCCTTCTGCAGACGTAATCTCCCGGTGAGTAGAGTACGGGTCGCAGCCGAAGGACGAGGTCACAGAGAAACCCGACCTCTGTGTTCTGGAAGATGTCCACCCTCTTGAGGGTGTTGAGGTGGACGTGCAGGGCTATCTCTGCCTTCAGTTTGTTGGGCAGCAACGACAGCGTTGTCTCGTCGTCCATTGATTTCTTGCTCAGCCAAAGGTAGTCGAACCATTTGATGACGCGGTCTTGCAGTTTCAGTGGAACGCAGCGTAAGTTCATGTACGTCTTGATCTTGTCCAACTTAGCTGATCAGATCAACATCAATGAGGAAGGGCTTTTTTTAACGTGCAGTTGTACACAAAATGTGCAGTTCTAAATGGATCTGTACAGCTGTAGAAGCACTTCTGCCACAAGTTCTGTGCAGTTAAAACTAGCAAAAGATCATTGTCATCCGATTAGAGGTAATTTATCATGGAGGATGGGAAGGGAAAGAAGGGGTTGTGCAGACTGTGCAGTTCTAAAAATTCCTTAAAAACAGCCCTGCTATGAGGATGCAAGCACATGAGTTAATGAGTCGAGCCATATAGCCTAATTATCATGATTTACAATTTCAATAGCAACTGCAGTTTCAGTTGCAGTTACAATAACATTTATAGTCATAATTAGACTACAATTGTGAATTATACTGCCATTCCGATCGCAATTTATCGTTGCAGCAGAAATTGCAACAGCGAGCCTTTAAGTTTGCACTTACACTCACAATTACAATTTCATTTCTCAAAGAGCCACATCATTACTTCCCAGTGATATTTAGAATTATTAATACAGTTTTATTTAGCGGAAATGGGGTTGGGAGTGCCTCCGAGCAGTCCCCTTGAAGAGGCGCTATACAGATTCTGGCAATGAATGAACGAACGAGTGAATGAATGAATGAATGAATAAACGAATGAATGAATGAATATATGAACGAATGAATATATGAATGAATGAATATATGAATGAATGAATAAATATATGAATGAATGAATGAACGAACGAATGAATGAATGAATGAATGAATGAATGAATGAATGAATCACACAGTGCATTCCTGCAGTTTATCATCAGCTCAATACTTTGTACTCCACGGCACGTGATGATAATAAGATCGTAATCGTAAACCGTGAATTTATATATCGCCGCGACAGAGATGAGAGACGCGCAGTCTGTCATCGGAAGAATGTCATTAACGGCTTCCAGACGAAGGTTGCGTTGCGAGGTGGAACGTGGCCGGCGCTATATAAACATCAGCTGTTGACATTCATCATTAGTCTCGTCGAAACCTCGCGAGATCGGAGCAGCCGCGCGTCCACCGGCGCTAAACTCAATCACAAAGAAACAGAATCGAGAAGAATGCGTCTCTAAGGAGACATTACACAGGGACCACAGCTCACTACTGCGGCATATGTACATGTATATGCATATATGTATACACCGTAGTGAGCTATATATAACATATGTACATTGTATATACTTGTATTTGTGTGTGCTCGTGTGTTTGTGCGTATGTGTATATATGTATTGTATGATGTACGGTATACGTAAGTATGTATGTTGTGCAAGAAATGGATCAACTCTTTGTGTTTATGTATTCTTGTGAGTGTAGTATATATAATTATGCATGTATGTATGTATGTATGCATGCATACATGTATGTATGTATGTATGTATGTATGTATGTATGCATGTATGTATGTATGTATGTATGCATGTATGTATGTATGTATGTAAGTATGTATGTATGTATGTATGTATGTATGTATGTATGTATGTATGTATGTATGTATGTATGTATGCAACTATGCATGCATGAATGTGTATTTGCATGAATGTATGTTTGCATGTACATTGTATATATATATATATACAGGGGCGGATCCAGGGGGGGCCCATCCGGCCATGGCCCCCATTTAGAAATTTCTTTATTTTTGACCAGCTATTTTGCTCGGAAAGTAGACGTGGCCCCCCTCATGAGTGGTTCCGTAGGACTTTGGCCCCCCCTTCGAAAATTTCTGTATCCGCCCTTGTATATATATATATATGTACATGTATGGGTGAAATGCACGTGCGTGTATGTATATAGATCGGTAGGCTTATGTATGCATGTTTGCATATGAATATATGCATGTGTACCTACATATATATATATCATTTATATAATGTACATGTTATCTAGGTATATGAGAGAATTACACTTATTTTCGTTCGTAATAACACTTAACATCTTAGGCGACCGCAGAGAGTGCCTCTGAGTAGGTCTCTTGTGGAGAAGCTGTATAAAATCTGGGAATTACTTTATAGGTTAGACGCTATATTTACAAACTGCGTAAGACAAGCTTCACATTTGCGAACCAACCAACCCACCCACCAACCAACCAACCAACCAACCAACCAACCAACCAACCAACCAACCAACCAACCAACCAACCAACCAACCAACCAACCAACCAACCAACCAACCAACCAACCCACCCACCCACCCACCAACCCACCAACCAACCAACCCACCCACCCACCAACCAACCAACTAACCAACCCACCCACCCACCAACCAACCAACCAACCAAACAACCAACCAACCCACCCACCAAGTGAACCAACCAACCAACTGGACGTCGTTTGTCAAGAGAACTTCGGTGAAGCGGTCAAGGAGAAACAGCCCCCCACCCCAGACCACGAACCAAAAATACTATAATCGATGCTGGAAGAGAAACCTACAGCAGACGGGTACGTTCTTTTGATCGCATATATATATATATAGACTGTGCCGTGTGGGTTTCGCTCGGTGTGGAGTCTTGGCAGGAGAAAAGCAAGCGTGTGTACGTGTCAGCTTGATGAAACGTTACGAGCCCAGGCATTGAGAGAGACAGACAGACAGACAGACCCACAGACAGAGAGAGAGAGAGAGAGAGAGAGTGAGAGAGAGAGAAAACTGAGAGAGAGAGACAGAGACAGAGACAGAGACAGAGAGACAGACAGACAGGCAGACAGAGAGAGAGAGAGAAAGAGAGAGAGCGTGAGAGAGAGAGAGCGTGTGTGTGAGAGAGAGAGAGAGAGAGAGAGAGAGAGAGAGAGAGAGAGAGAGAGAGAGAGAGAAAGAGAGAAAGAGAGAGCGAGAGAGAGAGCGAGAGAGAGACACCGGCAGACAGATAGACAGATATTCAACAAACTGACAGACAGACAGACAGACATATAGAGAAAGAGTTAGAGACAAAAATATAAACAGAGAGACAGACACAGACGGACAGACATAGGGAGAGAGAGAGAAAGGCAGAGAGAGGGAGAGACATACTGGCCGAGAGGTAAAGAGAGAGACATATAGACATGGGTGCACGGTCAAAAGCGCGCATGACAAAAGCGCGCAGACAAATGCGCGCAGACAAATGCGCGCAGACAAATGCGCGCGATTAAGAACAAATAGACCCAATTCATATAAATGTTTTTAATGAACATCTAAACATAATGAAACGCAGCACCAGAAATACAAATTGAACAATGATGACGATGATGATGATGATGATGATGACGACGATGATGATGATGATGACGCCGATGACGATGATGATGATGGTGATGATGAATCTTGATGATGATGATGATGATCATGATGGTGATGATGATGACGCCGATGACGATGACGATGATGATGACGCCGATGACGATGATGATGATGATGATGATGATGACGCCGAAAATCAGCATAAAAAGTCGGACATAGGAAGAGCCTATGAAAACTTAGATGTATGAAACATGAATATTTTTAACTGTTCTCAAATTTCTTTTCCGTTGCGCGCTTTTTTGCGCGCTTTTTTGCGCGCATTTGGCTGCGCTCTTTTGACGGGGAAGGTCCCTGTTGCGCGCTTTGCGCGCTATTGTCTGCGCGCATTTGTCTGCGCGCATTTGTCTGCGCGCCTTTGTCATGCGCGCATTTGTTACGGCGCCATAGACATGCAGACAGAGCCATTGAAACAGAGACAGATACAGACAAACAGACATATAGAGACAGAGAAAGACAGAAGCAGAGACTTACAAAGAGAGGAAGACATAGAGATAAAGACAGTGACATGGAGACAGAGGCAGACATATACAGAGACAGATGGAGAGACACAGGGAGCAACACAAAGAGCGACAGAGAGAGATATGACCATTCTGCAGGGTCGGTCTAATTGTCGTATCTTCTGATTTGTCTGATGAAAAGACCATTGGCCAAATGCGCTGCTCGTTGGAACAATTGATTTAACTCAAGTCCTTTTCTCTGTTGCCCATTCATTTGATGCACAAGTGCAGATTCCAGATACAGCATCGCTGCTGCGTCTGTGAACCTGAAGAATATTTAAACCTTGAGACAAGCGAACCTCAACTGCTAGTTTTAATTTCAAAATAAAGAGACCACTATACTAATCAATTAATGCATTGGCTAAATATTTTATTTCAGGCAGTCTGTTATGTAAGTAAGGTAGTTAAGATTTATGTCTTCTGTCATTTGCGTTATCGTGAATTGTTTCAATTGCATAACTGTACACTGTAACCGGTTGCTGTCTGTCAACCGTATTGGTTCAATAAAGAATATTATTATTCAATGCAAACAAACCAATGTTACATGCAATGTTATCCATGAAATTATATTCAATTTAATGCAAACCAATAAAATAAAAATGAATTAAAACCAAACAAGTCGATCCTATCCATTTCGGTCAAATGCAGCCTAATCTAAAATAATAATATTGTAATCTTATCTAAACTAATCTGATCTAATCCAATGTGTGTATGTATGTATGTAATGTATGTATGTATGTATGTATGTATGTATGTATGTATGTATGTATGTAATGTATGTATGTATGTATGTATGTATGTATGTATGTATGTATGCATGTATGTATGTATGTATGTATGTATGTATGTATGTATGTATGTATGTATGTATGTATGTATGTATGTATGTATGTATGTATGTATGTATGTATGTATGTATGTATGTATGTATGTATGTATGTATGCATGTATGTATGTATGTATGAATGTAATGTACGTATGTATGAATGTATGTATGTATGAATATTTATATCTCTGGAATCAATGTATTTCTGTATGTATCTGTCTATGTTTGTATGAAGGTTGAATGTACGTGTATGTATGATTGTATGTGTATGCACATTATATATCTATGTGTATATATAAGATGCATTTATGCAATGATGCATATACATGTAAAATGCATCTCCGTATGCATACACATATATCTACACATAGGTCCAGATAATTATACGGGGTCTTCGAGCGCTTTGCTCCAGCGCTGACTGCATTTACTTTCTGAATCCATCGTTTATCTTGCTCAGCGCTTAAACGAGCGATGATAATCTAAAGCACACATAAAGCTGACCATCAGCGAGCCACAGGCGCCGTCAGGCATTAAATGACGGGGGCGGTGAAAGTGTAGGAACCGGGGGGGGGGTGTCGGGGCATCCCCGCTTTCTGTTGACTACTCCTACAGTCCTACAGCAAATAACTAAGGGGACAATCACCTCTCGTGCCATTGCATAGCCTATACATACATGCCGAAATCGAACATTATATTGCATACATGTATGCGCATATGCGTGGTAACGGCTGCGTACTTGGTTGATTGAGTGATTGATTGATTGAGTGAATGAGTGATTGAGTGAGTGATTGTGATCGAGTGATTGAGTGAATGAGTGCTACCCCAGTGCATGATTGATTTTAATTGATTGATTGATTGATTGAGTGAGTGAGTGAGTGAATGAGTGAGTGAGTGGGCGTGAATGGAATGAGTGTGAGTAAGTGAGCATGGCTGACTGACTGACTGACTGAGTGAATTAGTGAATGAGGGAATACGTGAGTGAATGCGTGGGTGAGTGGGTGAGTGAGTGAATGAAAGAACTAAAAGCTAAGAGAACGGGCGATGTGTCATTTACGGTTCGTTCGCCACAAAATGGACTTTATGGATGGAAGGCGTTTTCTTAGTCTGCTGCTGCAGGTCGTTTCTCAGTGGCGCGATTTATGCGCTGGCCATTTAATCGCAAAGCTTGTTTACTACCATGCGCCACTCCGTGTGTGTGTGTGTGTGTCACAGTGTGTGTCTATGCATGCGTGTACGTGGGTTTGTACGTTGGTGATCATGATGATGATGATGGTGATCATGATGATCATGATTATCATCATGATTATCATGGTGATCATGATGATGATGATAATAATAATAATAATTATAATTAACCGCATTGTAATAATAATAATAATAATAATAATAATAATAATAATAATAATAATAATAATAAACAGCTCGTCAATGTAGTCTGCTCCTTTTGACGTAACAATTGTTATTATTCACAATGCACAATACAAATAGATTGCCCTATATGACGTCACAGCCTAATCATTTTCGTTGCACTAAATTTGTTTGACGTCATTTATTTATTTGGAAGGCGCATGACGCTTTCACGTTGATAAGCTTTCTGGTTGCTGCATGGCAGTAACGACGGTCAACAGATGAAACAAGCTTCACTGCCTGGTCCTTTTCGATTATGAAATTTTCTCGACTATTATACAATCATGCATGGCTACTTTGTTAGACACACAGGTGAGAAGTTCCGTCGCCACATTATAAAGTTTCTAATGTCATACACGTAAGTCATCGGTTGTCAAATCAGACAACGAATTTTGGTTGAACTGTTAATATAGTTGATGCTTTACAGCATTCAGACTGAGCAAGCTGAATATCCTAATAGTTCAGTTCTGTCTCATTCTTTCATCGACGTCTTCAAAACTGAAAGTTCACCGGACACTGGCCAAACCACAAACTCACGAAGCATGAAATTCCGACGTAAGATAACTTGTCTGGAAATCCAATGCATGATGGCATGTACTGCACTCCTACTGCACAAGTTTACTTGCATGAATACTCCATCAGAAGTCTTTGTTGGTCGTTGCACCTTTGTATCTAACCTCTTCTCTTAAAGAACGGGCTGGAGTAGCGCGGCACGTGGAAGATGCTTTTGTGGTGTGAAAATGGCATTCAAGTTATAATGAGCATCTTACCATCTGTCACACACCCTGTCTGTGCTCTACAAATCTAAGGCTTGGTTTTTGTCAGCATCTCCATTGGCAACAAGTGGGGGCCATGGGCACTGAGTAGGTCCTATATGAGAATATAGTCCTAGGATCGGGGTTTTGCTGGCAGGGATATGTTCCAATCTTCCATCCTGTCTTTAGGTCTAGGCCCTATATATTATATATATATAGCCTACATTATGAAATATAAGCTGGCAAGATTCAGCCCCCCAAAACTGAAATCCTGGCGCTGGACATACAAACAGAAGCACAAACTTTCCGCCTTATAATGTAGATTCACTTGACCCTTTTTTCTTGGAATGCGTGAATTCTGAAAGTGAGCGGTAGTTATTCCAGAGGGATCTGATAGGCTTACGCTGTTTTAAGATTACATGTAGGATTTTTACCCTGAAAAGTAAAGAATAGGTAACATCTCTGATAACTAATTAGGCTGTGACAACACCTAAATCTCTCCAATTAATGCATAATTATTTCTCAGTATCTTTATTAAATACGACATCGCAATTGAATGGTTTCATGATATAAGTTTACATTCTAGAAAGGCTCAGGGTAATAGTTGGAATATTACGCGTAAATGGTTGACTAATGACTATGTAATATGGAGGGAATGGTTTGTCAGTTATTATACATGTACGGCGTTGTACGCAAAACTTCAATTATTACGTGTAATGGTTTGTCTATTACGCGTAAGCTTCTTATGTTTACAGGGAATGATCTGCCAGTTACTTGTGAGCGTTTGATCATGATATTACAGAATAGACTGAATTATTATGTTTATTATTAGTTTATTATGCATGACTGCTTCTGGTATATTTTACCTTGAAACTCCTTTCTCGCGAAACTAACATTCGTCACGATGTTGGCCACCTGACCGAGCACCGTGGCGTAGAGAAGCACACCGCAGACGAACTGGACCAGTCCAAAGACGTAGCCCGACTTCGACTGAGGTAGACGCAGTCTGCCCATAGTCGTCAGACTGAGGGTGCTGAGGTAGAGCGAATGGAGGTATGCCTGGACGACATCATCCTTGCCGTTCTCCCACCGTCGAACCGGTTGGACTCCACCCGTGGAACCTGACGCAGGTTGGTACTTCGGGACGACCAGATGGATAAGGCACGCGTTCCAGTGGTAGAGCGCGAAGAGATAGTGCAGCAGGGTCAGGGTACGCACGAGGTTTGGGTAGTTGGTGTGACGCTCAGTACGATCCAGAAGGTCCCAGAACCGGTGGACCTTGAAAAGTCGCGTGAACCTCAGCGTCGACCAGATCCCCACCCAGAAGTAGAGAAGGTCGAGAGGAAGTAGCGATAGACAATCAACGTAGAAGACGGCCGAGTTCAGGTAGTTGCTCGCTGTCCTTGACGGTCGCCTCTGAAGGACCCCGTCGCCGAGGTACCCGGTCCGGAACCGAAGCGCCATGTCGAAGACGTAGAAGAGGTCGGCGGTGTAGTCGAGGCTGAACCAGAGGTGAACGTTTCGAGGGGCAACCTCGTCGAAGACGGACCGGAAGACGAGGACCCAGAAGTTGTAGACGAAGGCAGCGCTGACCACCGCTGACCACCAGAAGGACAGACGGCTGGAAGGATCGAGGACCAGTCTCTCGAAGCAACCACACCGATCGCTGCAGGTCCCGCCACTCCGCTGAGCTGGATCGAGAGTGGACTCAACCGACGAGGAGTCGTCTCTATTGATCCTCCCTACCTTCAACGTCCCGCTTGGTCGCCGGAGAAGGTCAACCACAGACCGTTCCAGCTCGATGGAGAATTTAGTTCCTCTTGCATCAAACGACAACCGTGGAATGACGTCAGCGTCACGCTCTACTTCTTCGTCCGTCACGTGGTGGAGTCTCTGTTCCTCCTCCAGAGTCTCGTCGTTTGGCTGCTTCCTCGTCTTCTCCACATCTATATAACGCTCCGAATGGTCGAAGAGCCTTCCGCAACTTTCTGATGCTCCTCGTGCTGTTGCATGCATTTCGACGACGTCCTCTGAAGATGTCCTGCGATGTCTCGATGTGTCAGTGCGGATGGCGTCGACTTCCCTCCCGTCTGACTGAGGACATCGGGTGTACCCCGTCCTTCCGGTATTGCCCGATGAGCGTTGCATTTGGGACGATACAGATAGTCTTATCTAATCTAATATAATCTAAGCTAATCTAATCTAATCCAATCTAATTTAATCTAATCTAATCTAATCTAATCTCATTTAATCTGGCTGATCTGAAGTTATCTATTCTGCTTAATCTAAGCTAGTCTAAGCTAATCTAGTTCACTCTATATTCCAATCTAGTCCAGTGTCGTCTAGTTTAGTCTAATCTAGTCCAGTCCAATCTAGTCTAGTCTAGTCTAGTCTAGTCTAATCTAGTCTAGTCTAGTACAGTCTAGTCCAGTCTAGTCCAGTCTAGTCTAGTCTAGTCTAGTCTAGTCTAGTCTAGTCTAGTCTAGTCTAGTCTAGTACAGTCTAGTCTAGTCTAGTCTAGTCTAGTCTAGTCCAGTCTAGTACAGTCTAGTCTAGTCTAGTCTAGTACAGCCTAGTCTAGTCCAGTCTAGTCTAGTCTAGTCTAGTCTAGTACAGTCTAGTCTAGTCTAGTCTAGTCTAGTACAGTCTAGTCTAGTCCAGTCTAGTACAGTCTAGTCTAGTCTAGTCTAGTACAGCCTAGTCTAGTCTAGTCTAGTCTAGTCTAGTCTAGTCTAGTCTAGTCTAGTACAGTCTAGTCTAGTCTAGTGCAGTCTAGTCTAGTCTAGTCTAGTACAGTCTAGTCTAGTCTAGTCTAGTACAGTCTAGTCTAGTCTAATTTAGTCCAGTCTAGTCTAAACCAGTGTAGTCCAATCTAGTCTAGTTTAGTCTAGTCCAGTCTAGCCCAATCTTGTCCAATAATGTCCAGTCTAGTCCAATCTAGTTCAATCTAGTCTAGTCTAGTCCAGTCTTGTCCAGTCTAGTCGTTTAGTCTAGCCTATAGTCTAGTTTAATCTAGTCTAGACTAGATCAGTCTTGTCCAGTCTAGTCTATAGTCTAATCTAATCTAGTCTATCTAGTCTAGTCTATTTTAGTCTTGCCCTGTCCAATCAGATTCATTCCATTCTAATACAATATGATCTCATCTAAGAGACTTTCATATATATACAGCATCGCTATTGATAAGCACAACAAAGTATTCTTCAAGCGATGATCGCTTTGAGTTACAACACCCTCGTGACATAGTCAGTTATTATTTCTCCTGTGCGTTTGAAGCAGCCTGTCATTTCGAATCCCAACAGCACAGATGCACGTCTAAATGATACATGCTCTCGCAGTTGCGCCGTATATACAGTAACCGCGGCTTTTTCATATGTAATGTATAATTGTATATATATATAAATTATATATATATATATATACATTTTCCTTGCTGGTACAGTTTTGGAATTCTATCTATCTTTGACGCGAATATATATATAATTATATAGTCTATTTACTAGGCTCCTATCGCTTCTTTATAGTAGCACATTTTCCTTGCTTATTATAGGCTAATACCCTTAGTGCTCAATCCTGCTTTGATTTGCCCATTTCCTAGAACCCCAACGTTCTTTCTCAGCAGTATAAAGCGCATTAGAGATTTTGAGGGAATTTTCTCGTCACACTTCTTAAATTTCCTAATT